>VWZT01013336.1:5909-73135 GCA_013397055.1 Pachycephala philippinensis
TCCTTCCTTCCTTCCTTCCTTCCTTCCTTCCTTCCTTCCTTCCTTCCTTCCTTCCTTCCTTCCCTCCTTCCTTCCTTCCCTCCTGGAGCAGGGATGGAGACGTTCAGTAACATCCTGGAGAAGGGAGCTGGGATGAGGCCCTGTTCAGAACGGGAAGGATGTTGGGAAGGAAGCACGGATGTGCTCAAACACACAGGCTGGGATTCCTCACCTCACCAAGCACGGCAAAACGAGGCACACGCTCACTTTAGCTCCCTCTGCTCCATGCAGAGGCAGGTTCCTTGCAGGAGGCCATTTGGCCTGTCCCAAAGGGTGTCCATGACCGATGGGATCAGGAGTCCTCGGGAGGTTTTGCCATCCTGGTGACAATACAGAAAGCACAGGCAACTTTGAGACTGAATACCTGACTTTTAGTTGGGGCTGTTAACAGAGACAAGCCCTTTTCCCTCCTGGAAAAAGCACAAATAACTGTAATTTCCCCAAATTTCTGACAGTGAGCCTTCATTCTTTCAACAGCCCTGGCTGGCAGGAAGAGCTGCTGCTCTGGGAGGAGACGGTGCTTGTAAAGTGGAGTGAGGAGACAGCAGGGAACTGCTGCTGCCTGCCTGACAGCAGGATTGCATCCTGATGGCCTTCCTTGGCTCCAGAGGCGAGGTCCAGACCTCTGGAATTGCTCTGTCCTGCACTGCAGACCAGGCTGAGGAAGGAGCTTTCCTTACATTTTCCATGGAACAGCTCCAGTCTTACCAAAACCCACTGGGATTTCGTCTGCTACGCCCTCAATAATGTAGGCAAACAGATTCGTGAGGCACGCACGGGTGGGCTGAAAACATGGAGGGCAGATTCTCCTGGAACAGAGAACAGGGAAGTCTTTCCCTGCCCCTCTGCCTGATCCCTGACTGCAGCTTTGCACAGCTACCTGTCCTATTTTTCTCCTTCTTTTTATTCAGGGGAGAGTGCGAATGTGTTGTACATCAGCTCCTGAGGCCCCTGGATCAGCAGCAGCTTGCAGAGCCTGGAGCTGGGCTGGATGTGGAGCAGCCACAGTTCTGGGCTGGCCCCGGGCTCTGCTCCCACCACACTGGGATGAAAGCAGCCCTTACTGGGAGGTGCCTCTTCTCCAGGTTGGGCATCTCAGCAAGCGCTTGCTGAGGCTCTCACTTGGCTGTCTTGCTGTTTTCCCCTTCTATTTGGGAACAGATGAGCAGGGAAAAAGGCACAGATGACAATATTTTGCCATCTTTTGCTGCCGGAAGCGAGGATGAGCAGCTCTGTTTGAGCAGACGTGTCTCTGCAGGCTCCTGGCAGGCTGGCCAAGGACCACGGACTGTGATGGTGGGCCTGGGGGTGGGAGGGCTCTGACCCTACAGGGGGAGGGAAAGGTCGTCCTCCCCTTGCTTTCAAACACGGATTTGGGAAGTCTCCTCCATAAAGGAACAAGGAGTCCCTTGGTAGGACAAGGGGGAGTGTCTTTAAGCTGCCAGAGGGCAGGATTAGATGGGATATTGGGAAGGAATTGTTCCCTGTGAGGGAGGTGAGGCCCTGGCACAGGGTGCCCAGAGCAGCTGTGGCTGCCCCAATCCTGGAAGTGTCCAAGGCCAGGCTGGACAGGGCTTGGAGCAGCCTGGGACAGTGGAAGGTGTCCCTGCCCATGGCAGGGGGTGTCACTGGGTGGGCTTTAAGGTCCCTTCCATCCAAAACCATTCCGGGATTCCATGATTCTAATCCAAGCCCTCATCCAGCTCCCAGGCGTTGCCCTCAGGACAGCCTAAGCTGAGGTCCCTAAGGAGATGAAGCTCAGCAATTTGGGGCTCAGCAGCTCTCCCAGCTCATCTTGTCTCGTTTGTAAATGTGTTTGAGTTCAGGCTTCCGAGCTGCCAGCCAGATCTGTCACCTTTGGACGCCTCTCTTCGTGCCAGCAGGGAGAGGCCGCCTGTCCTTGGGTGAGCACCAGGCTGGGCAGCTCTGCTGGCACGGCATGGGGACCTGATCCATGTCCTAAACCCCCCACAGAGTCCTAAAAACCCCCGCAGAGTCTCAACCCCCCTTTGACTCAGAGCAAGCAGCATCTCCCCCCCTCAAGGAGAGCTGCAGCAGAATTGCAAATGCCCAGCCCACCAGGATTTCACTGCGTGCTCAGCAGACTTGCACTGGGCTTTTTTTTTTTTTCCACCTTAGGGGTTTAGGCAGCACAGCAAGTCCAGTAATGAACTGTTACTCTGGAAAATAAGACTTTCATTAGGTTAGGATTCTGCCGGGGCGTCTGCGTGCCTCGATAATGAACCGTGATATTGTGCAAAGCCCGGGCGTGGAGCAGAGCTGAGCTTATCTCCTGCTATCATTTACCCACTTATCACATCCTGGTGCTGTCACAGAGGGACTGGGACCTGGGTTCCTTCTCCCTGAGAAGCTTTTTTGGGGTCAAACGGTGGTTTTTAGTGTTGAGCCCAACCCTGCCTTCTCAGTGCTGATGGTCCACAAACAAATGCTGATGTTTTCTCTGTTTTTTCTAGGTGTTCATTATTCATCACTCGCAGGTCCTGCAGTGGCAGTGCGTGTCTCCTCTGGTGTGAAAACATTAATAACTGCTTTGGCTGAGCACAGAGAGATCATTTATTTCACAAATACCCAGAAAATTCCGGCCGGCTGGGATTAAAGCTCAGTGTTCCTTTGTAGGCGAGGCTTTCAGGGCATGTTTTACCAGGAGAAAGGATTTGTTTTCCGTGGATCTACTCCTTCCCAAGCTCACTGCTCGTGCCCCAGCCACAGCCGAAGCCACGGGGCTGGTGGAGAGAAGCAACCATCAAAACTGAGCCCACGCAGGGCATGAACACGGGGATTGGGAGCTGTTCCTGCCCTGGCTGAGGGTCTGGAGCAGCATCCTGGTTTTCTTCTGGATCTCCCCCGTGATGTGAGGCTGGAGCAGGCAGGATCCGTGCCCTCGCTCGTGGCTGGGGGCTCAGCCCCGTGCCTCTGCCTCCCCATCCCCGCAGCAGCCCCTGGCTGCTCCCGCTCACCTCCACCAAGGACAAGGAGCAGCAAGTCCCAGCAGCCTCTTAAAAAACATTTTAATTAAAAAAACGACATAACAGGAGCTTTAAAGGACATGAAAGACAACAGCTGCGGAGCTGCTCTCTGCTCCCCCTCCCCTGCCTCCCCCTCCTCTCTGCAGTGCTTTTCAGAGTGATTTTCACGTAAAGCTTTTTGGGTTTCCTGGTTTCTGGCCTCCATCTGTGGTTTTGAGCACAGGCCAGCCAGGAGGGAGGGGACAGGCAGCCCCTGGGCTGGCAGGAGCTGGACACACGAGGGGACAACCTGCCTTGGCCAGCCCAGAGCCCACACTGAGGTGGGGACTGGGACAGTCGGGGAGGAAGAGGAGGATCTGAAGGTCCTTTGCAGTCAGAGCTGGCTTAGATGAGTTTGGGGCTCCAGCCCAGCCCAGAGCAAATCCAGGGCTGGTGGAGGGGGGTGTTTTGGTGTCCAGCTGGAGATGTGACACACGCTGGGCCTGCAGGGCAGTGGTATCCTTTGGAGATGGCCAGCCATGAAACCTGAGCCCAAAATGGTCCCAGCTCAGCTGGGCCTCCCAACACGGGGCCAGTTGCTGATGTTTCTAAGCCTGGATTTGCTGTTGGCTGTGTTGGCACAGCACAGAGGCTGCCAGGATGTGCTGCCTTGGCACAGGAACGCCCTGGCACAGGGGCCACCGTGGCTGTCCCATCGGGGTGAGCTGCTGAGGCCTGGAATCTGCCAGCAGTGACTTCTCTACCCTGTTCAGATGGGATATCGGGAAGAAATCCTTCCCTGTGAGGGAGGTGAGGCCCTGGCACAGGGTGCCCAGAGAAGCTGTGGCTGCCCCTGGATCCCTGGCAGTGTCCAAGGCCAGGCTGGACGGGGCTTGGAGCAGCCTGGGACAGTGGGAGGTGTCCCTGCCCATGGCAGGGAGTGGGACTGGATGGGCTTTAAGGTCCCATCCAACCAAAACCATTCCATGATTCCATGATTTTACTTAAAATCTATCTCCTGGGACCAACACTGAGAGTGCTAACCCAGAGCTGGTGATCTCCAGCCACCTCCTCTTCCCAGGGAATCAATGCATCTGGAAGATACCTCCAAGACCATGGGACTAAGCTGGACCAGCCACTCCAGAGGGGTTTCCCAACTCCATTGCTAATACATGATTTAGGTAAAACACGCCTGGCATTAGCGATTACAGGGAATATTTTGATTTTTTTAGGAAATCTGATGAGAAGGAGGAGCCCCTACACCGTGTTGAGGAGGAAAAGATGTTGCCACGTCCTTTCTTTGATGTGGTCACGCCCTCCCACCCCACATGTCCAACATCTCAGGCCTAAAATCATCAATCAAACCAACAGAGTGAAGGCAGGAGCGGGGCCAAAGTCTTCCCACCGGGATTCTCCTCACTTTGCATTTTGCAAATGTAAAGCCCTCGCCGGTTCAAGGCTTCCAATCAGAGCTGGGCAAATGAAAACCTTCTCAGCTTGCTGCCCAATCCTCCACAAAAATTCAAATAAGAAATGGTTTGGATCAATGCAAAGTACAGACCCTTTGATTTTTTTTCCTCCTCCCAAAATAAACCCTTCTCCTTCCCACCCTGATTAATTTTAGATCCCATGAAATGTTTTATTCAATTGCAGAACGAAATGTCATTTCAGAACATTAGCTGGAATAATATTCCTTTTTAAAAAGTGCCAGAGCAAAGAAGTTCAACTTTTAAGACCTTTCTTTTCCTCCCTGCATGGGTGTAGGAACAAATTTGTTATCTGATGACAAAAATATGGGATTTTTGAATTTTTTGGTGAGCTCCACGTGGGATTTTAAGCCCCTGGAGAAGGCATATGACCAAACCCCAGCGGGGCTGATTTTGCTGGAAGCACAGGTTGGCCAAAATCTTCTTCATTCCCAAGAGCTCTCCCCTACTTTCTCTGACTCTGCTGGCTGCTCTTTAATCAACTATTTAAAACCCAGCTCCGAGACTTCCCATCAATTTCCAAATCTCTCAGACTTTGTGAAAAAATCCAACAGACCAGGAAAGGGAGCACAGGGGAGGCCACTGACTGGAACGAGCCTGACTGGAGGGGTGGGATGGGATGGGATGTTCCTGGCATGGCTGGAAGAGGGAGGTTTGGGGAATGGGCAATAAATTGATTTTCATGGATTCTGGGGCCACGCGGCCATTTCCAGCGTGGCTCCGATGAGCATCGCAGGCGGATCTGGAGGCAGGGCTCTGAGGGGATTAGTAAAGATTTATTTTCCTTTTTTCTGGAGTGAGATGAAAGGGGGGAGGGTGAGGGAGAGACGAGCAAGGAGTGCTACGGAAAGGAACTCATTATTTTTTATCTTTTCCAATGACCTTGTTTATTTTAGTCCTGCTTGAAAGCAGCTCCTTTCCTTGAGAAAATTTGGAGATATCTGGAGACTGGGGCTAGTGAGAAAGGAAAAAAGGGAAAAGGGAGCTGGGTGAACTGAAGGAACATGGAAAATTAACAGAATAAATGTAAACTGAGCTGGAGAAATACCCACGTGGGCTTGGTGCTGTGATGAAATTCCATGGCTAGGTGAAATGTTCTCCCTGTCCAACCTGGCCTCGGACACTTCCAGGGATCCAGGGGCAGCCACAGCTTCTCTGGGCACGCTGTGCCAGGGCCTTACCTCCCTCACAGGGAACAATTCCTCCCATATATTTAACCTAAATTTTCCCTGTTTCTGTTTGAACCCATTGCTTCTTGTCCTACTCCTACAGATCCTGGTAGAGTCCCTCTCTGTCCTCCCTGGAGCCACCTCAGGTCCTGGAAGGTGCTGGGAGCTCTCCACGCCTCCAGGCTGACCAGAGCTCGTGGGGAGCAGAGGCATTGCCAGTGGGACTCCCCTGGTCCTTGCCCAGGCTGCATCTCCTGAAGGAATTCCCTCAGGCCTATTGCAAGAGGGATTTAATTTGGTTTTTCCCTCTTTATTTCAGTGGGCTTTGATTCCAGCTGGGAAGCAGCTCATGGACAGGTACCAATCCCTCCTCAGCCTCCTGGACAGGGGACAGTCCAATTCCTCCCCACCACTGGACATTCCCATTGCTCAGGGTCTGAATTGCAGCTCCCCATTAATTTCACCCTGCTGGGGTATATTTTTTTTCCTAATTTTTTTTCCTTAAGCACCCTGTTCTCCCATTATCCTCTGCACTGGGACCATCCTCTGGAAGGAGATGGCTGCACCACAGAGGGAACTTGTGAGGATCCAAACCCCAGCTGATGCTGCCTTTGAGGGGTGAGCACAGCTCCCCAAACCCTCAGGAGATGCCCCATGACCCTGACATCCCCCCACGGTCCCCACAGCCTCCAAAGCAGCGTGTCCACGCCCAGCTAATCCTGTAGCTGCATCCTCAGCCTCTTCCTCTGCACTAAACCTGTGCCATCCAACCTCCAGCTCCTGGTGCTGAAAAATCCATCCTGAAAAGCTCCCAAAGTGCAAGGTCAGCTGTGCTCCTGCCAAAAAGTCCCTGGACCAATGGGCGGGAGGCTAATTTTAGATAAAACCAAGCCCTGCTTTCGACCCTCAGCTCGGGTTGGGCTCCTCGTGGTTACTCAGAAATACTCCTGAAAATGCTCCAAGTGCTCAATTTGCATAGCTGTAAAGGATCATAAATAATTCGAGGTGCTGGGATTTAATTAGGTGACCTATACCGGGGAGGAATTTTGGCCTCATTTATGGAAATCAGAGTCCTTCCGGAGGGAGCCCAGGGCATGAAGTGGCCGTGGAGTTGCTGTGGGAGCAGCCACGGAGAAGGAAGGGATGGGGCCCAGCCCAAACCCTTACCTGCAGCTCCTCTTCAATCCGAGCACTAATCAAGGATAATTGAATTTAAACACAGCCATTGGGAGCTGCGTTTTCCCCATGAGAAGTCCCAGAGAAGGCCATTTAGCAGCAGGGCGATGTTGCCGAGGAAAGCCATGGCCTGTGGCCCTTGGGATGTGCTGAAGGCTCTGCTCTGCAAGCTGCAGGACCCTGTTACCTCCAAATACTGGGCTTGCAAAGAGGATCCTGGCTCTTTATCCAGTGCAAATGCCAGCCAGGCATGCCTGGGAAGCTCCAGCTAAACTCCAGAGGCTTCAGGATGGCTTTGATAAGCGCTGTGTTCAGTGGGAAGGCTCCTTCTCTAGATTTAACCCTCAGACTTCAAAGGCAATAAGAAAAAAATTCCCACTTTTTTTTATTTTAACCCACTGCTCTGAGCTGCATCTGAAGCCGAGTGAAGAGAAAAGGAGCGAGTAAAAGGTTGGACTGTGGGGAGCAAAGGGAGGCAGGAGAAAAATGAGATGAAAAGGTCTTTGTAGTAACTGTGCTTCCGCAGGAGAGTTCCCAGCTGCCGGCCGGGGTCTCGTGTGATCCCACAGATCCTCCTGGGCTGAGGCGTGTGGATAATCCCAACCCCTGCCCCAAACCACGGGAGAGGTTTTAAACAAATTTAACCCTCACGCAGGAGAAAACGCCATTTTATTTCTAGGGGGAAGCAGTGCCAAAGGGTTCTCCCGTGTTCCCGGGTGGATCCAGGCATTCCTGCGGGTATTTCAGCCCTGCTGGGGCGGGCAGGGCTGTGCCAGGGCAGTGCCTGGCACTCCGGTGGGATCCCAGCTCAGCATCCCCCGTTCCGAGCCGTGGCTGAGGCAGCAGGGCTATTATAAATAATTTATTCTCTGGGCAGAGGAGGGAGGAAAAGAGAGTGAGCTTTTAATTAAAATGATATCTTACAGATCAAATAAATATGAATAAGATGCCAAAAACAACTGTATAAATCCCAAACATTCTCCTGCGTTTTAATTATTTGTGTTGATAAAAGAAGAGCGGAGGCATTTGGCTCTGCTCGGAGGCTGCGGAGGCGAAAGGTTACGCTGGCATTTTTTATGTTCTGTGCAAGGAACAAATGTTTCCGAAGCCCAGATCTGACAAACTATAATTCATATCAGGAATTAAATTGGAATTTAGAGAACAATTGTTAATATTTCAAAGTAATTGTTTAAGAAATTATCATTTTGGTATCTGCCGCAAAAATAATTACCCACCACTAATTTTTCTTTTTCAAAGGCTGCTATTTGCTGGGATAATGTTGGAAAGATGAGGAGTTTGTGCTGGGAGCTATTTATGTAGTTCAAATGAGGAGATAAATAGGAAGGGACTTTCATGTTCCCAGGCAAATGAGTCTGACTAATGTACAACTTCGAGCTCAAAAGTGGGCCTTGGATTTATTTGGGAATTGGGGGAATTTTTTATGGATGGGACTTGCAAGACACAGCAGGTGAGAAAGTAATCAAAAGCTGTGCATATTAATTAGGAAATGGTCCTCAAATAAACCCTGAGAGCATGGAGAGCCCCTGCCTGCCCGATGAGAGGTACCAGCATCTTACCTCCCACCTTGGCAGGATTTTGGGGTGGAAAAGGAGCTGCATTCCTACTTCTGCTCTTCACAGAGCATCAGTAAATGGGAAAGGGGCTGAGAACTTGAATATTTAGAGGAACACAGGAAAGAAGTGTGGTGGAAAGAATCTTAAACATCTGCATCCCATTGTTTGAGGATGGGGCTATCCAGATCCTGTAGCATCATGCTCCCTCCCTCCGTTGTGCCGGTGGAAAATGCATCCTCCTCCCTCAAACACGGCTTTCCTCAAGGGATGGAGAGAATCTGGAGCAGTGGCAGCATCAGGAAAGGTCCAGCAGTTCCAAGGAGTTGCTGTGGGCTTCTCTGTTCAGGCAGGATCTGGCAGAGGGAAACCATTTCCCTGAAAACAGTTTCAAGTGCAAAAGGAGAAATTATTTTCTGGGGTTTGTTAAATTTTTCTGCAAAATTATTACTCTGTCTTCAGTGGGAATAAATCCCAGCTGCATTTTGAAGTATCTCCCTTCCTGCCACGCTCTTTTTTTAACGGGTGACTTTTTCTCCAAGCGATGCCGGTGTCGATGGTGACTTTTAAAGTGCACAGGGAGAAGCAGCATTTTTTACCAAGTCTTCAGGGAAAGGCTTTTTGTCACCTCAACCCCCATTTTTCCCTCTGAATTGTCACCTCTGATACCCTCTGGCTTCCCCAGCCACCATCTGAGCCCCCAGTAACCCTGCCCAGTCGTGCTGTTGGCCACTGGGATGTTTTGCCTGAGCCCCAGGTCGGTCCCTCCACCCTGAAGGACCCCATAAACCTGTCCAGCCACCTCCTGGGTGGGGGAAGATCCCTGTGGATGTGTCTTCCAGCCCCTCCATGCTGCAGCTCCCCCTTCCCTTTGATCTCCACACTCCCATGAAGACATTGGTCCCTAATGAGGGACACACTTGACCTTTGCAGACGTGGTGTTTAAAGATTCCTGGGGAATGTGGGGGAAGCAAATAATCCCCCTTGGATCCATCCTCCCAGCTTGTTGTAAGCACCCCAGTTCCAGAGCAGATCACAGGAAGACGCTGGTTATCAGCAATTAGCAGTGGGAGCAGTAATTAGAGCAGTTTGTGTTTGCCCTCGAGGGGGCTGTCACTCCTCTTTGGGAGCTTTCAGATCCAGGGTCTCCTTGCACGCCCGGAGTTTGGGATCCTGCTGTGCCAAGCTCTGGGGTGCCCTGTGTGCCCCGGGCTTTTTAAATAATTGCTGTGGTTTAGGAATTAATGGGGGTGGTTTCAGGCACAGGACAAAGCACAGGACAAAGTCCTGGTTTGTGCCATCCCGCTGCTGCTGTGCCCCACGGAGGGAGCTGGGAATCCTATCCATGGATGGGCAGGAGAAATCGCAGAGGGGAATGTTCTCTTTCCCCATGAAAAAGGCAGGATGATGGATTTACACCCTCCCAGGCCTCCTGCTCTTGCAGGGCAGTGGGTGAGTGCATGGGAGCTCCTGCTGGAGCAGAGAGATTGTGGCAGCTGCTCCATCCCTGGCAGTGTCCCAGGCCAGGTTGGATGAGGCTTGGAGCAGCCTGGGACAGTGGAAGGTGTCCCTGCCCATGGCAGGGGGTGGCACTGGATGGGCTTTAGGGTCCCTTCCAGCCCAAACCATTCCATGGGACAGCTTGGAAAATGTGGAGAACGAATGGGCCCTTTGCTCCCCTGACCCTCTTTGTTCTGGGATGCTTCCAGTGGGTGAGGGAATAGGGTTTGGAGCCCTTCCTTTGGGAATTTCATTGGTAGCACTGATCCGTTCATGATATCAGAACAACAGATGTCTCTGACAGGAAGGTTTTCCCTATTATTAAGCCAAAGTTTTCCTATTCCTAGTTTCATAGAAAGGGTTGGGTTGGGTGGGACCCTAAAGCCCATCCCATCCCACCCCTGCCATGGCAGGGACACCTCCCACTGTCCCAGGCTGCTCCAAGTCCCTTCCAGCCTGGCCTTGGGCACTGCCAGGGATCCAGGGGCAGCCACAGCTTCTCTGGGCACCCTGTGCCAGGGCCTCCCCACCCTTTGATTTTCTTCCCAATATCCCATCTAACTCAGGCCCATGCTGCTTCTTGTGCATCTGCGGAGAGACATTAAAAAAAAATTTCCCTTTCCTGCTGTTTATCATCCCTAAATATCAGGACTAACAACCCAGGCTTCCTTTGCTCTTTCCAACCCGCCTCATAAATCATCCCTACACTGCTGGGATCATTTCAGAGCTCTTCCCCGCCTTCCCTGGCCATGGGAATGGGCTGCAAATTTCCGTGTGGATCAGATCTGAATTAGTTGCCTTAACCCAGAGGCTAAAGAAGGAGTGATTCCTCTCTCCTGCAATGCATTGATTTCACAAAAGCTAAACCCTGTTGGTTTGGGTTTTATTTTTTTCTCTGATACAACACAATAAATCGGTTTTAGGGTTTTCCTTCCTGTAAGGTTTGTTTTTGGAAAAACAAGGGAGGGAAGTGGAGAAGAGAATCCAGTCCCTTCCCAGGTAAAGCTTGCCCCATCACATGTTGGGGTACAGGGAATGTGTTCCTCTGAGAGTCATCTGCCCACCCCACAGATCTTCCCAGCAGGGTTCTGAGGCAGGATTTGGCCCCTCACAGGTGGCACTGCCATGTCCCCAACCCGTTGCCCCCAGAAGCACAGCCTGTGGTGGGAATCCTCTTCAACAGCAGCCAAGGGCTGGGATTTGAAGCGTTCTTGCTCTCTAAGGACACTTACAGGGCTGCCAGGACACATGGCACATGCCCAAGGAACTTTTCCCACTGGTTTTCCGGCATGAAACATGCCCAGCTCCACCTGGGAGCAGTGCTTAGCATAAGCACCCAACTTTTGGTCTAAAGCTCTCATCTTACTGGTGTTTTGTCCTTATAGGCTTTATAATAATGCTAATGACTATATACAATAACTATAATAATGCTAATAATGTACTAATTTGGTTGGTGTCATGTCAGGCACAGAAAATGCTCCCAGGGAACAAGGGGCAGGACAAGAGGAAACAACCTCAAGCTGTGCCAGGGGAGGTTCAGGTTGGATATTGGGGAAATTTCTTCACTGAAAAGGTTGTCCAGTCCTGGCAAAGCTGCCCAGGGCAGTGCTGGAATCGCCATCCCTGGAAGTGTTTAGAAGCCATGTGGGTGTGGCTCTTGGGGACATGGGTCAGTGGTGGCCTTGGCAGTGTGGGGGTGATGGTGGGACTTGAAGGTTTTCCAACCTTAATTCTTCCATGGTTCTAAAACCAAGTGGAAGGTGAGAGATCGTGGTGTGATGAAGGGAGGGACAGACACAGGGACCAACCTTTCCCTGCTGGAAAAGCTGTGGATTTGCTCAGAGCATACCCCAAAGGAGAGCTGGGTGTTTGTCTGTGCTGCAGAGGGTCCCAGGAGGATCTCTGGGCAGCCAGGGGGGTGTGGAGGTATTTTTGCATCCAGGGGAGCTGCTCTGAGGAAAGAGCTCTAATTAGAGGAAAATATTTGATCTCCATAGGCCTTTGGTGAAATATCTCAGAAAGGCAGCAGATGTTGCTGAAATTATTTTGTTCAACTGTTTACCCCCTTTTTCTCCTTCTTTTTTTTTTTTCTGAGGCATGTTGAATTAAAATTCAGTAAACAGCTCACGGCACTTTATTGAGGGGTGCCAAAAACTTGCTCGGAATCAAAGCCAATGCCTCACGTGAAGCAAAGCACATCCCTTTGCCTTCCCTTTGGAAGGCAGAAGTTATCCTGAACCTCCAGCTCCCCCTGGGAGCTACCAAAGGCTCCCCAAAGCACACGGTGGCACAGCAAGGACAGGCTCCTGTTCCTGGTGTCACCCCGGCTGGCACAGCATCCAGGTGCTCTGCACTCTGCATGGTCCTGCCTGGAACCACTCCTTTCCCAGGAATTCCTCTTCTCTGATGAGCCAGAAGGGTCAAATGCAGCTCCTTAGCCCTAAAAGACGCTGTGCATAAATATAGGGCTGCCTAAAGGCCCCCAGAAGGTCTCATGGAGGTGTCTGTCTTCTCCAGGGTGGGTTCCAGAGAGCAACTTTAGAAGATGTCATCAAACCAGGTCTGATCTTCAGTTTAACGAGACTTGGGACACCAAAAGCCCCATTTTAGAATATTTTGCAGTCCCCACAGTGGCATCATTAACCCAGTCCTGATCTGGTGTCCAGTGAGAGACAACATCATCCACGAGCTCCACTGGACAGGTGGAAAAGTGGAAAATGATTCTCCTGGTGCAGGGGAGGAAATGCAGTGGGTGCATCCAGAATTTCCTGAGCCGGAAGGGGTCCATTGGGGTTGAGTCCAACTCCTGGCCCTGCACAGGGCACCCCAACAATCCCACATCCTAAATGCCATCCTATAAGCACAGGCAGGTCCACTGAAATAGGGAATTATCACCTTGAATTGTCATTGTCCAAGAATCCACAGAGAACCAGCTACACAGAAACATTGGACAGAAACCCTGTTTGGATTAGAGAGTCAAAACAACGGGCTTCATGGGTTTGCTTGTCCGGTGTCACCCCAAAAGCCTCTGCAGCACACCCCATTGAACCCCACAGGACAGGTCACTCCATGGCACGGAGGGAGCCCGTGCATCGATCCGTTTAGCAAATGATAAGCAGGGTTTTGCTTTCATCAGGGCGGTGAATATTAATTGATTTGACAGGCTGCAGCTTGGTAAAACAAGAACAGGGGCATCGGGGCATCGCTGTATTAATTAGCCATGGTGGAGCCGCTTTTAGCTGCTTCCGAAGTTTAATCAATATGCTCCATTGGAGTCCCCAAAGGCTCAGGGAAACAGCCTTTGAAATCCTTTAAATTGTTGCCTCTGTGAGGTTTCAGGCTCTTGGCGTGTTCTTGCTCTGCAGTTTTCCTCCCTCCTGAGATCCATGGTGACCCTCAAGGACCGGTATGGGCGGCGTTTCTGATTTGGATCCCCCATTTGCATGCGCCAGGAATAGAAATAAATGAAAGAGATGTTCTGTTTCAGTCCAACAATAATAATAATGCCAGAGCTAATGAGCTGCCCTCTGCCCCCGGTTCCTCTCTGCAGTAAATTACCTCCATAGGCTTCGTCTGATGGGAGCGGGCACGGCACCATTGAAACGGGGTTTGGCTGAGCCCTCGCACACTGCTCGGGCTTTGATTTCACACAAAGCAAGGCTTGAGCTTGTTAAGACATTTTACTGAGAGGGAGGGAGGAGAAGGCAGAGCTCCAAATAAAGCTGGGAATGAAATTGTGGAGAGAAGGGGATGGAGGAAATGCAGCATTGGGATTGGGGGGGGTTAGGGGAGGCAGGGATGCTGCTGTGCTCTGAGTCCTGGTGTTTTCCAGCAGGCGAAAGGAGGGCCAAGTGGAGGGGACAGTGGGAACATGAGGGGCAGGAAAGCAGGGATGGACTAGGAGAGAGCAGGAGGGCTGGCCCACCACTGATGGGGCTGCTGGGGGCATGAAAAATCCATCGAGGAAGAGCAGCTCACCAGGAAAGACATCCAGGGAAGGGGATGAGGGCTCATCCTGTAGGGTTTGGGAAGTGTCCCTGACCTTGGGGATCTAAGACAGCCTGGGGACATGGTGTCACTGCCACCAGCAGCTTTACAGGGAGGTCTCACAACGTGTGAGGGGCTGTGCATCCCTTGCAGAAGTGTCCTGGTGTCCCGGTGTCCTGATGTCCCAATGTCCTGGTGTCCCAGTGTCCTGATGTCCCAATGTCCTGATGTCCTGGTGTCCTGGTGTCCTGCCTTCCTGAAGCCTTTGCCATGGGCTGTGACGAGCTCCATGCTTGTCCAAGAGCCCAGCTGAAGCTGGGACAACGCCTCTCCCAGGGGACACCTGAGGCCTGAAATCTTTGTTATGTCACAGAATCACAGAACTGTAGAATCACAGAACTGTAGAATCCCAGACTGGTTTGGGCTGGAAGGGACCTGAAAGATCATCCCATCCCACCCCCTGCCATGGGCGGGGACACCTTCAGCTATCCCAGGTTGCTCCAAGCCCCATCCAACCTGGCCTTGGACATCCAGACTGGTTAAGAGTCCAAAACCTCTCTGGGCAACGACGTCTCTGTCCTTGGCCACTGCTCCACCAGACCCTGGTGCCTTCCGAGACCTGAAACACATTTCCCCAATCCTCGAGTTTCTGACTTTGTCATTTGTCACAGCATTCTGCTGTTTTGGCTTCTCACCCCTTTTCCAGACAGAACCTGCCCAGCTGTGCCCGCAGCAGCTTTCCCAGCACACTTCCCCCGTTCCTTCAGCAATTCCAGTTGTGTGACACCCCGAGGTCACTGCTACAGCTGTCACCCCAGCGAGGGGACACAGGGAGACCAAACACCGCTCTCAGGGCCCCAGCATAATTATTCCAATTCCAGAGGCAGCCCTGAGCTGTGCCTGCTGCTGCTGCCACGCCGATTCCCGGCACGGGCACATCCTGCTGTTAATAATGGAGGATCCCCAACCTCTCTGGGGGCAACACTCTTTGCTACGGGCAAGGTTCTAAATCACAGCTGAAGTTTCTAGGCCAAATTATTTTCACTTTCATTTTTTTGAGGAATGAGCTTCCTAAAAAGTGTGAGGCAAATTTCCAGGCCTGCCTACCTTGGCTCAGCGGGTCATGGGTGGAGAAGGAGCCAGGCTGGCAGTAGGGAAAGGCTTAGACCATCCTAAAGTGATGCTGCATAGGTGACCAGATGAATTAGGGAGAAATAAGGCTGAAAAGCACCCTGGACTTGTGTGTCCCAGCCTTCCCCAAAGCAGAATTAACCCTTTCCTTATCACTACCGATGCAGGGCCCCAGGAATGGGAAAACTTCCTGCAGTAACATCTCTGGAGGCACCAGTCAGTTCTCAGCTCTTTCATAGGATTCCAGACTGGTTTGGGTTGGAAGGGACCTTAAAACCCATCCAGCCCCACCCCCTGCCATGGGCAGGGACACCTTCCACTGTCCCAGGTTGCTCCAAGCCCTGTCCAACCTGGCCTTGGACACTGCCAGGGAAGGTGACTCCAACACTGCCCTGGGACAAGCCTGTTCCAGGGCTTGACAACCCTTTCCATGAAGAAATTTTCCCTAATTTCCAATCTAAACCTCCTGAGGCCATTCCCTCTCCTCCTGTCCCTGTTCCCTGGGAGCAGAGCCCGACCCCCCCGGCTGCCCCCTCCTGTCAGGGAGTTGTGCAGAGCCACAAGGTCCCCCCTGAGCCTCCTTTGCTCCAGGCTGAGCCCTTTCCCAGCTCCCTCAGCTGCTCCTGGGGCTCCAGCCCCTTCCCCAGCTTCGTTGGAGATGAAGAGAGGGGACTCTCATGACATGCAGGCCAGTGAGTCTCTTCCATTCAGATCCCTTGTTCATTCCTCCATGCCTTTAGCCAGAAAATCAAGGATCTTGGGCTCATCTCAGACTCCTCCTCAATCCTCCCAGCCTCGGCCACTGTCCAGCTCTGCCTGTGGTAGGTGGGAGGGTCCCTGGGTGGGAGGGTCCCACCAGGTGCCCCTTTCCTGTCACATGGATGTGTTGGCTTCAGACGCCCTCAAATTCAGCGACATGGCAAAAATGCCCTTTTCCCTGTGGGATGGGGGTTTGGGGCACAATTGTGCCTCCTGCTTGGGGTCATGAACCTCTCTGTGGGTGCTGCCCAGGGCCAGGACTCCCCCTGGGCCACAGACAGTGCAGGAACCGGGGTTAATGACTTCTGCTCAGGGCGAGGGCTCTGCACACTCACAGGTCATTTGGTCTGGGACTCCTCCACAGAGGCCCCAGAGAGGACAATGAAAGGACAGAGGTGTCGGAGTCGAGAAGGACACAGAGGAGGAGAGGGGGCTGGAAATGCAGGTTCTGCAGCCAAGGGAGCCTCGGCTGGCTCGCTGGGGTTTCCCTCTGAGGACTGTTGAAGGGTTGGATGGTTCCCTGGCTCCTGGCCCCCGAAGCGAGGGGTGGGATGTGTGGGACAGGGGATGGAGAGGCCGAGGCAGCGCTGCAGGAGAACACGAAGAGCTGGTTTGGAAACGAGCCCTGTGCAAGCACATTTCTGTCTCCATCACTCCTCCCTCTTACAGGAGCCCTGGGAGTGTGCATCTGATCAATACCTGGGATTTGTCCAGAAAAAAGAGCAACAAAACACAGGTCCCTTGCCAGAGGAGCTGGGGTTTATCCCGGGGAAGCCACGAGTGGTGCAGAGGGAAGCCTGGGGAATATCTATGGATGTGCACATTTATGTACAGCACCTGCCTTTGCTCTGCAGCTCTGGGGGCTGCCTGCCCCACACCCTGCTCTTCCCAGCATCCAGGGATGCTCTTCCCAATGGGATTGGTGCAAACAGAGACCTGCCTTGACCATGGAACGAGTGCTTCCTCTGGGGGAGACAGGGTTTGCTGAAGAGGAGTCACCCCTGCCTCGTGTCATTGTTGGTCTGAAATCTCCAAAGGAAACCCTCCACCAGCACTGCCACCGTCACCTTCCCATCTCCCTGCTCCACCTCATTGCAAGGCAAATGCTCCAATTAGGGCACGGACGGGAGGAGCAGATGAAGTGCATTGATGAATCGGCACTTAGACACAGGGTTAGAAATAATGAAATCTTCTCAAGAGCCGCCCTGAGAGGGAGCGTTTCTGCTCTGGGGGTGGTTCTCAGCTGGGAGCAGTGGTTCTCCTTCCCTGCTGCTGAGGGTCCCTCACACAGGGGTGTTTGCCATAGGAACGGGGTTTTCTGGGTGCTGTCACACTCCCAGGATGGGGCTTTCTCCGTGGGGAAACTTCTCCTTTCACATGTAAGGAGGGGTTTTTAAGCATGCACGGGGTATTGAAATGGAATTGCACATCACCCACTTCTAACCTTGTTTTTCAGTCCCGTTTCTTTCCTTGTCAGAGCTGTGGCTTTGTTCTGACCATTGCAGAAGCCCTTCAGGTTCTGATTTCATTGTTCAGGTCGGGTCCCACTGTGTGAAGGGAGCAGTGACCAGCGAGGGGCAGGAGAAGGAATAATCCCACTCCCTGACCCCAAATCCCTTTTCCTTTGGGATATCCTAGTGCCCTGGACCACCCCAGGAATTACCCTGGGCAGCAGGGAGCACCTTCAGTGAGCCCCCTCTAAGCCAAAGCTGCTTCAAAAACAGCAGAACAATGCCCACACATCCCCATTTTAAATGTATTTCCATCCCATTTCCAAGCCTTTTTTCACTTCCTGCATGGCTTTGAGCCAACACTCCAGGCCTGCCATGCCCACAATTGCTACAGAGTCAGTAAATCCCAGCCCTCCTGTAATGAAAACGTCACTAATGATAAATATTTAAAGGGATGTGATGCTTATTTTTATATTTACTACCCTGACCTTTATGTATTTTGATTTTATTTTATGTTTTATGGGGCTTTTCTGGGCCTTTTCCCAGCCACACACACAAAAACCCCACAAGGGCTCCCGGAGTGTTGTTGCATTATAAACACACACGGTCCCTACAATTACTGAACTTTAATGCCTGCTGTAATTACTGCCTGCACTTTGCATTAATGCCCGGGGTGATGGAGTGAAGAAGTGTTCAGACGCCAAGAGATCTGCATCCCGAGGGAATTTCCAGGGGGAATCATTGCCTCCCATCCTGTGATTAATTGCTGTGCCTCTTGTGGGGAGGCTGAGACTTTCCCGAGCTCCTGGCACCCAGGGCTGATGGAAAAGCCGCCCCGGGAATGCTCAGCTGTGCTCAGCCTGCTGTGCCAGCAGGGAAGGGTCTCCGGTGTGATCCGTGCACTTCCACAAGGGAAACATCAAGGAGAACAGCAGGCACCAGGAGGAGAATGTGAGCATTTCCCCACAGCTCTTCTCCTTGTGCTGCCTCACCCAGGAGGGTGCTGGGGAGCACCGGGAGCTCATCCTGCTGCAGAGGGACCTGTCCTTGGCTTGTCCTGCCCCTCCTGGGTGTCAGCCCTGCTCCAGGAGCTGGGACAGGAATTAGGGATGTTCTGGGTGTCAGCCGAACTCCAGGAGCTGGGACAGGATTTGGGGATGTTCTGGGTGTCAGCCCCCCTCCAGGAGCTGGGACAGGATTTGGGGATGTTCTGGGTGTCAGCCCCCCTCCAGGAGCTGGGACAGGATTTGGGGATGTTCTGGGTGTCAGCCCCGCTCCAGGAGCTGGGACAGGATTTGGGGATGTTCTGGGTGTCAGCCCAACTCCAGGAGCTGGGACAGGATTTGGGGATGTTCTGGGTGTCAGCTCTGCTCCAGGAGCTGGGACAGGATTTGGGGATGTTCTGGGTGTCAGCCCCGCTCCAGGAGCGGGGACAGGATTTGGGGATGTTCTGGGTGTCAGCCGAACTCCAGGAGCTGGGACAGGATTTGGGGATGTTCTGGGTGTCAGCCCCGCTCCAGGAGCTGGGACAGGATTTGGGAATGTTCAATATATCCACGTGGACACGGCTGCCAAGGAACTGGGCATCTCCCCCAGCAGCAAATTCCCCAGGTATTTGCATCTGGCAGCCTCGGCCGAGCCCCACACCCCATTTTCCCTTCAAGAAGTGGGGAAAAAATGAAAGAAGGAGTTAATTGGCCTGATTGGACTTCGCTGAAAAAGTTTCAAAGGAGAGAAAAAGAAAGTGCTGAGGCAGCTCCTTTCTGTGTCTTTGAACTTCAGGCTTTGAAAAGAGGTGGGGAAAATCTTAAGGAATTAACGAGGACTACAGGGAAATTATTGAGGAGGAACTTTCAGCGCTCCCAGCTTGGAAAGAAATAAAAAACCCCTTTCTATATAAATACATATAAATATACATATGCAGATACAGAGATATTTGCATGCACGTGGATGTGAGAGTGTGACCCCTTCACCCAGCCGTTCACATTCGTCTCTCTGATTTGATTTTAATGGTTTTTATGAATTATTTGATTTGTTTCCACGGCGCCTGGGAAGGGTGAGAGCTTCCCTTCTCCCACATCAGGAGCTGTGGAAAAGGCAGAGGCAGCTCAGCAAAGGCCTGGGGTTTGGCACCACTCTGGCAACGTTTGTGGAATCTCAGCCTGGACCGGAATTCTTCTCTTTCCAGGAAATATCAACTTCTTTTTTTTTTGTCAAAAAAAGCCTCAAGATAAATATTCTTGGATGAAAACCTATAAAAAGCTCAGACTGACAAACTATTTTTTTAGGCAGTTCTTTTTCTCCCAACAAGAATATATCTGTCAAGAGAAACAGATGTTCTCGATGAAAAACCCTCTTTAATTACAACTCTGTCAAAAAACCTGCAGACAGATTTCTCTTTTTTCCCCCCAAGCCCATTAAAATGTGTGCAAATGGCCAAGGTTTGAAAGCCACGGCTCCTCTCGTAATATAATATTTAAATAAAACATTTCCCCATTAAGCTAAGAACCAGCAAATCCACAAGGCAAAACTCACGGACAAATCCAAGCTTAAGGTTTGTTTTTATAAGATGAGGTGTTGAGCTTAAGCCTGAGCTTTGCACGGCTGCCTGCAGTGCTGGGGTGGTTTTGGGGCCCTGAACAACCCGCGTTTCTTACGTGGTCAGGTGAGCTGAATCCCCCTCTCCAGAGTTTGGGACTTCTGCCAATCAGGCCAAATATTTGCATTAAAAACTCCGAGCTGAAGGTCTGGCCATTAGCCAGGAGTTTCTTCCAGCCTCGCAGTATTTCGTCACCAAACCTCGCTGTGTGCCCAGTAAATATTTTCTTTAGTAAACACATGAAAGCCCGAGTGGAAGCTTTCCCTCTCCCCCTTGCAGAGGATGGCAATGTGACACAAATGGTAAAAGAGGTTTCTCCAGCAAGCATTCCCCGGGGCTGACACGCCACGGCTGAGCCAGGGGAATAAAGTTCTGCTGGAGAGACTGGCAGGAGTGCAAGGTTGATATTTCTTTATTTATTGGTTACAGTAATTGGCTAGAACATGGCTGAGTAGTTGGAGGAAAATAATCAATAGTTCTTGTCCGCTAATGAATGATTTTTCAGCAGTCGCTGGTGTAAATAGGTTTCATTAAAACAGCAAATCCTCCCAAACAAGAAAATTAATGAGGGCTTATGAAACCTATGAAATTGCACAGGTCTGAATGGCTGACAGCCATGACAAATATCTGCTATTGTTGGGGTTGGGAAGCAGGTTTTCACTTCAATTTTCACTCTTGTCGCTTAAATAATATCAATAATTAGCAAATCCATTATGCCTTTCCCAGAAATCTTCCAGAGCGAAACATGTTGGCCCCAACTCAAGACAATGTCCTGTTCCTGAGCAACCTCCTCGTGCCTGGGCTCAGTTCCTGCCAAATCCATGCCCTGTAACTGCACCAATAAATGGGGAACTTCAGGGATTGAGCCCTCAGACTCCCCCATTTCAAAAGAAGGGGACTGGGCATGATGCAGTCGTTGCTTTTCTTAACTTCTGGGAATAAAGGAATGTGAAACCAATCTTTCACTGAGGGGTTCCAGCCGAGCAAATTGGGGTGTAGGGCAGAGGGAAAAACCTGAAAATCGGCACCAGTGCTGCTGGAGGATCCTGGGGTCAAAAGAGTGTGGGATATGAGAGCTTGGACTGGGTGGTGCTGTGAATTTTGGCATTTCTCTCGAACAGTTAACTCTGCTTCTTCCAGCCAAAGAGGAAAGCCCCAAAAAGTGATTTGTTTTCGCCAGCCTGGAGCACGACTCCCTTTGCCCCAGAGGAAAGGGAGACTCTTCAGCTGCAGCTCCAAAGGCCAAAACCCCAAAGCCACTTTGTGGAAAGTTTCCCGACACGTTTCCACAACTTCCCAGCTACTGCTGGAAGAGTCGGGAGCCCTCGGGAGCACCAGGGAGATTTTTGCAAGTGGCAAAACACCTGGGAACTCTCAGTGCCAGAGAAAGCTCTTCTCTGCTTCCTGCTCTCAAAGGAGATCCCTCCTTCTCCTTCTCCCTCTCCTGCTCCTTCTCCTTCTCCTTCTCCTTCTTTTCTCCTACCTCTTTACTTCTCCTTCCCAGTATCCTTCCCCTTCATCTTCTCTTTCCCTTTTCCCCTTTTCCCCTTTCCCCTTTCCCCTTTCCTCTTCCCCTTTCCCATTTCCCCTTTTCCCCTTTTCTCTTTTCCCTTTCCCCTTTTCCCTTTTCTGTTTCTCCTTTCCCCTTTCCTCTTCTTTTTTCCCTTCTCCTTCTTTTCTCCTTCCTCGCATCCCCCTTTCCCCTTGCCCTTCCCTCCCTCTCCATTCCCACCCCACGCTGGTGGAGAAGGCTCTGGGAGGCAGGAGCAGCTTTGGGCACCGTGTCTGTGCCAGCAGCACTGACCAGAATCCGTGATTTGATGGCAAATTGTGCTGGTAATCTCCCTGCGAGGGAGTTGCTCCCATTTTTCATGGTGGCGAGTCCTTTAGGGATGTGGATGAAAAGAGAAAGTGTTTCATTTGCTCTTTGGGAGCTGGAGCTATAGATCAAGGCCCAGCTCATTCCCCAAGGAGCAGAAATAGGTTTTTTCAGGCGAGAATTGAGGCTCTCCCCAGTGAAAACTAAAACAGTTATCTGCACTTTCATCCACAGGTCAGCAGCAGAGATTTTTCTCCCAAAGCTGGATAAATCCAGGCTGTTAGTGCCTCTCCTTCCCACTCTCCTTAGTTATTGCTTTTTATTTCATGAGGGGTGAGGCCCAAGCAAATGCTTCTCCCGACTTTGTCCTTGTGTGCTTGTAGGCACTGCCCAAACTTGTGGCTGGAGCTCTGCCCCTGAGCAGCTTCGGCACCTGGGATGTTCCTCTGTGTGCCATGACCTGGGAACAAACGCCCAGGAGCTGGCACGGAAAAGGCTGAATGAACTCTGGGAATTCAGAGCACACCCCACAGCCCCGGTGGAGATGGAGACTCCTCTCTCTCCTGAAGGTGCTGGTGGCCCCCCACCCATCCGAGCTTTTAGGGCTGTCTTCTCCTTCAGCCTCCTGCTGCACATCACTCATCTGCTGCTTCCCTTGGGCTGATTTTGGGAGACACTGACCTCTCCATCTTCATCTTATCTTGGAATGCACGTGGAATTGTAGATGTGCTGCTTGGGCACATGGTTTAGTGGCGGACCTGGCAGTTAGTGGTCGGAATCAAGGATCCCAGAGGACTTTTCCAACCACAGTGATTCCATGAAAACTCCCCAGTGCCCACCCAACTGGCCACAGATTTGTGGGCAGCTGGCAGAGCTCTCAGGCTGTGTTTGGGTGCCAAGGAGATTTGGGTGAACTTCAGTGGTTCAGGCTCAGCTCTGTGAGGAGATTGCTTTGCCATCCCAGCACTGGCACTTCCCAGCATTGCACAGGAAGTTTCATTCCAGGCCTGGGGAATTGGGGAGGTGCAAGCCAAAGCTGGACAAGTATCCCAGCCTGTTTTCACCACACCAACCCCAGCACCTGGAAACCCAGCTGAAGATCCCAGCTGGAACTGAGGCATGGCTCAGGAATGTGCTCGCTCTTGGCTCTGCTGCAGGAAGCCACCTCCCAGCCCCTTCCCCATCACCTCTCCAGGGCACCATGAAACATTTAAGACCCAAAAATACCATTCAAGTGACCTCAGCCAGAGCCCCATGGACTTAACTCTGCGCCTTGACCTTGTCTTGATTTCACCATCACGGACAGTGTTGGCTGCCAACCCTGTCCCTGTCCCTGTCCCTGTCCCTGTCCCTGTCCCTGTCCCTGTCCCCACTCCACTCACCTGGCACAGGTGCCATGGGACTGGGCTGTTTCTGTGCTCTGGGTCCAGTATCTCCAGAGATAAGAGGTTTCCAAAGCCGTGCTGCCCTCCCTTGTCCGTGATCCTCGTGGCTGTAAATCCTGGGCCTCTGTCACCAAGAGTGATTGAGCTTGTCTGGCTCAATCTGGGATAATTTATTCCTTCTGAGCCCAGGGAGTCCCAGCAGAGATGATCACCTGCTCAGGAGCCATGCTCTGGATGAAATCCTTCCCTCTTGGAAACACCCAGCAGTGTCCACAAGCCACCAGCATCGGCTTATCCCTACGTTCCCATGTTCCTCCTTGCCTGCAATGCCCTGATCCCAAACCCAACCCTTTATCCCGACACTACATCTGTTTGCTTTGCTGCAGCTGAAGAAATGGAGGGCTGGATTGAGTTTTGGAGGCTCAGCAGCTCCGCTCACACCCATGGCCTTGCCCTTTCCAGCAGGCAAAGCCCCCAAATTCCCATGGCCCTGCAGGGCTTTCCCTGCTGGCACCCGGAAATTTGCTCTGCCCAAACTGTGGGATGAATGAGCTTTTTTGGGAGAAATCCCCTCTGCAGTGTCCCCCGCTCCCCCAGCCCCTCGGAGCCGAGCGTGAAGTGTGTTTTATTGTTTGCCACCCGAAGCACTTGAAAAAATTACACAAATCCATCAAAGTAATGAATCTTCTCAGCAGAGGCAAACAGACAGAGACAGGCAGGCACTGAGCCGAGCCCAGGCAGCTTTCAAAATTAATACCAGAGAAATGGTGCCCTTTTGCTCTCCTTTCGGGCGTGGCTGCCTGGTCTGGGTGAGGGGACACGCAGGTGGAGGCTTTCCACAGGGGACATGTCCTTCTCCAAGTCCTGTCACCCCCTGGTGTCCACGACAGCAGCAGCTGGCAGCTCGGGAATGATGGAGCGACACCGCGGGTGATGCTGCCTTACACTGATGAGCGCAGACAGGGCGCTTAGGGAACAGCTGGATTTTTGGGAGTGCCAAAGCCTCATCCCCTTCCTCCAGCCAGCCTGAAGTGGCTCCCTGCAGCCCTCTGGGCTCTCCTTCCAGTTTGTCTGTGCCTGAGCAAGCTCCTCAAGTCCTGAAGGGAGAGGCGGCTGCTGCTGCCAGGCCTGTGCACGGCTTGTCACATCCTGGGCTCCATAAATAATAAATCGTGGTGTTCCTGGCTCCTCCAAGCTTTCATTTTGTTTCCAGGGACAATCTATCTGCCTGTCTATCTGTTTCTATGTGTACGTTCTGTGTGTGTGTATAAAGACAGACATATATACACATGTACCCAGATTTGGAGGTTGGACTTGATGACCTTGGAGGTCTTTTCCAACCTTAATGATCTGATGCTGTTTCATTTATCACATCTCATTCGTTACAGGATATTTCAGGTACATTTTACCACTACACAGGCTCAGAGGGGACAGCTCTGAGACCGCCATGCAGGATGGTCTTGCACTAAGTGCATCCCTGCTCCTCTGCTCCTGTTCCATCCCTACATCCACACCCACATCCCAATTAAATCCCATCACCCTGCTCCCTCCTCCGAAGGCCCAGCCCTTCAGTCCAGCTCTCGCAATGAGAAGATACTCAAAACTGTTTTGTTTTGTTTATTTTCTTTTCCCCAAAAAAGCCTGCCACGGGGAAAAAAATTAGGAATGTGGATTTCACCAAGGATCACAATCCTGCTCTTTCAGCCAAGCACGAGGAAGGAAAGCTGCAGAAAGCAAATTGCTCTGGAGCACCAGAATCCCTCTGTTGTTCCAACCTCTCCCATCCTGAGGGGTTTTTAATATTTATTAGTCCACAAAGCAGTGGCTGCAGCCGTGCCTGCAGGGCCTGCCCTTGCCCTGAGGAGAGGAGTGGGGACGGAGAGTGGGAAGGAAGATGGATGGATCCGGAATTGTCTCCAATTTATGGGGCTCCCTGATTCCTGCCGCCGTACGTCTCCGAGAAATGACACCACTACTTCAGGAGCAGAGATTAATCTGAGCCAGCAGGAGAAGGACAAAACAAATCATCCACTGCAGGAATCTCATTCGGGGCCTGGTGGAAAGAGCCCCGGGATGAATGGCTTTTGCAAAGGCCACACCAGCACACGGATTTTCCCCCTTTTCTCTGTTTTCCTGCGAGCTGAGGTCTATAAGGTGTGGGGTGGAGGCAATCCCGGGGTGCTTTTGGCATCACAGGAGTCGTCACTCTGTGGTGGAGCTGCAGGGGTGGGAAGGGTTGGGGTGGATGAAACTCAGAGCTGGGATAGGAGAGCTGGAAGCTGAAAATCCCCAGGGATCCGTGTGCACAGGGATGGGTGGGACCACCCTGAGGGCATCAACCCCCTCTTTATCAACCATGAGTTCAGCTGAAGGCCAGGGACAAGGATCAGGTTGGGAAGAAGGGGCTGGCATCCTCTGGAATTACAAAAAAGCTCTGGAGGAGGTGGGTGCACATCCAGTACCACCACGGCTGGGGGAGCAGGGGGTCACAGACGGACATCCAGCCTTTGGAATTGGGAATTCTAGGATCAGCTGCTGCCCCTTCACCACCACAGTGCCACCTGAGACAGCTCCTACCCCCTCAGATCTGCGTGCTGAGACTCTCCTGAAAGGGCCCAGCTGGGCATCACCCCCATCCAACCACGGAAAAGCCCATCCTTTAGGGAAAAGAAGCACAAATCCTCGAGCTGGGGAGTGAGCAGGGTGATGGCAGCCCGCAAACCCAGCTGGGGACCTGCAGCAAGCCCTGCAGCCTTTCCCTTTCCTTACTCCATCAAATCCAGCCCCGTGCCACTGCAAGCAGCCCTCATCCTTCCCAAGGAGTCCAGCAGGTCGGGAGCAATACCAGCACAATTCCAGCTGCATCTCAGATTGATACAGAGTCGATTGGATTGATTTTTTTTTAAGGTGCAGCCTCGGAATAGCTGAGACTGGAAGGTGCAGCTCAGCTTGTACTTCCCCAAAACAATTTGTCAGGCCCCACTGTAGGAGCCTAATGACGGCTGTAATTTATGGCTGACACACCATATTTATCACCTCAGCATCCTCTCCTCTTCCCTCTCTCCCTCTGCCTCGTTAGGAATGGCATCAATAATGTTTATTGGAGCTTTTAATTTTTTATCGTTGCTATTCTTACCTGTGCTGCTGGAGATGAAGAAAGGCATTGGAGCAGGCAGAGCCTTTGAGATGCGTTCCGGGGGAAATGATGGATTTAGGATTCGGGAAATCCTTATGGAATTTCACGTGGGGTGAGTGGGGGAAAAGTCAAGTGTTCTTCCCAAAAACTCACCCTCCCATTCCCACTGACTCTGTGGATGCTCAGACCTCAGCTCCCTCACATGGTGGAATTCCCTCCAAAATCCCCCAAAATTGTGCTCCTGGCCCTACCCTCGTGGCGGGCAGCTCCCGTGATTTCCAGCAGGCTCGTTCTGCTGCTCAGTCTGCAGACACTCGGCCTTGCCACGGAGACACCTCGGGCTCAGTGGGGTTTCCTTGGTTCTCCTGCCCCATTTCCCTGGCTAGCCGAGCTCTCGTTCCTTGGGAGGTGTTTGCATTTCCCAGCCCCGTTTCACACCCTGGGTGTGGTGGATCCTTGAGTGTGCCGCAGCTCCTTCGCTGCAGGGGGTTTTTGCTGCCTCCCCTTGAATATTCGGGTGTTTGGAGGGGCTGACACGTTCCTCGTGAGGAATGAATGGTTTATCCCCGGTGCCAAGGAGCCCCTGGGTGCCCCAGCTCTGCCCCCGCCCCATTTACAGAGTACAAGGCACCAAGCTGTGTCCCTAAAAAATCTGAAATCCATCCCACCTTGAATTTTCTCCTTTCCCCACCATTTTCTTCCTATTTACCCTTGAGGGAAGAGGTTGCACTGGGTTTTGAAGCCCCTTAAGCTGCCAGGACCAGGTTGGATGGGCTTGGAACACCCTGGGATAGTGGAAGGCTCCCTGCCATGGCAGGGGGTGGAACAAGACAATATTTAAGGTCTCTTCTAACCCAGATCATTCTGGGATTTTATGATCAACAGTTCCCAAACGGGAATATCTCTCCCCCCACCTCTTTCCAGACATGAATAATTCCCAAGCCAATGGTTGTTTTAGCATCATTACAGGAGCCTCTCAGACGAGCTGGTCGTTTACAGATTAGACAGACATTGCTTACATTGTTCATAACCGATTATGGGATTGACAGTTTGGCTCCCACCCAAAATCCCGAGTCCCAATTTAGCCTAATTGGAACAGAACTGCAGAGCAGGCTGGGGGAGGGGAGAGTGACTGCTGACAATTTAGTTAACGTTGATTTTATTGATCCCTGAAAAGCCTCTGATGTTGCAGGTTCCTCTTTATAGGGCAATAAAGTTTATAGCTGGAGTTGTCCCGGGGGAGTCACAGCTCTGTGTCTCCAGCTGCTCTCAGGTGATCACTGCCAGCCCCAGCCCCAGCCCCAATTTGCTGAGGAATAATCAGAATCCAAGCAAAAAAAAAAAAAAACCCAAAATTCAGTTCAGGTCTTGGAATAAAAATGCCAGAAATACAACGATAACCAAATTAAAAGACAATCCCTCCCAAATGTAGGATTGTTGTGTTAAAAAGCCTTTTAGCAATTCTTATTCTATTCTATTTTCTCTCTTCTCTTCTCTTCTCTTCTCTTCTCTTCTCTTCTCTTCTCTTCTCTTCTCTTCTCTTCTCTTCTCTTCTCTTCTCTTCTCTTCTCTTCTCTTCTCTTCTCTTCTCTTCTCTTCTTTTTCTATTCTGTTCTGTTCTATTCTATTCTTTTTTTCTTCCATTCTGTTCAATTTCATTCCCGTTCTTCTGTTTGCTTCTTCTATTTCTTCCTTCTTAATTCATCCCCCAAAATATTGCAATTTCTGATGTTCACCCTTAATACATTCCCTGCCTTTCCTATATTTATCCTCACGAGACCTCTCCGATGTAGCCTGGGATCCCTCACTGATGCGGGCTGGAACTTGTACCTCTAAAAGCACCCAAAAAATAAAGAAATTTTTCCAGAGCAATAGAACAAAAACATGGAAAGTGCACGACAGATCCTGGATCTAGCACTAGTGGTGGAGCACTGAAGTTTTGCTCGGATCCATGGGCCCTGCTGCTAAAATTCCAATTAAAGGCACCTCCTGTGGCACAGGAGGGGCGGCTGGAGCAGAGCAGCCCTCGGACGTCCAGCAAAGGCACGAGCAAAGCAAATATTTGAGCGAGTGCCAGGCAGGCAGGGATCTGAGGGGTTTTCCCCTCGCAGCCCTTTGCCCCAAGCCCCTGACCACTGCGTTCTCCCCGATGTGCTGGCAGAGCTCCGCTTCCAGGCCTGTGCCTTGGAGCTCATTTGTCAAAGGCAGGGATCTCTATGAAAGGCTGTTAGCAGAGCATTTACTTCCCATTCCTCATCCTCTGCTGTCATCACCTCCCAAGATTAATTAAGGAAAAAAGAAAAGACATCTTGTCTCTCTTTTGTTTCCCCATTCCTTGAATTTTTTAACAGCCCCTTTCTCTCCATTCATGTCCTGGATACTGCTGGGGAGCAAACCAAGCAAAACTCAATCCTTCCCTCTTTCTTCTTGTGGTTAGTATATCCATTTTTTTTGCCTCTCTGTAGGTGGAAGTGGTTGGTTGAGCTTTGTCCAGGACATCAATTCTCTTCCATGGCCTCAGCTGCTGAAGCTAAGCTAGGGAAGATCCCAAATCCCTTGATTTAAGATTGCTTGAAGTGCTCGTTGCAGACTCACAGCCCCAGTGCCGGGGTTGCTCCTGTCCCCGAGTCCCTCCCAGGGTCACACGGTGCCACCAGTCCTGCTGCTCCTGGGAGAACTGGGGGCTCGTGTGTGTGCTCTTTGCCCCTCTTCCCTCTGTTAGGAACCACAGCCTGTGGTTATCCTGGTGCCACGGGCTTTTCCATGGCCATTCCCAATGAGCCCATCCTGGTCCCAGCTGTGTGAGTGAGTTGTGGTTAAATCCAGAGCCACCCTTGCCCTGCTGCCTTCCCAGCCCTGCTCGATCCCCATATCCCAGCCCCAGTGACCTCCATCCTGGGGGATCCCTTTCCACCCCTTTACTCAGTGCGGTGCCACACAAAGGTTTAGTGCGGGGTTTCACTCTCCCAGTCTGACCAGTTCCCCCAGTGCTGGCTGTTCCCGAGCTCTGGGTACCAGGACGCTCCCAGGGGATGGTGCCATGGTTTGTCCCTGTTTGTGGCAGTGGGGAGGAGCTGGCTCCTCACGCACGTGTCACTGCTGATCCATAAAACCCGAATGGAAACCTGCGGGAGGCGGGAGAGCCGCGGGGCAGCCGGCGCTCCCCGCCCTCAGGGATCCAGGGATTTGCCATCTGCTCTTCTGCGCCTTCCCAAAGCTCAGCCCTGATGTGAGTCAGCCGAGGAGGAGGAAAACCCAGCCAGCTCTGGCTCTGTCCTTGTCACGGTGGCTCCCAAATGCCACCCTCGCTGATGTGAGTGACAATGGGGGACACCCCCGCCCGCTGTCACCCAACCCATGTCACGGGAGCTGCCTCTGCTGTCACAGTGGTGGCTCCC
This sequence comes from Pachycephala philippinensis, assembly GCA_013397055.1. Lineage (NCBI taxonomy): Eukaryota > Metazoa > Chordata > Aves > Passeriformes > Pachycephala > Pachycephala philippinensis. Next base: position 35,483 of record VWZT01013336.1, read on the forward strand.
TGCACCTGCAGGAGAGGATCAAAACCCTTTTTCCTTTCTCTGTGCTCTCCCAGCAACTCATCCTGGATTCACTCATCCCAGCTGAAGTCTGTCCCTGCTTTTCCTGGACTTCTCTGCTCTGCACAAGCACAACTCCCGTGGTTTTTGAAGCCATCCATCACCGCCATCTCCACAACCCCAAGCCACACACGGAATAAAGACGTGGAGCAGCAGCTCCTCAGCTGGTGTAAATCAACACGGATCTCCCCCCATCGGCGGAGTCAAACTTCCACCCGGCCGGGGAGGGAACCCAAAATGCTGCTCGTCGGAGCAAAAGAAATTTCGGCAGTAATTAGATCTGGAGCACGATTACCCAAAGGGAAACGCAAAACAAATGTGGGTGACAGATATTTCCAGGATAACTGGAGTTATTAATGCTTTTCTCCAGCAGTGACAGGCACAGGGGATTAGTACTGCCTGAAAAAGTCTGGTTTAGTGTGGGAAAAACTGAGGGCTGGAAATGAAGCAAGGAGGAGGCCATCTGCTGCTCGGTGAGCTCGCGGGGCCCTGCGAGGAAAGCTGCAGCCAAAACAACAAAAGGCAACGATGGGAGGCATATGTGAGGAGAAACACCGGCCTGTTGCTCCTAAGTTTCCAGTTATAAAGGAAAAAAAAGGAGGAACCTGTTATTTGTTGCACGAGCTCCCCCGGAATTAGCGACCCTGGCACTGCTGAGCCCGGCAGAGCTGGGGATGATTCCAATTAGAGCTCTTCCTTCCTGCTGGCTTGGGTTGGGTTTTTTGGGTGGGAGCGGGAAGGACCAGCCCTCCCTCTGTCATGAATGAGGGATTTAGGATTGCTCAAAGAATCACCATCATTAGCAAAAATACTTGTAGGATGATTTTATAAAAATACAACAAAGTCCAATGACAAAGTCGCTCCATTACTTACTCCATGGATACAAGGGAAAATTGAGGTGGAATGGAGCCAAAATGATTTACACAGAGTCTGAAGATGCAAAAGGGTAAAGAGGCCCTCCCACTGAGCCACGGGGTTCAGAGTACAACCTCTTGCTTTCTGAACTCCTGATGGAGCTAAAACATGGCTAAGCCCAGCCTTAGTTCCAGACTTGGACAAGAGTTTAGGTCTACAGGAATTAACTACGTGGGTTTCTGTGGTATTGAGTCCCCTGCTAGGAGCAGCTCACCACGGATCTGGGAGTAAGGAATCTCTCTTCCTGGGGGAAGGAAGGATTTCTCAGTCCAGGCAGGGAATCTCAAACCTTGAGAGGTATCCCAGCTCCAGGGGAGAGTCACTGGTGTGCAGTCAGCTGCAAGGCAGAGAGAACTGGAATTGGGCTCATCCGAAGATCTGCCATTAATTAGACTCATCCAAAGATCTGTCATTAACAGAGAGGTCTCTCGGCCTCAAGGAGAAATCAGGAATGTCCCAGCTCAGGGGGAGATCCCAGCCACGCTGCCCAGCAGAGCCCATGAGGGCTCGCCTAGATGGCCAAAACTGTGGGATACAGTGGTTGGCTGTCAGCCAGACTGGACACAGTGGGAAGGGTGTGTGGGGGGCTCCTTGAACCCACAAGGTTCTTTGATCCTTGAGAAATGAGCCTTGGAAAAGCCACCGCTGTTCCTGTGTTAATCACAGGATTGGGGATCCAAGCTCTTGAGCATCAATATTCTCTGGGTCCTTCTGCCCCTTTGGGGCTTTCCTAAAGGAATTCTTGGCCCCCTTTGGAGCCTGTACCAAGGTCCTGCTGGTTGGCTTGAGGGGGCTGAGTGCATCTCACACCCTCCACACTCCAGAGGTGCCCATCCCCTTGTCCAGACCTTCCTCTCTGCGGGAGATCTGCTCCTTGGAAGGGGAGGAGAAGGCATGAGCTGGCCCCTGTGTCCTGCACAGCTCGGGCAAGCAGCCATGAGCTGTGTGGGCTGGGAATGGCTCGGGAATGCCATGGACTAACCCACCCTAAGGTTTGTTTTTGGGTGTGTGCACTTACAAACTGCTCCAAGAGCATCCCTCAGCACGTCTGGATACCCCAAACCAGATGTGCTCCCTCGAACCCACCCAACCCTTCTTTAAACAAAAATTTATGAGAAAGTAGGGCTAAAACCACTTTCAAATGAGGGAAAAGGTGTCTTTTTTCTTTTAAATATAAGGAGTGCTGACACCTAGGAAGCACCAAGATGAATTTCTAACAGGGTTCTTTGTCAATATGCATAAACCAATTTGTTTTATGCCTTGTGCTCCCCATGGGTGTTGGAAAGAGCCTGAAAAACTCCAGCCAGTCCCAGCCAGATGCTGCAGGGAAAGCTCAAGACCCTTACAGCAGGGTGATAACCTGACTGCAATTAAAGCCAAATTTTAGCTAAAATTCAGGTATGTAATAGACAATACACGGCACCATCAGGGCTGCTGACCACAACCTGCTGCAAAGCCACTGATAATTTCATTTTCCTAAGGATTTCAATGGGAAGCTCCCCAGGTGGGGTACAGACCTGTGGCTCTGCTGAGACCAGCCTAACTCGGGTTTGAAGCCGAATGGAAGCCCGTCTGCACAGATCCAGCCTTCCTGGGGGAAGAGGGAACGCACCCCCCAGGCCTGCGGGGAGGGGAGGACACCCATGGCTCGGCTGATGAGGTGATGAGAAGGTGCCAGGAGCTCCTGGGGAGGTGGGAATTGTCACAGCTCCGGGCAGCATCAGCACTTCCCATGTGGCCAAAGGCAAGGAAATGTATAAATGAGAGGGAGGGAACATCCCACTGGGCTCTGCAGGTTCCACCTGGAGCTGGATGCCCCTTGAGACCTGTGATTTCGGGTATTCCTGACTTCCTCCTTGGATTTTTCCCTGTACCAGTAACCACCAGTAGCAGACAGCCCCACATCCCACGGGATGTCTGTGTTCCAGCCTTTGGAGGCGTTTAAGGATATTTGGCTTTCTTTACAACAAATCACAGCCTGTCACAAACTGTCTCTGTTGATGCCCTGGTTCTCCACAGGACACCTGGCCTGGAAACGTGGGAAGGGATTCCCACCTGGCAGCTGGGTTGGCTGTCACAGGACCTCCTGGATGAGACAATGGATTTTAAGAGTGACACTTACCTGCTCTCTGTACTTCAAATCGGCCTTGGAAATGCCTCCAGGTATCCAGGAGATGCCAAAGCCTTGGAAGTCCCTCCAGGTATCCAGGAGATGCCAAAGCCTGGGCTGAAGGAAAAGCAGAGCCCTCTCCTCCTCAGCAGGAGCTGAATACCTCATGAGCAACATCCAGAAGTTCCCAAACTCCAAAACCACAATGCTGAGAAGGACAGCAAGGAAAACTCCCTTTCCCCAACTCTGGGAATTGCTTTTTTTCATGGCTAGAAAAACCCTCCCATTGTTGTTTCCTAGCAGAGTATTCCATTAAACCCAGGAATTCCTCCCTGTCCCCACTTTGGAAAACTGTGCTTTTCCTTTTTTGACCTGAACACTGGAAATCTTTGGCCAGAAGACAACCAAACACAGAGGATGGGGAGTGCAAACCTCTGGAACGCTGCCGTGGTGTGGCTCTGCCTAAACCCAAAACAATGCCCCCGAACCTCTCCCTGTTTCCTCAATATCCCGACAAAGACAACTCAGCTGGAAAGACACATCCCGGGTAGGAGCTCCTGGAGCTCTTCCCATGGCAAAGGCAGATATTTATTTAAAGATGGGACTGAATCAAAACAGACATGGGGAAATGTCAAAATATTCCATAAGTAGGAAGAGGAAGGAATACAGTTGTCTCTCTACCCTGCGAATGAATAACTTTCATCCTGGGAGAAGCAGGAGTGGGAATGGAGCGAGTGGAATCAGATCTGCTCCGTCGGTGTTGACAGAAGGGAATAGCTCCTCCTGCCTCGGCCAGAATGGATTCAGGCAGAGTAAACTGAGAACTGCAGGGGCAGGGAGCAAAGGAAAACAGAGGAGATTGCTTGGAAAACAAAAGGAGGGAGAATGAGTACTGAGGGGATGCACGTCCCTAAACATGGTCATGAGGAAACGGAGCATCCTGACTGGAGAGAGAGCAGAAACCAGAGCTGCTGGTGCCACTTTCCCCTGGAACACAAGGGAGCCACTGAGTTTAGTGAATTTAGTCCTAAAGCCTCTATTTTGAATGGCTGAAATTAGAGGAATGACTGTGGAACAGGGCTGGAAAAAGATGATCTTTAAGGTCCCTCCCAACCCAAACCTTTCAATGGTTCTGTGCTGTGGGAATGACTTGTGGCAGACCAGGGGGATATGAGGAATTAAAGCCTTTTAATTCCTGCTCGGCACCATCCAAGAACTGCTTCCCAACAGAGGATGCATTCTGGGGAGGATGGCAGCATTTAGGATTTGTTTGCAAATCACAGCTGAAACCTAGGACTGAATTTTGTTGCATAAAGATTTGGATAGTCCTGCCAATTCCCATGATAATGCCTTGATTTATTGGTTCTTTCCTAAAGACAAATGAGAGATAACTTCAATAGGCAAAGTTGGCCTCGACTGCCACTTTTAAAAATACTTGAAAAGAGACTTAAATTAGGGGGAGAAAATGCAGAAAGTTCTCTAAAAAGGGACATCATAAATTTAGAAATCAGCTTCAGAACTGGCTGGATTCTGCAAATGTCTAAAACTAAAAATAGAGGGGAACAGACGATTTGTTTTTCGCCCCTCCTTGATTAATTTCTTTTTTTCTTTCCTCGCATTGGGGTCCCCTTTAAGTTCACACCGAGCCCACGAGCCTCTGCCTGGTGAACATTTTTAGTGTTATTTTTGTCTAAGTGACAGCCCCGGGTGGCATCTGAGCACAACCACAACAAACTCGAGTAAGCCAGAGCAGCGTGAACACCAAAAAACCTGGGAGCAGGCTGGGAACGATGTCACTGCAATTCCACCCTGTGGCACCGCCACCTGCACGAGGGCCCCGAGGCTTTCTGGGCTGGGATGTGGCAGGAGTAAAGCCCTGGCACAGGTGCCTGTCCCTGCTGGAAGCTGGGAAATGGGCTCCTCACCTCCCACATCTCTGTTTGCACCTGATGGATCTCAGACAGGGGAATGTTACTGCAGCACCACAACCCAAAGCACAATCCCTGGAGGATAGGGGTGGAAATTTTGTGACCCTTTGACTTCAGTGATGAGGATGACAATGGCAAGGGCAGCAGGATCTTGGCAGAGCCTGGCTGCTTCCCGGCGCCTCAGCTGCTGGAAATGTTTCTGCTGTAGATCCACCAGATGCTTGGCATTTGGGAATAATTCAGTGCCGATCAAAGCAGGATGGATAAAAAAAAGGAAAAAAGGAGAAGCCATGATGAATTCATCCTTCACTGTGGCATTAGCACAGCCCAGCCGTGTCCCCCTCCTCCATGTCAGTGGTGAAAAATGCCTCCTCTTCTCCAGCAATTACCTGGTTGGGCTCACCCTTGGAATGCCGATCCTTCGGGAACGGCAGCGGCGGCCCCGCTCTGCCAGCCCGGTGATGGATGAGCCCTGGCTCAGCCCTGCTGCCATCTGCCACCAGGGTCCCCTCCCTGGCCCCCAACAAGCGACATCCTCGTTCCTTCACACGGATCAGGGGCGAGCGGGAAAAGTGGCAGTGATGAAAGGTCCCTGCAGAAGCGCGAATTAACTACGGAAGGGAGGAGATGAATGAAGAGGCGTGGGGTGGGAGGAAAGGAGGAGATGTTAAGATGGAAGGGGAGGAAGGAAGGGATCACCTGACTCATGCCCAGGCCCCTGAGGTGTAACCCCACTGTTCATTAGGCTCCTGATGGTTTGGTTACTTGCTCATGGTGAACCTTTTTTGCCAGGATGAGCCCATTCCTGCGATGTCCCTAGGAAATGGGATGTGTCCCAGCTGACACGGCGCTCACAGCCCACCACGATCCTCAAGGCACAGCAGAGCAGGGAGCTGGAGTCAATCAGACAAATGGCAGCTGTCAAAACCAAAACTAAACTGGGTGGTGCTGGGCAGTTAAAGAAAACTTCTCCTCTGGGTGACCAAAGGTAAAGGTGGCTTGGAAGCCAGAGCACCTCGGGGTGTCACAGGATGCAAGAGAGTGTCTGAAGATGGGAAGGTCGTCTGGAGGAGTTTGGGAAGTCTTTGGAAACCTCCCTCCTTCCTAACGGAGATGCAAAGCTCAGAGAAAGCCCTGCTTTGCCGATGGCATTTTCCAGGCTGGGTGGATCAGTTCCACCTCTGGAACAAGCTGAGAGGGACCTGGTGGTCAAACCCCGCCGTATTTCTCAGGTTTATCACCAAAACCTTCCGCTGGGGCCACTCTGCTTTCGAGCACAGTCACTCTGCAGAGTACTTGGTTATTGTCACCGAAATCTCTCAATTAAATTTATCTTGGTAATAAACCCCTTTCACTTCCCAGGTTTGATCCCAGGTTTGCCCCAAGCTGCTCAGGTCAAAGGAAGCTGAAAGTTTGAGCTGAAATCCCTCTTCAGGCAGGATTTACAAGTAGAAAACAAGAGGAAAGAGAGGCTGGCACTTCTAGAGATGCTCTGAAAATGCTCACCAAGCAGAAATGGTCCCACAAGAATTATTCCCCCCACTCCAGCTATCCCAAACTCCAGGAAATTGTCCTTGCCCATCTGTCAGCTCAGCTCCAATACAGAACAAATCTCATTAATGGGCGCCGGAGATTTAGGGAAGGGCTGGAATATGGCAAAGCCCCTTAAAACAGGAGATAAACCACGCTCTGCTCCAAGGAACAGAGGTGGTAAGGAAGATATAAACACCAACAAGCCTCCTGGGAATGCTGGAGAAAGGCCAGGACAAAGGCACGTCAGCACAGCTATGTTGGGATGACCCCACAGCAATGAAAATAATTTATTAGGACTGGTGAGGGAAATAAAACAAAAAGCTTTCCCCAACCTAAGGGTACCACCAGCATCAATGCAATAATAATAAATAAAAATCAATGAATCAATCAATCATCATCATCAGGTTCCCAGCTAGCAGAGTTTATCCTTTTTGGGAGTGGGAATAGCTGGGTTTATTCTGCGTCCCATCAATTTCCAAGTGGATTTGGCAATAAAGCTGAAGGGGAGGTTTCCAAACCTGTAAAGTCAGGACAGGTAATGGCTTAATGTCTTTTGAGGAAAAATATCAGTGCAAAAACCAAAAAAAAATCACAATCATGATGTATTTCTTTCTTTGTAAGCATTAATTTGGAATAATATATCAGGATTTTTCTCATTCTGAAACCACATTTTGGGAAAAAACTGCCAAAAAATTCTTCCTAATGTTTTACAGGTTTCAAGGATTTTGTCTACAAAGAGTGTTCTCCAATTGGCAAAAGTTGAGAGACAGTGAGAAAATGGTGCCAACAAGGAGAAAGTGACATTTCCCTGTTACTCTGGGTTTTAACACCTCTGAATTTTTGCAGCCACCTCAACACTTGTAAGCTGAAATAATAATTTTAAAATAGACCAAACATTCTCCCCCTCCTTCCTCCTCTTCCCCCAGTGCTTTTCTCACACATTTTTCTCCAATGGAAAGAGCCGGATAATCTAATTTGACGTTTTGGGATATATTCCCTGCAGGAAGTGTGGAAATGCCACCTGCTACCTGCGTGTTAGATTTGATCATAAATCACCAGCACCCGGCACTCGACAGGATCTCCTGATATTTTAATGGCCATGAAAAGTCTGGCCACTGCTGGAATTAAAGCCTAAATCGCAGGTTTATGTTTTTCTGGAAATGCCAAACGCTGCCTTGCTTCTCGTACCACTCTTAATTGCCCCTCCTTAATTACAAGGAGAGAAATAATTAATTATATTCGGTGGAAAGAGCCACAAACCCTTCTGCTTCAGGCTTGGCCCTCTTGGAAGTTCAGAGTGAACCCTGGCAGGATGTTGGGCACTGGAACAGGAATATTTGGACAATGCTCTCAGGCACAGGGTGGGATTGTTGGGATGTCTGTGCAGGGTCAGGAGCTGGATTTGATGATCCTTCTGGGTCCAGCTTGGGATATTCTGTAGTCCTACAGTGCTTAAAACACCAGGTCAAAGCCCACACCTTGGGTGGCTCCTCTTGTCTCCTGAAATCCAAGGTCAAACCGCTGGAAATCTGAGGCCAGGTTACGGATCAAGCTGCAACATCTCCACTGGAGACCTCCCCTCACCATGGGCTGCAGCTCCCATGCTTCCAGGGGATTGTAAAACACCTGCCCCTGCAAGGAAATCAGAGATTTTGTGCTATTTTGCTGGAGAAGCCAAGTGACCAGAACATCTCTGCTCAGTCCTGCATGGCTGGGAGAAAATCAGGTTCAGCTTCCAGGGTTCAAACTGGGAAGGAAAAAAGGAAAAAAAAGAAAGAATGGATTGGGTAATGTTGGTTTAGTCTCAAACCTGAAGACCACAAACCCAGCCAAGCAGCCCTGTTTGACAGCAGAGATGCTGGAAATACATCCAAGAGGGACACGACTTCCCAGGGCTGCAGGAAGATCCCAGACAGGAGATACACTGCAACACCTTGGGTTTCCACCACTTTTCTGTTACCCCACTTCTCCGAGGACCAGGAGGGGGTGGGAAGTCCGGAGTGCAGCTCTCAGTGTCCAGGGCTGATGCTGGGAGAGGAGAATCCCGATGTCTCTGGGCCAAAGCTGGATCAGGAACAGCGCTGGGATCCTCCGAAAGACTTCAAAGTTTCCGCGTGATTATGCAAGCAAATATTTGGGCTGGAAGTGCTGTTAGTCATTATTTGCAGTTCATTTTCTCTTATTTGTTCTCTGTCTTTTAAATAATAAAAGAGAGAAAGCCAAGATGACAGCTCACAGAGTTCCCATCTAGGAGCAGAAACAACAGCTGGGTTTTCCTGCTGAACACCTTTGGTTGTGCACAGCTTCCCGGGAAATGCTGTGCCAGGGAGGAATTCAGAACTACAGCCGCCGTGGCACTGATGGGTCCTGGTCATCCACCAGGAAAATCCCACTCCTGGCCTGTACTGTTCTCACACAGGGTTTTTCTGGGTTTACACCCCGGGGCAGCACAACAGGAACCATTCCAGGCCTCCCTGGATGTGGGGGCTTCCCTGCTTCGTTGCTCTTTGGCACCTCATTTGGAGGCCTGATCGTGGCAACAGCTGTTCCTCAAATTCAGGGCTTAGCACCATTAATCACATCAGTAGGCAGCGGGGTTTCCTCCAGCAGGAAATCCAGGAACAGCTCCAGACAGGTTCTCAGTCAGGGAAGGGTTTACACTCACCCAGGGAAGTGCAAGACTCCCTGGGCACAGAGGCACGAGAGGAGCTATTCAGCAGCAGAATGGTAAAACTGGCACCAAAAATTACTTGGGATGCAGAAACACCTCTCTGGAACTCCCACAAATCACATTCCAGCCCCGGGTGTCTCCATGCCTCCAGCACTTTGTGCCTCCACCGTGTACAGAGTGGGGCAGGAAGGTCTGGGCAGCAGCACTTCCGTGTAAAAAGCCTGACATAGAAAGGTGGGATTACTCCCTTTGGCAGAGTTTTGGCTTAGGGAATGGAGGGAGGCAGGACCCAGAGCCTGGATCTGGCACCATCAGGGTCATTCCTGCCCATCCAGTGTGGGCAGTTTTGGGTGCCACCACGTGAGGAGGATCTAAAGCTGTTGGAGAGTGTCCAGAGGAGGGACACGAAGATGAGGGAGGGCATGGAAGGGCCAGATGAGGGGTGGCTGAAGGCACTTGGTCTGTTTAGTTTGGAGAAGGGGAGACTGAGGCAGAGCTCATCCCAATCCACAGTTTCCTCCCAAGTGGCAGATCTGATCTCTGTGCTCTGTGACCAGGGACAGGACCCCAAGGAATGGCTGGAGCTGTGTCAGGGCAGGTTTAGGTTGGATCTCAGGGAAAGGTTCTTCCCCAGAAGGTGCTGGGCACTGCCCAGGCTTCCCAGGGAATGGGCACGGCCCCGAGGCTGCCAGAGCTCCAGGAGCGTTTGGGCACCGCTGCCAGGGATGCACAGGGTGGGATTGTTGGGGTGTCTGTGCAGGGCCAGGAGCTGGACTGGATGATCCTTGGGGTCCCTTCCAGCTCAGGAGATTCCCTCGTTCTTGCTCCCAGGACATGAATGGGCAAGAGCTGGCTCCTTCCAAAATACATCTTGTTTATCCCAAGAAAATCTAAACACAAGGTGTCAGTTCAATTTAAATTTGAAAATGCCTCCAGGAAGCTCAACAGAACCCCTCAGATGAGAACCTTTCCCCAAAAGGCAGAAGCACCTCAGGCTGCATGTGGCACATGCCCCTTTGGGTTCGAGCCCACAGGGGCGATCAGCAACCCATGGACCTACAGCAAAACATGAAACCTGTCTCAAGTGAGATATTTTTGGCTTTACATTTGATATTGGGAAGGAATTGTTCCCTGGGAGGGAGGTGAGGCCCTGGCACAGGGTGCCCAGAGAAGCTGTGGCTGCCCCTGGATCCCTGGCAGTGTCCAAGGCCAGGTTGGATGGGGCTTGGAGCAGCCTGGGACAGTGGAAGGTGTCCCTGCCATGGCAGGGGTGGCATTGGGTGGGCTTTAAGGTCTCACCCAACCCAGGCCATTCAGGGATCCTATGGTCACTTGTAGAGAAGGAAAAAGGACTTTTTTTCCATGGACAAGGCTCTTACTGCAGTGTTTGTGCTGAGACCCAATGGGCCTGGTTGTGAAACCGTTTCCAACATCCTTCTTGAGAAGGAAAAGGGCAAAAACCCCAAACTGATCTAAAAGCTTGGCCCACCAGAAATCAAAGTGACACAGGAGCTCAGCAGAGCCTCCTCGGAGTCATCCCTTGATGTGACTGCTAATAATACCCTGGGGTCAAATCCATCCTTGGAGGAGGAAGGAAGGATGTTGTTAAGACTTGAACAATTCCTTGTTTTCACTGAAATTCAGGTAATATTTGTGTTGTTTTATTCAACTCCTCTTTCCAGGTTATTTTCCATTTCCATTGCAATAATAATTCTCGTGCCTAAAAATAACACAACTGGAGTGACCTTTCCATTCCACATGGATTAGCCACTTGGTCAGGTTGGAGCTGCCAAAAAGCACCGTGGCTGCCACCTCTGGGGCTTCCATCTGATTGATCTGGGATCCGTGGCTTGGCGTTTGCTCGTGGGGAAACTGAGGCAGAGGGAAGGAAAGCTTGGCATTGCCAGCAGGATGGGGCTGGGAGCAGCGCTGGGGTGATGCGCTGGGGAAGGGATGAGGTCTAGGACAGGAGCAAACAGCCTCAAGTCATGCCAGGGGAGGTTTAGGTCTGATATTAGGGGAAATTTCTTCCCAGAAAGGGTGGGCAGGCAGTGGCACAGCGGGGAGCCCCCATCCCTGGAGGGACTGAACAGCCCTGTGGATGTGGCACTTGGGGACACGGCTCAGTGCTTGCTCAGCAGCTGGACTCGATGGCCTTAGAGGGCTTTTCCAGCGTGAATGGTTCTGTGATTCCTTGGGAACAAATCTGAGAGCCATGAAAAATGCCATTCAATCATTCTTTGAGATTTTCTCTGCTGAGATTTTGAGATTTTCTCTTACCCAGAACCAGTGAAATTGTCTCTCTGAAAAGAGAGGCTTCTCTTTCACAGAGGATGATTCTATTATTACCAAAATGCCTTTGGTATCTTTGTTTCTTTCCAAAGCCAGAGTTTGTGATTACAGGGCTTTGGGACAGCACCACCAGGACATTTTCGCTCCAGTTTCATCCCTGCTCCAGCTGGGCCATTCCCTGTTTCAGTAAGTATCCCTCCTAAATTTTCTGCTTTCCAAGAGCATTTGGATTCAGTGGGGACCGCAGCATCAGGTGACACTTGACTTTAATATTAATGGCTCCTCTTTATTCTGGAGCTCTCTGCCTCAGTTGAGAGCGGAGGTTCTCCACGGCAGAGGCCTCGTGCCTCGTTTGACAATGGGCTCCTCTTACCCACGGTGAGATTCCCTAAAACACCACAGGAGCAGCCTGGTAATTTTGGCAGGGATGATTTTCCTGGCCCAATCCAATGAGTGTCCCGATTCCTTCCCCCCAGAGATTTCCAATGGTGCCACATGAAATGCCCGAATCTTTTAAGGGGTAATAGTCCACTGACCCAGCACATCTATCAGGGTGGAGAGGTGGGCAGGAGAGCAAGCTCAGCATTACAGCTGCAATTTTACTCAGGCCATCACTTTGGAGATCAGCCTGTGCAGGGAGCTCAGATTTTCTCATTTCAGGGGTTCAGGGCTATCCTTGAAATAAATTATCCCTGCAAAGAGCTCCTACAGCTTCCACGCTGCATCCAAAGGGTGGAGAGCAATCCATTAACATCACTGGGCAAAGAGACAAGCAGCACCTCAGGGGGGAAAAACAGGGGGAAAAAAAAATCACAGTGCTGCTCCCAGGAGTTCAGATATCTCCAGTCAAATCAGAAAATCAAGGAGAGAAGCTGGAGGAAAAAAAATAAAGGAGAAAATAAATAAAAGTAATTATTGAGTGCTGCAACGTCTTTGCTTTGGGATTTTTTGGTGCCATTTTGGTGATGCTTGCTAAGTCCAGGCACTAAATTAAAAAGAGCTGAAAGGCGCTCAGTTTAGATGGGATATTGGGAAAAAATTCCTCCCTGGGAGGGTGGTGAGGCCTTGGCCAGGCTGCCCAGGGAAGCTGTGGCTGCCCCATCCCTGGAGGTCCCAGTGCCCACATCCTGCAGCCCCGGGAGAACCTCCTCCCTGCTGGAGCAAACATTCCTTCATTAAAGTGCTCCATATTCTCTCAGGAAAGTCCCTTTTGCCCCAAAAGTGCTTTAATATCAAACAAAACACATGCTCTGAGTTTGCAGCCTGCTCTGTTACCATCCTTGATGAAAGGAACACTTTTTCTTCCACCTTTTGAAATGATTTTCCATCCCCTCGGCAAGACCTTGGGCTAGAGACAGACTGCAAAAAGAACAGCTGCTTTTCTTTTTTGGCTTGTTTTTCTTTTTTAGAGAAAAGAATTCTCCCCCACCTCAAGATTTCTCTCCCTTCTGCTGTATTCCACGTTTTGCAGCTCACTCTGATACTGATCAGTGCCGAGCAGGGGCTGCCTGAGCTGGTTTTTAAGGATAACTGGGTGATCTCAGCCCCTGTTTTACTGCCATCCTCCCAGTCCAGTCTGGGATCAAGGCTGCAGCTGGAATTGTGCATTTCCCACATGTCCTCCCTACACTGATCCTACTCTTTTGCTTTTAAAGCATCCCCTCCTCTGCTTGTACACACGGGATGTGGATGAGAGGGCGGGAGAACTCTGCCAGCAGGAGGGACCAGCTCCCATCCCATATCCAGCCTTGCTGGGCACCACCTGGAGCAAATCCCTCGAGCAGAACCTCCTGGAAACCCAGAGCCACCAGCAGCCCAGGAAAAACCACCCTGGTTCCAGCAGGGAAGATGCAACCCCAGACATCCCCACCCCTCGCTGCTTCACTCTTTGTCTCTGGTGTGGCCTAACAAGCGTAGGTAATTTTTTGTTGTTTTAAAAAATCATCAGCAGTGATTGAGTATGAAAGGACACCATGGGAAAGAAGGATATGGACCTGCTCAAACGAGTCACAGAGCTGCTCCCAGGGCTGGAGCCCCTCTGCTCTGGAGCCAGGCTGGGAGAGCTGGGGGTGCTCACCTGGAGAAGAGAAGGCTCCAGGGAGAGCTCAGAGCTCCTTGCAGGGCCTAAAGGGGCTCCAGGAGCTGGAGAGGGACTGGGGACAAGGAATTCGGGACAGGACACAGGGAATGGCTTCCACTGCCAGGGGGCAGGGTTAGATGGGATATTGGGAAGGAATTGTTCCCTGGGAGGGTGGGGAGGCCCTGGCACAGGGTGCCCAGAGAAGCTGTGGCTGCCCCCGGATCCCTGGGAGAGTCCAAGGCCAGGCTGGACAGGGCTTGGAGCAGCCTGGGACAGTGGAAGGTGTCCTGCCCATGGAAAGATGAGCTTTCAGGTCCCTTCCAACCCAAACCAGTCTGTGGTTCCACGGTCCCTAACAGGAGTGAGTTCAGGACCACGGTGGTCCTGCAGGACCAAAGCAGCAGCAGCAGCCTCTGGTGGGGACAGGGGATGTTAAGGATGCCCAGGAGGCAGGGACAGGGCAGGAACTGCTCCCGCCACGCTGGGCAGCAGCAGGAGGATCCAGGATGGGCTGGCTGCACCCCCAGCTCCCCATCCTGCCCTCATCCCAGGCAGCAGCAGGAGGATCCAGGATGGGCTGGCTGCACCCCCAGCTCCCCGCCCTGCCCTCATCCCAGGCAGCAGCAGGAGGATCCAGGATGGGCTGGCTGCACCCCCAGCTCCCCATCCTGCCCTCATCCCGGGCAGCAGCAGGAGGATCCAGGATGGGCTGGCTGCACCCCCAGCTCCCCGCCCTGCCCTCATCCCAGGCAGGATGTGCAGATCAGCCTCAGAGCTGCTCCGACAGCGCCCACTGCTCCTGGATCTGCATCCCTGTGCCCTGCCAGAGCTGCCTGAGGGCACAGCTCGGAGCTGCTGCTTTGAAGGGCTGCCAGGGAACCCTGGGGCCTGCCTGCTCCGCTGCTCCAGCGGTCCTGGGGACACCGGGGGACACGAGTCACCTTTAATGACCACGCACGAGACAGCTTCATACGGCACCGCTGTGATGCCTCCTCTGCTCAGCCCAATTTCCACACCGTGGGAGCTCGTTCCTCTCCTGCCTTTTTCCTTTGGAAACAGCCCTGTTTCTCTTATGGGATGGAGCACGAGCTGGCAGCTATCCATTTTTTCCCCCCGTGGGCAATTGGGATTGCTCCAAGCAATGTCTTTATCTCTCTCATCACGAGCTAACATGAGTGTCTCTGATTTCTGCTCTCTCCATCCCTCTTCCCCAGCTTCCTCCAGGCACTGGGATTCCCTGCCAGCCTTGAAAGAAACATCCCATATCCGCTACATCTCCTTAGGGAATGTGTCTGGAGAGCCAGGATGAGGAGGAGCTCCTGGGGGAAGGGGTTCTTCCCACACCTGAGGGCTTGGGGACCCCTGGCTGCTCCCCATCCCACCCTGCACCCGGAACAGTGCTGGCAGTGCCCAGGAGCTGAACTCCTGTCCTGATGGAAGCTGAAGCTTGCCCTGCACCAGTTCCTGGCTATGTGATATTCCAACTGCACCCCTCAAAAAAAACGAGCCTGTATTTCCCATCAAAAACTCAAGGCACTTCCAAAGTTTTTCCCCACTAACAACCACAACACTTCCCATTCCTTGGATTTCTACATTTTCATTTATTTTTCAGTAAACCCCATTTTGGTAGGACAGAGGGGAAAAGACAGGACCTTAAACCAGTCCACCACTGATGACAAACACTTTTGCTACCCCAAAAGTAAGTTTTTCAGTAATAAAAGAAATCTTGTGCTTCTCTGCTTAAGTCCTGCCAGCTCCCCTCATGCTGACACCACCTAGGATTTCTATGGAAAGCCAGATCTGGGTGGGTTGATCCCTTAAAAATATTGTTTGTTAAATTTAATAGCACCTACTTTTCTCCTAAAATGATGTCTGCAGCAAAATGACCCTTCTGGGGTGCATAGAAACAGCAGCACCAAGTAATTAACTGGGGCAGGTGAGGGATACCAGGGAATTTTTGTGATGATGCTGCAGAAGTGTTCTCCTACAGGTGAAGGGATCACTACATTTCAACAGGGAAGTCAAAGAATTCCCGTTGCTGTTCTCCAGCAAGGCCTGGTTTAATTCCCAGCAGCCAATGGAGACCCACAAGTGAAAGAAAAATCCCCTATTTCATGTCCTCACTGTTAAAATTACGGATACAGGAGTGATCCTGGGTGTTCAAAAGCCAAGCAAAATAGTAGTGTGAGAGATAGAAATAATATATCTGGCTGAAATCCAGGGTACCTGAGGCAATCCTTGTGGGATGGAGCAGTTTATCCTGACAGAAAGGGGGAGGCTGGACAAGGAAGCCACAGCAGAAGAGGGTGAATGGTTTTATGGGCTTTGATACTTAATGGTCCAACTGGAAATGACACCAAAGTCCCTGATTTTCAAGGTGACTGATTTGAGCTGTCTCAGACCCTCTGTTATCACCAGCCACTCCTGAAATCCTCCCAATCTGTCCCCGGAGACCTCCCGAGCCAGGAGGCAGCAGCACTCCAGGGCTGGCCCCCATCCAAACTCTGCAGGCAAAGGCTGATCTTGGCAAAGTTTCTGCTCTGCAGTTTGAAATCCAAGAGCTCCTTCATGCTTCCTGACCTAGGATCACAAACAGCCTCATTTAAGAGCTTCTGCTGCTGCTTAGTCCCAGCTTTTGGGAATCTGAGGGATTTTTTTTTCCTAGTAAGTTCCTTCTTTCTGTTTTACTGGAAGGAAGTCTCCATATTCCATGTCATGAAACCAAAGGCATGAGCAAAACCTGTTCTTCCCTGCTGGGAGGACAAAGCAGATTCCCACTCTGCTTTAATGCAGCAGACAGACTCCAGGGATAAGTGGGAGTCAGCCCTGGGTCACCCTTCCTGCAGGAACATTCTCCATCAGGAGGGCACCCTGAGCCTCCAGACCTTAAATCCTTGGGTTCTCCATGCCTTGGGTGAGGCACGGGGAATCCTGGGCTCCAACAGCTCAGCCCAAAGACCAAAAAACCCCCAAAGCAGTGGGATGGAAATCGCTGGAAAGGCCCCCTGGCTCCTCCAGTGCTAATTACCAGCAGTCCAATTACATCCGTGGCTCTGATGGATTTAATTGCTGAGGTGCTGAAGAGACAAGTGACCTATTATGGATCATTGTTTACAGTAAATTAGTTCAGAAGTTCCCATCATTCTGCCTGTCATGCTCAGGGGCAAACTCCCCCTGCTCTGCTGCCGAGCCAAGGGCTTCCCTGGCTCCAGAACACTCAGAGGTGAGGAAAATGTGAGCAAAGACACAGCCAGGGCACAGCACCAGCCTGGCTGGGCAGCAGGACAAAGCTCCGAGGTGAAAGGGGTCAGAGAAAGAGAAACCAACAGCTCAGAGGGGAAAAAGTGCCCAAGGGAAGGAGCTACAGAGGTCCTGGAAGAGCAGATGGGAGAGGAGGACACAGGAACTCCTCGAGCACAGCTCCCACACGGTTAAAGGGAGCTGCTGGGGCAGTGGGTGGAGGATGGATGCGTGTGTGGGGGTCCCAGGTGAGGGCAGCTCATCCCTGACAGCTTCGGAGAGGGGAATTTGCTTCCTGAGGGTCTCCCAAGCAGTGTCAGAGGGGAAAGGTAAAGGGTCTCTGAGAGGTGTGATATCTGGGAGTAAATAAAAGCGATGTGGAGGGAACATTAGCAGGACATAAATGGGGCTGGGCTGAGAAGATACTCAGGAGAA
Source organism: Pachycephala philippinensis (assembly GCA_013397055.1). Lineage (NCBI taxonomy): Eukaryota > Metazoa > Chordata > Aves > Passeriformes > Pachycephala > Pachycephala philippinensis. The sequence continues at coordinate 52,744 of VWZT01013336.1, forward strand.
TTTTGCATTTTTCTTGGAAAACAGGGTTCTCCCCAGCCTCCCCAGCAGGGTTGAATGAGGACGTGGTTCTTATTGTGCATGGATAACATGGAACACCAGGACAGCATTATCCAGACTGTTACCTGGAGATAAAGGGAATTAAAACAGGGGAGCACAAGAAGCTTAAACCCAGGCCTGCCCTTGACTTGCACAATATATTTCAACAGCCCCATAAAAAGATCAGGGAATTCAGTCAAGCATGAATAGTTACAAGCATAAAAGAATGGTGGTATTATATTTATTATTAAAGCCCTTTGAAAGCCCCCTTATTGCAGATGGATTCGGAGCCTCTGGGGAAAGTCAGGGACAGGATATTTAGCAAAAATGTTATTAAAAATAGAAATTGTTTCCTATGACTTAACCTCACTGCCTGAGGGGAAATCACTTAGGTGGTGTTGGAGGAGAGCACGCGGTTATGAGGCCGGGGTTGTTATGGAAAACGGTGCACGAGGGTTCTGGAACAGCAGCCGTGGCCCTGCTTCCAGGGAAGCAGAGCTACCTGGGCCTCCCACCCACTGCCTCAACAGGGGCAGGAAGGCTTTTCCTTGGACCAGCCTGTGCTTCCTGCTGCAGCTCTGAACTCCAGGAGGTGCTCCCAAGGATCCACACTGAGTGGTGAACGAGCAGAGGGAATGTGGAAGGGTGGAAGTGTCCAAGGCCAGGTTGGATAGGGCTAGGAGCAACCTGGCCTAGTGGCAGGTGTCCCTGCCCATGGCAGGGGGTGGAATGAGGTGATGTTAAAGTCCCCTTCCACCCTAAACCATCCAGGGATTCTGTGACATTATTCTGCGAATGCAATTCATGGCACCAACACCCAGCAATTTCTCAATTTCCCAATTTGTCACCACCCTGTATCAATTTATCACCATTCTGCAGCTCCCAGATGCCCCTGGCTCCCCCTCCTTGGTCAGGGGGATTTGGGACTGGTGGCCAAAGGGCAGCCCATGGGGTGCCACCACGGTTTGCTTGGAGCTGTAGATCCAGCCTGGATAACAGGGAGCCTTTTCCCCAGCTGAGGCTGTTCAGCACCTGCAAAAAGGTTCAGCGATGACAAATTGGTGTTTTCTCTCAGGAAAGCTCCTCTGCCCCACAGCAGCTTATCAAAGCATCACCAGGTGTGATCCCCCCTGCAAAGCTGGCCTGGAGCTCTTTGAGGAATGTGGCTCCAGAGGCCATGGAAATGCCAGGGGAGCGCTGGGCTGATCCGATTGTGTCCTGTCTTCCTCCTGGGAGACATCTCCGGGAAGATGGGCAGATATCAAACATTCATCACAGGCACTTGTCCCTTTAGCAGCTGACATTGGTGCAGCAAAACAGCTTTTGATCACTTGAGCGTAATGTCACTGCAATCATTGCCTGGAATGTAATTTCGCCTTAAAAAAAAAAACAGGGAAGGAGGGTGAAAAATGGGACTCAAAGGTCTCCATGGTTCAGAAAAGCTGGCTCTGAAGTTTGGCTGTAAGCATCAGATCTCAGCAAATTCTGTAAACTCCCCCCCTTTTCCCCCTGCCTGTATTTGGACATCTTCCTCTTTCTTAATGATATTCCATCAATTACATAACTTCATGGATCCCCGGGATCAGCACTGGGGAGTTCAGCTTCATTATCAGTGCAGTTATTGTCCTTTGGAGACGGAGCTAACGGCCATTTGTCTTCTTCAATTCAATTAACAGCAACTCTCTCTGGACACGTCGTCGGTGGCACTCGCTGACACTCTGGGACATCCCCTCCTCCACCAGGACGTGACCCCCATCTCCTCAGACGAGCTCTGGCTCCTCTCTTGCCAGCTCCCTGCTGTACGTTTTAGCAGCACGTCAGGAAATGGCACAGTAAATTATCCAAGAATTAAACCGGGCAGGGCAAGAGCCAAGAAAAATCCATTTATCGATGGCCATTCCCACTCTGAAGTGCTTGAGGAGGTTGACAGGACAGGAACATATCTTCCCTGACCAGCCAAGAAGACTCTTCCCAAGAAGGAGAAGGTCACATCTTCCTGCAGAAGATGAAGGTTGGGGACAGACTGAGGGAAGAGTTTCAACGTTTTCAAAGAGAACGGAGGCGCTCCAGAACATCAGTTGTGACTTTTTGGCACAGCCATGGATCATAGAGCCTTATCCCTGGCCTCTGCTCTATGAATGCTCCTGTTGCTACGTTCAAGGAGCCTCAAGCACATGCCTCCGTGACATTCCAGCATGGGAATAATCCCCTCACATCTGCAGAGACCTGATGCTCGGGGGCGTGGGTTAGTGGTGGGCTTGGGTTAATGGATGGGCTCCATGACCTTGGAGGGCGTTTTCAGCCCTAAAGATTCCATGTAGGTCTCCAGCAGTGCTCCACGGAGAGCAGAGGGTGGAGGGCAGCCCACTGCCATGAGTAAGCCCCTCTCTGCTCCTGGCATGGGGCGATTTTAATGGAAAGCATTAATTGCTGGCAGATCTCTGGCAACAACTGGACCCCACTAATGCCTTTTCAGAACAACTCTTATACTGAGGAGGGATTGGCTGATAATTCATGGATGCAAAGAGCACCTGGATCATTGGGAGTGGGCAGGAAATTGGGGGAGTCTCCTGACCAGCCGGAGCCTGCAGACTTTCCAGGAGAAGAGATACCAGTGCAGGCAGAAAAGGTGGCTGTGAGCTGAGGAACTGTGTCCTTGTGGGACTGAGTCTTTCCTTGGAAGTCTGTCCATGCCTCCAGGAGGTGACCACCCTGCTGCTCTTGCTGAAACCCCCCATTGATGACACCAGCACCCCATGGTCAGCCTCTCTAAGGTCTGTTCCTGAAAGGGTCCAGTGAAGCCCAGTGTTTGGTTTGCCGACGTGTCCTTCTGCTTTAACGACAGCAAAATCCATCTCTGTGCCCCTGGCGCAGGCCCAGCCCCGCGCTGCTCCCGCTGTGAGGAGCAGTGATGGGATCGCTGGGATGTAACAAGATTTATCACCTGCTCCTGGAGAGTGATTGCCTGCTCGGTGTCCTCAGTAAATAATGTTCTGCTGGCATCACCTGGGACATCATTAACCCAGGAGACAGTGGCACCGTTTGACCTCCCACGCTGCTCCCCCGGCTGCCCGACGTGTCTGGGTACTCAGCGAGTCCTTCCAGGGACAAGGTGAGGCTGGGCTGCCAAAATCCACATGGGGGAAGAAGGAACATGGTTTGGTACCACACAGAAGGTGAGGAGAACCTCTGAGCAGCTCACAGAATCACAGAATCACAGAACGAACCAGGTTGGAAAAGGCCTTTGAGATCATCCCGTCCAACCTATGACCCAACATCTCCTCATCAACTAAACCACGGCACTGAGTGCCACGTCCAGGCTTTTTTTTAAACACGTGCAGGGACAGTGACTCCACCACCTCCCTGGGCAGACAATTCCAGTGCCCGATCACTCTTGAGTGAAGAATTTTTTCCTAACGTCCAACCTAATCTTCCCCTGGTGCAGCTTGAGACTGTGTCCTCTTGTCCTGTGAGTGGGTGCCTGGGAGAAGAATGTGACATCCACCTGGCTACAGCCACCTTTCANCCCAGAACTGGACACAGCACTCGAGGTGTGGCCTCACCAGTGCCGAGTCCAGGGGAAGAATCCCTGCCCTGCTCCTGCTGGCCACACCCTTCCTGATCCAGGCCAGGTGCCATTGGCCTTCTTGGCCACGTGGGCACACTGCTGCCTCATGTCCAGCTGCTGTCCATCAGTGCCCCCAGGTCCCTTTCTGCCTGGCCGCTGTCCAGCCACTCTGTCCCCAGCCTCTGGCGCTGCAGGGGTTGTTGTGGGGGGTTGTTCAGCTCCGCCTGAACAGCCTTTGGAGGGAACCCACACTTACTGGGGCTGGTTGGTCACTCTGGCACCAGCGAGGGTGACAAGTCCCAGGTTCCAGCTGCTGGGCACATCAGGCCATTTCCCAGCTCTCATCCATAGCCGTGGCTGCTCACAGGGTTGGAGACAAGCAGAGCTCTTCCCATGTGTTATCTCCTCCCTTCCCAACTCACCAGCACAATCCCCCTCGGTGACTTCCTTCGGGCAGGGCCTGTGCCGAGGGCTCAGGACTCGGACTGGTCTGGTCCTGCCTCCTCACTCTGCTTAATAACTCCTGACTGCTCCTTCACCGTGTCTGTGCCCGAAACGTTGGATTTATTAATGCATTTTTAATTAGCAAACTCATTCTCCATGGGGAAGGTGTCTTGCATCTTAATGATCTTTGCTTTGAGCCTTTGCCAGAGAGAACTTTATACCACAAACCTCAAGCTGCAACCAAGTTTCCTGACCCTCAACTCACGCGCTGAGCAGCCAGGAGAGGAATTTGCTCCGAGGATGCAGACCCAAGTTAGTCCAAGCTGATGGGAATTTCCAATACTCAAAGCCCAGAAAGCCCACAAAGCCTGCGCACAGTTAGAGAAGTGCTGCAGGAAAGGCTTGCTGGAGCTCAGCAATGGGGTTTGGGCCGTGCCAGGAGATGAGGAGAGGTCTGAGCACGCGTCCTAAATGTGTGGGGACAGCCAGGAGCCAGCCTGACTGCTCCCCCCAGCCCTCTGCTTCTCAGGGACACAGTTACTGTTCCTTGGAGCCTCGTTCAGGCCAGTTCATGACCCAGTTACTCACCAAGTTTGCCTCTTTGCAAGTCCCACCTTCCCAAATCAGCTCCTAGCATTAGGGGCCAGCAGGAAGACCTGTTTTTTCCTAGGAGTTTGTGACATTTTAATCAACTCTTCCGGATAGAGTTACACATTTAAATGCTGTGCTGTTCCCTTCAGATCTCCCCAGGCATTTCATGGTTCCAACATGGCCTCGGTGTTCTCTGTACTCCTCCAGTCCCAGATTTCCTTTCAAACCAGCCGTGACAATTGAGATGTTCCAAGTGATCAGTGCTGCAGGAGCCCACCGTCCCCAGCCCCGGCTCAGAACCCATTTCCCACCTCGGGGACGAGCAGGAGTTGAACTCATTTCCTCCTCTCCCGTGCTTTGGGAAGGGTGGGGGAACTGTTGACAGCTTGGTAGTTTATTTCCACACAGCTCCATAGATCCAGACCTTCCAAAGGCATTCCGCAGCGCCAGCTGTTCCTGGGTTTTCTGGCTGCTCTGTCACACAAGCTGTTAGTGGTGCCATTTGTCTCCATCCTCCTCTGAAAGCACATCCCAGCGGCACACGAGTCCCAACAGCAGCTCCTTCCCTGCCCTCTCCCACGCTGGCAGGGAATGGCACGGTCTCCAGAGGAGCAGGACCTGGCATGGAAATCCCTTCCTGGCAGAGGGTGGCAGATACTGAGTGTTCCTGCAGCTACGGCGTGTGCAGGAGGTATTTAAGCTCCGTTGAGTCTCCTGATGAACATCCCATCCTCAGCTCCTCTGGATCACTGTGCGGAGGCAGTGATGTGTGCGTGGCTCATTCCCACAGCAGGAAATGCATTGATCCTTTCTCACTTCCCCACCCACCCACATCCCCATCCCTCTTTTCCGGGCAGCAGCAAATGTGAGCTCACCTGGCTCCAGTGTTCCCCTTGCCATTCCCCAGCTCCTGGATTCCCTGCCAGCCTCCCTGTTTGTCAGTAATTCCTTCTTGTGCTGCTGGGATCAGATCACTGCCTTAAGCTGGGCTTTAAGGACTTGGGGAGCAGCTTAGGCACTGTTGCATGACTCAATCCTCCCCCTCAGCTCTCCCCTCTTGGAGGAGAAGCCTCAGCCTGGCCCTGACCTCTCGCAAGGTCCTCACTTGGTCCTGCAGCGCTGCAGGTCCTCTGAGGCAAAGAGCGCAGAGTTGGGACCAGGGAATGGCTGGAGCTGTGTCAGGGGGGTTTAGGTTGGGTATGAGGGAAAGGTTCTTCCCCAGAGGGTGCTGGGCACTGCCCAGGCTCCCCAGGGAATGGGCACGGCCCCGAGGCTGCCAGAGCTCCAGGAGCGTTTGGACAGCGCTGCCAGGGATGCACAGGGGGGGATTGTTGGGGTGTCTGTGCAGGGACAGGAGCTGGACTGGATGATCCTGTGGGTCCCTTCCAGCTCAGCCTATTCCATGATTCTATGGAAGAAAGTTGGTTTCAGAAGCCTTTTCCCTCCCTTCTTCCTCCAGGCAAGGGGGAGCAATCGTTTGACACAGCTCAGTTTCCTGGGATTTCCCAATCCCTTACCAGTCACGTCACTCAGCATGCATCCTTGTCCTCTGCAGCATCCCTGGAAGTGGCACCAGGGGCAGGCACCCTGCAGAGCCCAGCCAGAGGCCACAGCCCCAGCCTCAGGACAGGGCCCAGAGCCCCCTTCCATCTCGCTGTCCAGCCTGGACAGCACGTTCTGCAGAGGCAGCTTTCCCAGGCCTCCGAGAAGGAGCCATTTATTATGCCCCTTCTCCCTCAGCACAGTCCCTGCTCTTCTGCATCCCCAAGTGCCAATATCCCGCGGTTTTTCTGATCCAATTTATCACTGGGCTGTTTCCCCCAGTCAGCAGATGCCCTGTGCTCAGGTTCCTGATGGATCGATTGATGCCGAGGCCTCCGAGGTGCCTCTTGCCAGGTCCCTGAGCTCCAATTCCCCTCCTGTCTCAGTGAGATGTGGGAAGGGGAGGGCAAAGCCCAGAGGGACAGCAAGGGACACGGGCAGCTGAGCCCTGCAAGGGCTGCTGGGCTGGGAGAAGGGCTGGAAGGGATGTCAGGACAGCATTCCTGAGCTCTGCATTCCTTAGGAGCTGCTCAGTTTGACACCACAGCACCTGTCCTCCTGCTCTGCCCACCTGTCGGGATTGAGTGGATTCCCATTTCAGGAGCTCAGCCCCTCCACCCCACAGCTCCCCCAGCAAGTCCCACTCCAGGCCGGCAGTGATTCCACCCTCACCGCTGTGTCCCCACGCCACATGCCATGGGAAATGCACGTAGGAAATGCAGGAGGTGGAGTCAGGGCCTTCCTGCTTCTCCACGCCAAGAGGGAGGCTCAGGGTGAAGCATTTCTGTGAGATGAAAGCTCATCTTTGCTGCACCCTTCCTCCACTTTGGAAGGGGAAAGGTGCCCAGTGAGCTCCCCACCAGTGACTGCCTGGAGGAGCTGATGGGGGTTACAGGCGTTGAACCTCCTGAACAAACAGCGGGGACAATTGGCACTTTCCCCTCTTCTCTTTGGAGAGGACACAGCACCGTGGCAGGCATTCCTGAGGAGCAAAATACCTGGGGTCACAACCCAGCAGTTTTCACACCCGGGGTCCTTAATGGATTCCTTCCCACCCCGGTCATCCCCCCGCACACACAGTTGGTCCAAGCTCTGTTTTCTTAACTCGCAAGAGCCTTCACTGAATCCACAATTAGGCACAAAACCTCTTAAGGAGTGAGGCAAAGCTCCCAGAAGTGGTTTTATGGCTTCCAAGACACAAAGCTCTCTTCCTCCAAAGCACTCTCCTGACAAACACTCCTTCCCCAGCTTTCCAAGTGCATTTTCAAATCAAAGCTGCAGCTGTGAGAGGTGACCTGGACATAAGACTCACCTCCTGCCCCAGTTTGGTGCTCTGCTTGGAGAAGACTTTCAAGGGAAGCAAAAGGAATTTTCTATTTGTGCTGCCTTTTCCATAATGCAAATCTCCTAACTTTTGGGGAGGTGGATGTGTGGAGGGGCGGGATACCTCAGGGGCAAGAGAGATTTCCTCGTCCTTGTCGAGGAGGAGGAAAGAACCAGTATTAGCAAGGTCTCCCCGCTTAGTCTCTTGTTTAAGGACAAAACTCTCACCTCCAAACGAAAGCAGCAACGGGGAAGAGTCAGGAAGGAGACAGAAGTTAAGCATTGTCATTGTGAAGATTGGGACAGACTTCATCAGCCCCGCGCTGGAACTGCCACCTCTCAGCAAAACGCGGGGAGATAAAGAGCGTTAGTTATGCACTGTCATGGTGCATTAAATAAAGGTGGCTGCTCCCGAGCCCTCCTTCCTCGAGCCCTTCACCCCGCTCCCCTCGGGAGCGTCATTAGAATGGCACAGCAGCCTCGGCCCCCCGGGGTCACGGAACCCAGAGTTGTGAGCTCAGCAGAGTCCGAGCAGCTCGGCGGAGAGGCAGCGGAGTGACAGGTGAGGTCCCTGCCCTCTGCATTAGCTTGATTTTAATTTGGAGCCGCGCTGTTCATTACTTCCATCACGCCCAGGCTCTGCTGGCTGGCTTGGAGCTTTGGAGCGCTGCTGGCTCGGGCCAGAGCCTGGTGCTCCATCCCGGGGTCCTGGCTCCGGAGGGTCGCAGCACTGACACCAGGCACACCTTTTGCCCGTGCACACCCCAGGGATGTGCTGGGACATGGCTCCTCCACCACAGCTAGCTTGTGCTGTGGAGCTGGGCACACTCAGGCATGTGCCACCCATTCCTATCCACTGGCACGGAAATGCTTTAATTCACTGAAGGACGGAGCCAGTGGGATGTGGACAGTGAGTTTGCCACCAGAGAAGTTTCCAGGAGTCAGCTCAGCTTCTGGAAGTTCGTAGAACCATTGTAGTGGTACCTAGAAGTAGAACCTTACAGAACCTACAAGTAGTCCAAGGGCAGAATTTCATATTCTGGAAAGCAGCCTCTGGCTACAGGAATGAGCTAGAGAAGCTGGAGTATCCCTGGCTGGCCTGGAATCCCTGGGCTCAGAGCTATTCCAGTGGCTTATCTGCCCAACTTCCCAAAGTGACTGGAAAACTTCAGAGGAGCAACTTGGATCAGGAGCAATGTCTTCTCTTGCACCCAGAGCAGCTGTGGGGAAGCTGGAAGTGGCCAAGGCCAGGTTGGACAGAGCTTGGAACAACCTGGAAGGTGTCCCTGCCTGTGGCAGGTGGGTAGAACAAGATTGTCCCTTCCAACCCGAACCATTCCATGATTTTATGATGCTTACCCCTGCCCTAAAGTTGGGGTTCTCTTCCCAACATTCCCCATCCAAGGGATGCTGGGAGAGAGCTGGAAATGGAGGTATTTTTCAGCAGTTTCTCCCCATGCATTTAAGCACCTGCTCCCATCTTTCTCTAGACTTTTTCCCAGGAGGAAAGCCTGGGCAGGCAGCCCCTGGGCTGCTCAGCACCACACAGGAATCACTGAAGAAGGACAAGCCCAACCAGGAGCCTCCCCTCGGAGGTGCAGCACAGCCTGGGGCTCTGCCTAGCCAAGGGGTCATTTCCCAGTGGGCCAGTGCTGGAGCTGGAAATTCCTTTCCAAAAGGGAATTAAGAAGCCCTGGCTCCAGCTGGGAAGCTGCTGGAGAGAGCAAACACACAGCACTGCACAAATCAGGAGGAAGCTGGTAACTGATTTGGACCTCGGCTCCCAGACAGGTTGATGTAAGAAAGATTTTCTGCTCTCCTTCAATACAAAGTAGGAATTTTGAAATCTAATCTTTCCTTGGGGAAAAAAAAAAAACAAAACTGGTAGTCTGCAGCTCCTGCCACTTCTAGTCCATATATTTACAGGGATCCTTGAGCAGAGACAGAGCAATTTGCTGGGATGAACATTCACGGAACCAAAGGATCAGGCACATTCTCATGCCCTCCACATCAGCCAAAGGCCACTGCCTTGGATTCCCTCTCCTGTGGGGAGGCAGAGGAGACTCAGGAAGGCACAAGGATTGTGAGTCAATGGAGTCAGGGCAAAGCAGAGGCCGGGAGAGAGCAAAGCAGGGAGCGAGGAGAGCTTGGACAGGGATCTTTTTCTGCTGCGAGTGTGGCTCAGGCACTGGAGTATCCACACAAGCCGTGCATGGAGAGCTTATCCCAGGAAAACCCTGCTCTCCCTGCAGCAGTGCTGGGGAAGCTGAGCTGCTCATCACCCTCAGCACTTCCCTTTCATGGGAATGGGATGTGGGATGGTGCCACTGGACACTCGGCTGAGGCACCTGGAGGGGTGTGGAGCAGTGGTGCAGCCCCTGGTGCAGAATTTTCCCCCAGTACTGAGGAGAGACCAGAGCTGAAGCCCTGAACCCACTGGAGGAGAGAAGAAAGGCTCCTCATTGTAGATGGGTCTCTGCTCTGGAGAAATCCGGCTTTTCACCCGGACAGAAACTGAGAAGAGCCTTTGAGGAGCCCTACCAAAACATTTGGGCCAGCCTGGAGTCCTGCCAAGGGGGGAAGACTGTAAAGTGATTAAAATGTGAAATCAGAGCCCAAATGCAAGCCCAGATGCTCAGCCCAGGCTTGTGCCTTGTGCCTTGTGCCAGTGCAGCCACAGGGACATCGAGATCCAGGTGGTGGCTTGGGGCTCGTGCTGCAGCTTCCCGTGGTTGCTGTGGAGCCAGAGCACTGGTCCCACTGGGGAAGCCCTGCTGGGATGTGCAGATGTCCCAGGCAAGGCTGGAACGCCTGGTGCTGCAGGGAGATGGGCAGCGAGGACAGCCCTTGGAGCTCCTTGGAGAGGAGGCTCAGGGAGCTGTTCCAAGCAGAGCCAAACAGGGAATTTGGAGATCAATGGTTCTGTCTGCCGAGAACAGGCGTGAAAAACAACCCGCTTTAGTAAAACTTGCAGGAACTTTTGGGGGGAAATCAGTTATACTGGAGCAGTTGACAATTAAAGAGCATTCTCCAGCAACTATTTTTCACCCAAATTACTTTTCAGACCCTCCACTCAGGCACATAAGATGTATGTTCATCAATAAAGTAAACACACAGATTCCTTCCCTGTCCCACCAACACTGTGGTTTCTGGACAGACCCCTCAGCCAGGGAAGTGGGAAGCACTACAGCAGCTCCTGAAATCCCCCAGATAACAAGGAAAATCCTCGCAGCTGGTGTTAACAGGATTGCAGTTGTTTGGTTTAATATGAATGTATTTATGTATTGTTAGTGCAATTTGGCGGAGCTGTTTCCTTGCTCGCAAAAGTCTGGATTTAGCAAATATTGGCTGGTTAACTATGTTGTTTCTTAGCAACCCTAATTGGATTTCAAACGGGAGATTTTGTTTTGGAAATATTACCTGTATCACTTAGCACTGTGAAATAAGTTCCTGCCTTCCTCGTGCAGATAAACCCAATCAGCACTCCCCAATCCACCGGGGCTCCGGCTTGTTTACCCTCTCCTATGGCAGGAGCTGACAGATTCCCTCCTTCCCCGGCCAGGATCTGCAATCTTTTACCAGCACTTGGAATTCCAAGACCAGCACGAGCTGCTGCTGCAGCCTCCAGCTTGACTGGCAGCCCCATGGTGACCCCATCCCCAGGCACCGTGACAGTCACAGAATCACAGAATCCTTTAGGCTGGAAAAGCCCTTTAAGGTTGTTGAGGCAAATTTATCCCCCAGCGCTGCCAAGGTCACCCCTAAACGCTGTCCCCAGGTGCCACCTGCACACAGCTGTGAAATCCCTCCGGGATGGGGACTCCACCCCTGCCTTGGGCAGCTGTGCCAGCGCTGGACAATGGGGAAGGAATTTTCCCAACATCCAGCCTAAACCTCCCCTTTAGGCACAACTTGAGGCTGTTTCCTCTCGTCCTTTGGCTTGTCCCAGCTCAGCTGCTGGGCACATCCGTGGGAAGAGAGCCCAGCTGAGCATGCAGGTGCCAAGCTGCCTCCCATCACCCCAATGTTTCTGCTGCTGAAGCACCAACATGTCCCCTGGACCTTTCAGGGACATGGAAAGTGAGGCGGAGTTTCTTTTCTCCAGTGCCTCTCCCCTTTCACCACATCCCACCGGACTCAGGATAGAGAATGGGATGCCCACAGGTGCAGCTCCAAGCCTCCGAGCAGATGGGGAATGGCCCCACGAGCAGTGCAGAGCGACAACTCCAGCAGAGCTCTCCGCGTGTGCCGGGCGTTTTCTCTGGAAAGCCGCTGCTGTTGTGCCATTTAGTGATAGTGAAGGGGTAAGCCAAGCATTCAGCCAATTACAGCCTCCAAATCATTGCACAGCCATGGGCCAGTGGCTGCGGGGAAAGCCGGGAATGAGCATTGATCGGAGCCCGGGGCCGTGCTGGCCTCGCTGCTGCTGCTCCATAGCGTGGAGCGCTCCCGGTCCTCCCCCAGCCCTGCGAGCCACAGAACTCCGAAAGGCCGGCAAAGAGCACGGAAGGGAGCTCAGTCTGTCGGGATCAGGGATTTGGGGAGGTGCTGCACCAGGCTTCCTCCGCAGGAAGGGTTACCCGGGGCGGAGGGCTCCTTCTCAAGCCCTCCATCTCCGCAGAGATGCGGCGGCGCGGGAGCAGAACAATTAAAGAGCTGCTGATGTCCTTGTGCTGCACGGAGGGAGGAGAGGCAGCTCCAGGGAAGTGGCAGCCTGCAAAGCAGGCTCTTTATGCTCTGAAGATGGTAATCTGCATTTTCAGGAGGAATGAAGCAGCATTTTCCCTCAGGGCTTCAGGGGATGGAAGTGTGGGAAGGAGCGTGGTCCTGAGCAGCTCACAAGGGGACGAGGCTGGTCCCCCACGGCAGAGCACTGACACAGCTGGGCCGTGCAAATACAGCTGCTCAGGGGCAGGCACCTCCTTCCTTCCTTCCTCCAAACCCTTAAAGGGGTCCTGCACCCAGACACAAACTTCCCGACACGGCCACACTCAGTTGTAAGCACAAGGGTTTGGCCCTAACCCCAACTGGACTTTCCCAACAGGGAAAAACTTCTGGGAGTTTCATGGAGCAAACTCTTCACCAGCTAAACAAATGCCATCTGAGCCAGATGAGTTTATTCTTAATGAAAGGGATTTCATTATATTTCTGGAAAATTTAGGAGTAAGGGAGTAGGGGGCTCATTTAATAGGAAATTCCGTAGAATCGTAAGATTATGGAATGATTTGGGTTGGAACGGAACTTAAAGCCCATCTCATTCCACCCTCTGCCATGGGCAGGGACACCTTCCACTATCCCAGATTGCTCCAAGCCGTGTCCAACCCGGCCTTGGACACCTTCCCCTCCTGGTTTCTTCTGGTTCTCATGAACAAATAAATTCCATCCTGATGGGAGGGGCCAAAAAAGCCAGACAATCACTAAGCTTGGAAAAGACCTCCAGGACTGTGAAATCCTGCCATTCCCCCAGCACTGCCAAGGCCATTGCTAACCCACGTCCCCAAGGGCCACATCCACACAGCTTTTAGACCCCTCCCTCCAGGGACAGAGACTCACCACTGCCCTGGGCAGCCCTTTCCAGTGCCTGACCACCCTTTCCATGAAGGAATTTTCCCTAATACCCAATCCAGTTTATTTCCACAATGGTTTGGAGGTTTCCAGTCTGATGCTAGCCCTAGTTTAGGTTGGCAGATCGAGCCTGGGAAATAAGATACAGATTTTCTGGACTCTGTCCCAAAAGAGTTTTCATTTCACCTCATGGTAACTCTGCACACCCTTGAGATGAGTCCAGGAGATGACAGCACCTTCCTGGTTTTGCTTGGGATACTCCTCCACAGCAAGAAGGGGCTCTCCAGGAGTTTGGGTGAGAAACTCAAAAGCAGAAGACAAATGAAAGGAGAAAGAAGACCATCTCCAGCGAGCCCCCTCATTACGAGCCAGGCCAGGAAAATGCCATGGATATTTTCCTGGTGTTGGAAGCCAGTCTGGTGGTGACTGTGCTGCATTGAGGGGTGGTTTCCTTCAGGTGGAACCAGCCCATGTGTTCAAAGGGAAACAGGCAGCGAAAGGCAGCGTTACCCTGCTGAAAATTTAAATGAAAGTAGATTTATTTTGTCTTTGCTCCAGATCTCAGGGGACGGTGTTGACTTACATGTTGGAAAAGCAATCCCTGCAAACAGCAGCTCGGAATTGTTGTATTAAACCTGCCACCTCCCGCCAAAGCCCTCGAGCAAACAAAAATCTGGTGGAAGCTGCTGATTTCTTCTCAGCTCAACCCCCAGCCTGTTTGTCAGGTTCCAGATGCATTTTACAGCGGTTGAGAGGTTTTTTTTTTCTTTTTTTTTTTTTGTTATTGTTGCTGGCTGATTTTAGCAAACCAAATGTTGAAGAAGAGCAGCTCAGCAAGTGAAAACATTTCTCCGATAAAACTCGGGGTTGAAATGAAAATTGTCATTTCAAGCAGGATTAAGCTACAATTATCCGGCATCTCTTTTAACTGAGAATTAAAGAGTGCTGAATAGAAATGTTGTTGTGTTCTGTTTGAACACCCACAGCCCGGAGAACATCCTTTATCTTGAGACTCAGTAGTTTTCCCTTTTATTATTACCTGCAAACCTCTGCTTGGTTACAGCGGAGGCTTTGCACGGGGTGATATCTGCCAGTCGATCTTCCTCTGCAAAGCTCAGCCTACCTAGACGGGGACTATTTTAAGCTCTTCAAATGATATGAAAAATCAAATGTGAAGAGAAAAAGCGAGGCTCTGTGCTGCCTTCACAGCCCCTGAAATCAGCATTCAGCTCGGCTCCCGAATGACCCTGATCGGCAACAATTCTGCATATTCCCACAATTAAACAACGTTTGAACTCGTGTTAATGGCAACAGAACAATTATCTGAACAGCCATCCACGGGGTAAGCAGGCTGCATCAGCAAGAGTCAAGCCTGGTGCAAATAAAGGCTTAGCCTTGCAGAGGAAAGCCGGGGAAATCTTCACTGAGAGGAATAAACGTTCTTTACTTTACTCCATAAAATTGGCGTGTGAACAATATATTGAATGTCAGGAGCAAGTGTCTGCTGAAATTTGGTTGCTTAATTGTAAACCTTGCTGACTATTTCCTCGTAAAAACCAAATCTTTAGTGTTCTGAAACGGCAGAGAAGCATTTGCCTGGTCCTGGTGTCAGAAATATTCTTATAATGTTGGAGCTTTGTGCGGGAAATGCAGAAGCAGCACAACGGAGTTTAACAATTGAGGGGGAGTAAGAGGAGGTTTTAAGGGCCTGAGTTTATTCTTAATGAAAGGGATTTCATTATATTTCTGGAAAATTTAGGAGTAAGGGAGTAGGGGGCTCATTTAATAGGAAATTCCATAGAATCATAAGATTATGGAATGATTTGGGATTGAATGGAACTAAAAGCTCATCTCATTCCGCCCCCTGCCATGGGCAGGGAAATATTCCACTATCCCAGATTGCTCCAAGCCCCATCCAACCTGGCCTTGGACACCTTCCCCTTCCAGTTTCTTCTGGTTCTCATGAACAAATAAATTCCACCATGATGGGAGGGACCAAAAAAGCACTTTTGATCAGATCTGCTGCATTAGGAAATTGCCCAGAGAAGCTGTGGCTGCCCCTGGATCCCTGGAAGTGTCCAAGGCCAGGCTGGACGGGGCTTGGAGCACCTTGGGCTAGTGGAAAGTGTCCCTGCCCATGGCAGGGGGTGGAAAGGGATGATCTTTAAGGTCCCTTCCAACCCAATTCTATGATTCTATAAAAGTTTGTGCTGGTGGAGAGGCCCTGCAGCTCCCTCCTGATGGGAGGGCACCAGCGGGTCTGGGAGGATCCCGTGTTGTGTCCACACAGCATCAGGTACCTGGCCCCATCCAGAGGGGCCTTTCCTCCTGTATTTCTCCCCTTTTCTCCCAACAAAGCTTCTTGCTCATTCCCGGCTGAAAGAAGACATAATAAAAATGATGGCAGGAAATTGCAGGCGAGCTGGGGTTAAGAGAGACAATAACAAAACTGCTTTTGCAGGGTAATCTCCGAGCCTTTGGTAGCTCATGCTAAAGAGGGCTTTGAAATCAGCAAGAGAATTAAAAATATTGAGATCAGCTAAAACACTCCTATCCTTTGCACATCAAAGAGGATACCCACAGGGACAGATTTGCTGCCATGGAATAATTTCCACCACTTTTTACAAGAAAAATGAGAGCGTTTGGTGCTTCTCCCCCCTTCCTTTAGCACGAACCCACTGTACTGGGGGAAATTACCTTTCTATGCTCCCTAAAAAAATCTCCTCCTGGTGCAAAGAGCAGCGTGGGGAGAGCAGATCTGCAATCCATTAGGCATGGCAGAGAGCTGCTGGAAAGGGAGAAGGAGGAATCAGCCTCCCAAGCCTGCTGACAAGGCTTAAAGCCCAGCTTAGCCCAGAGGTAGCCCAGGGTCCTCCAGCTGGGTCCAAACCATCCAGTTGCCCACTGATGGGTTTGCAGTCTGTGCTGGTGTCACATAGCCGGGCACGGGGGGGGTAAGCTTCCTCCCAGAAAGCTCATTCCCAAAGAAAAACAGGGCTGAATCCAAGGAAAACCTGCCCCGAGCGCTGCTGTGGGGATTTAGGTGTGATGGAGCATGAAAAGCATCACAAACCCCAGCGGCAGGTCCGGCTGGGAGCCTGGGTACACTCACTTGAGCTTGGAAGAAAGGTTTTTAGGGGTTCTCTGGATCTCTCTGAAAGCCAGGATGGAAAACTTGCACATGCAGGATTGGAGCAGGTCTGTGTGAATGGTCCTGGACCTGTCCACATGCCTGGAATAGCAGCTGTATTCATAAATTGGATAAAATTAAATATAACTCTGCCACAGGCAAAGCATTCCCTCTCTCGCCCCTGACCTGCTGGAATATCTTCTGCTTTTCCTTGTTGAAAACCTATTTTTACAGCAAAGTCTGGCTAAAAAACAGGCTTTGTTCCAGGGAAAGGTGATTTACCAGGCCCACCCCCGGGAGGATTGGAAGATTCGGGGTGCAGGGCACCATGAAAGTGCAGAATTCCTCCGAATCCTGTGTCAGGAAGCTGGCTGGAAGCACTCAGCTTGGCTGCTCTCCACCAGCCCTTCCCTCATACATGACTTCACCCTCGTGTTTTCTCCTCTTCTTTCCTGTCCTGCTTCTCATCTCCTGCCTTTTGGGGTTGGGATCAGCCGGCTCCGGCTCGGCACGGGGGGCACCGAGCCCCCGAATTCGGCACAGCCCGCGGGGCAGGACGCCAGCCAGATGTGGCTGCTGGGACTCAGGAGCCCGTGTGGCTCCCAGGG
This sequence comes from Pachycephala philippinensis, assembly GCA_013397055.1. Lineage (NCBI taxonomy): Eukaryota > Metazoa > Chordata > Aves > Passeriformes > Pachycephala > Pachycephala philippinensis. The sequence continues at coordinate 69,551 of VWZT01013336.1, forward strand.
CCCCGCAGGAATCATCCAGCACGTGCTTTATCCCTGGAAAAGAACAAGGGAAGGCCAGGGCCGTGCTCTGACAGAAACCAGACAGCCCCCGGGTGCTCGCTGGGATCCAGGCTCAGGAACACGTTGCCTCTGCATGGCGTGGCCATCCCGGTTCCCGGGGTATCCCTGCTCCTGTGAGTGACTCCAGCTGAATTCAAAATGAGCTCTGAGGCCCCAGGCAGCACGTTCCTGCCTCCCCTGGCCCATCCAGCCCCGGCTGCTGTGGGTGGGAGGGAAGAAGTGGGATCGTGTGTGGGCTGAGAGGGGCTGGACTCTGAAGGTGGGGTCCGCAGTGCAGAATCCCAGAGTCCTTTCGGGTGGAGAAGACCTCCAGGATCATCAATCCAACCATTCCCCAGCACCGCCAAGGCCACCACTGACCCATGTCCCCAAGAGCCACATCCCCTCCATGGATGGGCACTGCACCACTGTCCCAGGCAGCCTGTTCCAATGCTTGACAATCCTTCTCATGAAGGAATTTTCCCTCATATCCAACCTGAGCCTCCCCTGGCCCAGCCTGAGGCCGTTCCCTCTCCTCCTGTCCCTGTTCCCTGGGAGCAGAGCCCGACCCCCCCGGCTGCCCCCTCCTGTCAGGGAGTTGTGCAGAGCCACAAAGTCCCCCCTGAGCCTCCTTTGCTCCAGGCTGAGCCCCTTTCCCAGCTCCCTCAGCCTCTCCTGGGGCTCCAGCCCCTTCCCAGCTCCGTTCCCTCCCCAGGACACACTCCAGCCCCTCGATGTCCTTCTTGCTGTGAGGGGCCCAGAGCTGACCCCAGGGCTGGAGTTGCCCCAGCACAGGGGACAGTCTGTTGTGTCCTGCTGGTCCCACTGTGGCTGGTACAAGCCAGGATGCCCTCGGAGGTGCCCTCGGCCACGTGGGCACACGCTGGCTCAAACTTGTCCTCAGGGCACGCAGACAGGGCTTGGGAAGCTGGGGCTGTGCCCCTCACGTGTGGAAGGGGAGCTGGGGTGGGTCCTGCTCCATGCCTCCATGAACAAGCTTCATCCCCATCAAAGCCTGGCCCAAAGTGGCTCAAGGGCACTTTGCCAAGGCAAGGGGTGAGGAGGAACAAAGCTGGGCTTGTGGTGGACTCCTTGGTCTTTTGGACACGCTCCTGCTGCCCGCAAGGCCGAGCATCTCTGACAGAGAATGTCCTGGTTTGCTCCAAAGTCCCCACTCGGAACCAGGAGTGAGCCCAAGCAGGACTGGAGCTTTCAGGGCTGTGCCCACCCTGCCAAGCCCCTCAAAGGAGCAGGAAGGAGTCAGGTGCACACACGGACACACCTGGCTTCTTCCCAGCTCTCAGAAGAGATACGGCCAAGCCCTGTTTCTCCCCCAGTCCGTCTGCTCTGTCCCTCTTACCTGTCCTCCCCCTCCACCCCGTGCACAGAGCGCTGCTGCCACTTCTGTTTTACTGTCCCCAGAGACACCAATTCTGCAGCCATCACGGCCGGAGACGCTAATTAAATTGTTCGAAAATCCAATAAAAATGCTTTATGAGAGTGTCTGTCATTGGCAAAGGTTTAGGGAAGAAAATTAGGCTCTTCCAAAAGCAAAGCGAAAAAAAAGGTCCATCCTCCCTCATTAAACCCTCGATGTATTTCACTGTACATGGTTGCTGGGTGCTACAAATTGCAACTGGTCCAGTGGGAACAGTTTCCCAGTGCAGGGCTGGTGGCGGGGGCTGGGGACGTTTTTTGGTGAGTGTTGAGGTGTTTTCTCCTGTCCCTGCTCTGAATGACACCTCGGGCTCAGGCACAGGCTGGGCTGGACAAGCCAGACCCGTTTATAGATTTTCTCATTCCCCAGCCAGCGCCAGAGAGCATCAGTAATGCAACCAATTAAGAGGATTAAAAGCCATACTTTTTACTTATTTTTTGATGGCAGAAGCACTGCCAGGTCCTGTGGCTGTGATCAAGGTCCCCGTGCTGTCCTTGTCGCAGACAGCTCAGGGGCTGATTCATACAGGGGATTATTGCCCTGCACATTCCCCCAGCTCTCAGTGATGCGCAGCAAGAGGCCAAGGTCTCCTGTAGGTGTTCCCAACCCCAGTAATGCCATGTTCTACCTCATTTTCTACCCTTTGTGCCCCAGAGGATACACAGTTATCCACACAGAGGGGAGGAGTGTCTGTGCTCATTCTCTGGACCTTGGCATTTGCTGGAAATGCTGGCACATGGAATTGGCTGGCTTGGGATGGGGGACAGCTGGGCCACACCGGGAAGGCTTAAAAATCCCAAATACCACAAGGCTTATGATGTAAACACTCCAAGCAGGCCAAATGCTCTGTAATTTCTCTTAACTGTGCAGATAGCAGAGAGAAGAAGCTGTCAGGGAGAACATTTGCCACCCAGAGCACTGCGAGCACGGGACCTGTTGGCAGTGCAGAGGCAAAAGCACCAAGCCAGACCCTCGAGGTGGAGGTTTCTGCTCCTGTTTCACTGCTCGTGCTGATGGAACGGCATCTCCAGAGGGGAAACATCCCAGAAAGAGCCAGGGCTTCCCATAGACCCTGTCAATCCAACAGATGAAAGCCAAACAAAGGGGGTCCAGCCCTGGGGCTCTCTGGTCACATCATCCCAGCAGAAGGTGGGATTGTAACTGCAGGGAGAGAGAGACACTCCACGGATCCTCACTTCATCTCACAGGGGCTTCACCTTGCTTCCTGCAGGAATTTGGATGCGGGGTCACCCCTCTGAACCCCCTGGGAATAGCTGCTGAAATCAAGCTGCCTGCTGAAGCCCTTTTGTTCAGCGAGGCTCCTGCTAGGAGAGGCTCCGCTTTTATTTCAAAGACTCAGCAATTTGGATCGGTTTAACCTTTTCAGGGTTTCCTGAGCACAATAGCACAGATGAGCTTTAAAGCCTCTTCAAGAGCACAGGTTGAAGCCGCAGACTTGGGGGGAGGGAGGAGAAGCCACGTCAAGCCAAAGGAGCCGATACTGTCACTGCCAGACGTGATTTGCCTGCCAACCCCCCCGAGAGCTTCTGCTGAGGCACAGAGAAGGGTTTGCTGCGAGAATCAGGGCGGTGCTGCTGTGTGTCCTTGTCCTGAGCAGAGGCTGCTCCAGTGGGCTCCAGGGGCCACGGAATTCTGCCCAAAGCCACGGCTCGTGAGAGCTGGGAGATGGGAGAACCACGGGAGGTCAATGAACCAACAGGAACATCCAAGAGGGGTGTGAGGAGGGGAACAGCACAGCCCCCCGCCCCCATCGGCCCATCCACTGCCGTGTCCCAGCACCCCAGGACATCTCCATGTCCCCTCCTACAGACCCAACTCCCAGCTTCACCCCAAGGCTGTTCCACCGCACCCCCCAGGAGCCCAAGGGTATCCCAGTGCCCTGGGTGGGGTGTGGGGCTGGGAACACCCTGGGAGCAGGGCTGAGGTGATGGTTTGGGGGCTGGGAATACCCCGGGAGCAGGGCCGAGGTGATGGTTTGGGGGGCTGGGAATACCCTGGGAGCAGGGCTGAGGAGGTGATGGTTTGGGGGGATGGAAACACCCCGGGAGCAGGGCAGAGGTGATGGTTTGGGGGAATGGGAACACCCC
>VWZT01013336.1:75348-104764 GCA_013397055.1 Pachycephala philippinensis
CTTTCTTGCTTTTCCTTTTTAAATTGCTTCCTCTTTCTTCCTTCCTTCCTTCCTTCCTTCCTTCCTTCCTCCCTTCCTCCCTTCCTCCCTTCCTCCCGTCCTCCCTCCCACAAATATTCCATCCTGTGACAGATCCCAGGCTCTGTGCCCAGTGCCTGGTGAAGGACAGGTGTGACCACAGCCAGGCCACCTCCAAGTGCACACTTACAAAGAAATCCCATGGATGCAGTGAGGAGGCTGCTCCGGGATTTCACACCCCACTGCTGCACTGGAATTCCCACAGCCAGAGCTTCCAACCCTGTGCCAGGCACTGCCAAGCCATCCTGGAGCAGACACCCACGATCCTGGAGAACGTGCCAGGTTGGCTCCTGTCCTCTCGGGAAGGGCTCTGTGCCACCTGCCAGAAAGGCTCCTCCTTAGAGCAGCGCTGAAGCCAGGCAAAACCTCACCTGGCAGGGAGATCGTGGAATCATGGAGATTGTGGAATCATGGAGATCGTGGAATCATGGAATGGTTTGGGTTGGAAGGGGCCTTAAACCCCATCCAGTCCCATCCCCTGCCATGGGCAGGGACACCTTCCCCTAATCCAGGTTGCTCCAAGCCCCATCCAGCCTGGCCTTGGACACCTCTCAGCTATCCCATCTGCCTCTCCCATGGAAAACCACAGTGCTCTGAGGAATGCAGGTATCTCCTAAATGGTTTCCCAAGTTTCCCACGAATCCCATTTTGCTTTATTTTAATTTTTCCCATTCCCAAGGCCCCCATCCTCTGTTTGCACATACCCTAGCTGTGCATTTATCTATGCCATCCCAGCGGTCTCCGTGGCAACCTGGCCCCTCACAAGGTCACGGCAGCAAAGTGGGAATGGTCGCCCGTGGAAGAGGGACAGAGCTGGATCCATTCCCTTTATTGAAAAGCTACAAATGGCCACGTATTTTTATGGCCACGTGTCTCCTCTGGCTTCTCAAGCTCATGAAGATGGGATTGAAATGTTGAGCTCTATCTTGGCACGAAGCAACGTGGACAGTTTGGATCTCACACCTGTCTGAGGACTCCCAAAGGGATGTGGGGGACAGGAATGCAGGTCCTTCCTTGGGATCTCTGCTTTGTGATCCTAGAATGGTTTGGGTTGGAAGGACCTCAAAACCCATCTCGTTCCACCCCCTGCCTTGGGGAGGGACACCTTCCACTGTCCCAGGATGCTCCAAGCCCCATCCAACCTGGCCTCGAACACTTCCAGAGATGAAAATCCCTATGCAAAAAACCTTTTGCAGACTTTCCAAAGGCACGTGTGTGCTCAGTTTTGGCAGAAACTTGGGGAACGGGGGTTTGCCTCCCTTTTTCACTCCAGCATCTCGTACACATCAAACACAGAAGAGGGTTTGGAACAAATATGCCACTGGGTTTGCTCTCCTTTTTTTCCCTACTCTTTCAGAAGATGGATCTCTTCCCCCTGCACCTGGTCCAGATGTTGTGTGCTTGACTAAGAAGGACTGGTTTAATTGTCTCCTTTTTCTGGGCTCCCTGTTTAAAATCACCCTGTAAACTTATTCTGCCTCTTCCAGCTCCTCAATGTCTACTCAGAATTGCAAACTGTTGATATTTTTTTACCCTGCCTCATGTTTTTTATTCCAGTTGCAAGCCAGTGGTGGAGGGCAGCTGTTTTCATGGCTCTTAGGGGGAAAACTCATGCCTACAAAAAATGCAGAAGCCTGCAGGAAGAGAAATGATCCACAAAGCCAAATAATGCATCCCAGAACCCAGAAAAGCCTCTTCTTCAGCCTCCTTATGCATTCCTGGCATCCTGAAAGATTCCAAGGCCCCAGTTTTCCAGCAGGGCCGTGGGATGGATGTCCCACACCCAGCCAAGGCTCGTCACCAGTGTGCCCATGTCCTGTCCCGCTGCTTCTCCCTGGGGCACAGCCACCCTCGAAGCCAGGCACCCTTCCTGGTGCTCCCAAACCTCTGGAGCAGTTGGGATTTGCTGCCTGTGCTTGGGAAGCGTGACAAAACAGCCAACAAGGCAGGTGGTGGCTTCAGCAGGACCTGCCCAGGAGGGCTGGGAAGAGAGGAGTGAGGGAGCTCCCACAAGGAGCCCCACACTGGGTGTGATAATCAGTCATAAACCCAGCCTAATCCTGCCCAGTTAGGCTGTTGTAACTAATCCTGGCTCTTCCTCATCCCTCCACAGGAGCTGTTTTTCACAGGGCCTGGTTCAGCTCAGCCCCAGGCTCATTATGTGCTCCTTGGACTGTGGGGAGTGTGAAGGCACCACTGAAACCCAGCGCAGCTCTAATCCTGAGAGATTCCCCACAGATTTGCATCCCTGTGCAGCTGAAATTTTAGATATTTCCCTGATTGCTGAAGGCAGGCAGCGAAGCAGCACAATTCAGATGCCAAGCTCGTACAAAATGAGCTTAAAAAATGTGATTTAAAAAAACCCCAGCAAACCAGTCTGGGCTCCTCTTGTTCGTTTTCTGGTGCCAGAGCATCCAGACTGTGGAAAAGTCTCCAGAACCACAGGTAGCCAAACCCTTCCTAAAGACAGAGAATCATGGAATTGCTTATGTTGGAAAAGCCCTCAAGTCCCACTGTTTCCCAGCACTGCCAAAGCCTCCACTGATCCCTGTCCCCAAGTGCCACATCCACATGGCTTTAAATCTCTCCAGGGATGGGGACTCCAACACCTCCCTGAGCAATCTGGTGTAATTCCTGACCACCCTTTCCAGGAAGGAATCTTTCCTGATATCCAACCTGAACCTCCCCTGGCACATCTTGAGGCCATTTCCTCTCATCCTGTCCCTGTTCCCTGGGAGAAGAGCACAAGCTTCCACGGGCTGCCCCCTCCTGTCAGGGAGATATGGAGACCCAGAAGGTCACTCCTGAGTCCCCTTTTCTCCATGAAACCTTGAGTTTCACGGATGGGTGTGCAATGATCACACTTAGAGCACACGGCTTGGGAGACCCCAAACAGAGCCAGAGAAGGAAGAGGAGCTGCAGAGATGACAGTGCCAATATCCTTTGCCGGGGAAACACAGGAACTTTAGGATGTGAAACCAGCGTCCATAAATTTGTTGCCATTCCACAGCCAAAACGCCCAGCGGAGTGCACAACTCTCCCCGCAGAGCTCATGGAATCACAGAACCATGGAATAATATCCTGGTTGGAAGGGACACACCAGGATCAACTGCAGCTCCCAGCCTGGCACAGGATGACCCCAAGAACCCCTCCATGTGCCCTAGTCCCTGCTCCTGAAGCATTTCCCTTCCCGGCCAGAGCACTAATGAAAAGGAGGCCTTGGAACTGTGATTAAAGAGCAGCTTGGGCAAGCTCCAGGCGCGGGCTGCCAGGAGGGGTTAAGTGATCCAAGAGAGTGATGTGAATCAGGAACGGCAGTGGGTGGATCCTATAGTGGGAACAAGAGCCGAGGCTGTGCAGCCCACGGGCAGGGGGGCGGAACGCCGTGGATCTGCCCTCCTTCCCCAGAGGATTGTCCCCATGGATCTGCCCTCCTTCCCCAGAGGATTGTCCCCATGGATCTGCCCTCCTTCCCCAGAGGATCATCCCCGTGGGTCTGCCCTCCTTTCCCAGAGGATCACCCCTGTGGGTCTGCCCTCCTTTCCCAGAGGATCACCCCCGTGGATCTGCCCTCCTTTCCCAGAGGATTGTCCCCATGGATCTGCCCTCCTTTCCCAGAGGATCATCCCCGTGGATCTGCCCTCCTTTCCCAGAGGATCATCCTCATGGCACCGGGGCGAGCCCAAGCTGCCTTCCCCTGCTGCAAACCCCAGGCTGAACTCGGGGAGAGCTCCCTGTGCTGCCACGTTTGGTCAGCTTTGGTTCTACCAACCACCAGCGCCTGAAGATGCTTCCCAGCAGGCCCAAGTGGAGCACTCTGATTTTTGGGAAAGGAAAAAGTGATCCAGTTGACAAGGTTCAGTGGTAAAAAGCATCTTTTTTTCTCTTTCAGCAAATATTCCTGTGGACGTGTATGGAGCAGGGGTTTGGGTGTTCTGGCCCATCCCTCCATCCCCTGGTGAAAGCCAAGAGCTGCCTCACACAATCCCTGCTCCAGTCCCTGTTCCCACAGCTGGGGCTTGGAGCAGGTGGCACGAGCCCTGAGATGCCACCCAAAGAAAGGACCTGTGGGAAGAAGCCTGGGAAAAGAAGAGCAGCAGGGATGTAGAAAGCTTCTGGGTACTCCAGAGGCACCTTGGGCTCATCTTTAGAAGCTCTGCAGGCGCAGGAGGTGTGAGCAAGGGAAGTGCAAATGTTTTCTGGACATCTGTAAGACTGCACAGGCACTTTTATCCCGTCTGGCCTGGGGCAGCGTTCCTCTGCCCTGGTTCAGAGCAGCCCCTGTTCCCAGAGGCCAGCGCTGGAGCAGCTGAGCAAAACAGCTGCTGGAGAAGTTCTGGGTGCTCTGCCCCTGGCATCCTGCTGAGAATTCCTTCTGTGGAGCTGCTTCCAGCTGCTCACCTGCATTCATGCAGGGATCCAACAGTTTGGCTCCACGGTTTATTAAACCTCGCCTCTTCGTGACAAGGTGTGAACCTGTGCTCTACAATCATTTTCCAGAGCTTTTACATGCCAGGGAAATTACCAGCCATGGAGCCCCGAACAGCGGGGGAAAGAGCAGGATTAGGGATGAGCATTTGGAGTGGAGCAGATGGAGCAGGCAGCGGCGTGTGAGGAGCTGTGCACTGCAGAGCCTAAGGAAGCCTGGGACAGGGAGCTGTCTCCTGGATCACCGTGGGAGTGTAACTCAGCACCTGCTCACGCGCTGCCCGAGCCAGGTGTGGCTCCAGAGGCTTTTCCCAGTGAAGATGTGGCCCGAGGCATTGCTCCAGCAGCCCTTGGTGGTTCATTTATTCCTCTCCACGCTCCGCTCTCCTCCTCCTCCCCGGGTCACGCTGCCCTGGTGCTGGCAGGACGCTGATGGGTGCCGTGATCCGCGGGCTTGGCTCTCTCCTCACGGCTCCCAGGCGGCTGTTGGAGCTGTGGGACTGATCTGCGAGTGGCCACCAGCCAGGTCAGTCACTGTGCTGTGTCACACCTGCATGTAGGACCTGTGGGCTGAGCAGCCACTGCTCTGAGCCAAAAAACCCCTTTGTCATGTCCTGGGAATGCCAGCCAGCCCAGGACCCAGCCCCTCCACCCCCTGCAAGCACCTCCGAGGGGTGTCTGTGCCAGAGCCATACCCGAGCTGGACTCTGGTGATGGATGAGGAGGGAGCAGAGGCAGGAGCAGTGGGAGACACGGAGGAACAAGGCTTTTCAGAGCAAGCAGGGAGGCACACAGCGAATAAAAGCTGTGTTGGAGGTGGAAAGTGACTGATTCAGGGCTGATAATGGCATTGAAACACCTGCAACCTCCTCCTCCTCCTCCCCCTCCTCCTCTGGAGCCCAGGAGCTGGCACGGCTCAGGGAGAGGGCTCTGTGTTGGATGCAGCTGGTGTAGGTGGGTGGAGAACATGCTCCCTCCAGAGGTGTTCACAAGGAGGGATGGCAGAGCTGGCTGGAGCTGTCCCATGCCACCCCTGGGCTGTGGGGGACACATGGGGCCAGGGGGGTCCCTGGGAGGGGCTGAGCATGGATGGATGCTCAGCTGTGTGTTTCCAAGCTGTGCTGCATGGAAGGGTCCTTCTGATTCCACAGCACTCAGAGCTGAGCTCTCTGTTGGGAATCCCAGTCCCAGGATCAATCCATCACTTGCCCAGCTTGTTCCTCTCCTCATTTCTCTGGTCCAGGCCAAGCAGCAGCACAGAGATACCACAGCTTTATCAGCAAAACCCAGAGTAGAGAGGGCAACACGTCCTTTGGGGGAGCAGGAACTCAGCTGTGGGGAGGAGGAAGAGGAGAAGGAGAAGGAGGAGAAGCTCCTTAGGCTCTGAAACATGAAGGTGTGAAAACCAGGCACCACATAAACATCACGGGTTTGTTGTGTATTTTCCATTCCACAACAAAACCCACTCAGGCTGGCTTGGCACAATCCAAGGAATGCATCAGCCATGGACTCAAGGTCCTTCCAGTCAGGAAGCAGAGACCTCTCCAGCTTCATCTTGCTGCTGGCTCAGCCAGAACAACCCCGCAAGATCCCTGCTGTGTCAGGGGGGACTTTCTTCCTGGCTTTCCCCCCACTGGATTAGCTTAATTCCGTTTTGGCAGTAGCAATGATAGAGCACAGCCCCTCTCCTGACGCGTTCCACATGGAGCTGGGAGGGTTTGGGTTATCACCCTCACCACAGGCCCAACTCCCTGCTCAGCCATTAGGAGGTATTTCAGTCAAATAGTGGATCCTGGTGACCAAGAAGGGACAAGGAAGGGGGAATGGGAAGCAGTCCGTGCTGTGCAGTCCTGGTGGCCACGGTCCTTAAAGAGAGAGCTGTCACCTCTGGAGTCACTGGAGAGAGGTTGGCTCAGGATTCCTCTGTGGAAGAACTGGACCAGCTTCTGGAGCTGCCTGTCTCCAAATACAGGAGCCGAGAAAAACAGGTGTGCCTGGAAGTCTCACTTCAGGGGAAAGGTAGGTGAGGTGGATCCATCTTCATAGAATCCCAGACTGGTTTGGGTTGGAAGGGGCTTACAGACCACCTCATTCCATGGCCAGGGACACCCTCCACTATCCCAGGGTGCTCCCAGCCCCTGGAACAGCTCTGTAAAGGTCAGGCAGCTCCCGCAGTGATTTCCTCGGGGATGTGGCACAGGCTGTGTTTTGTGCTGACACTCCCCCAGTAGCATTTGCCGTGTGAGTCAGGGGATATTTAAACTGCTCATTTACACAGTGAGCTCTCACCATAACCCTTCCCAACAAAATACCAGCAGGGAGAGAGGCCAGGAGGAGACAGGTGGCTCCCTGCATCCATCCTGTTGTGCTGCTCGTTGTTTACTCAGTGTTTCATCTGCTCCCCCGGGCCTGAGCTAACGCCTGAGCCCACAGCCCCTGCTGATGTTCCATTTCTGCAGAGAAGTGTCTGCAGCTGAGAGCAGAAATGAAAGCTGCTGCTTTGGATGAAATCCTGGGAACACATCCCTCAGACCCCGCAAAGCTGTGGGGCCTCCCTGAAACCCCATAAAGCTGCTACGTGCCTGACAAGTGACATTCCTCTGCTGTGGGCCACCACAGCCTGCCAGTGTCATTAAATATCTGCAGCTCACATGGGACCACAGCGACTCTGCGATCTGTACAAGGATCTCTGCAAGGACAGGAGGGCTTGGAACACAGGGATCAGCCTAACCCTATAACCGTGTCCATTTGGTCACAAGCTCGGGACATTCCCTTGTGACACAAAGACTCTTCTGGAAGTCCACTCCCCAATGGACCATACACTTTTCCTTGAGCCTTTGACCTCCTAGAGCTCATTCAGTCCAGTCTCCAGGAAAATATTCGGATTGGAACAGTTTTGCTGCTGTTCAGGAATTAAAACGAATGAAATGTCAGCAGGTAACTGCTGGGACTTCTGCCTGTTTCTCCACAACTTCTGTTTATCAGGTTATTTTGGAAACCTCTGCAAAGAAACACTGTTCACTCCACCCTCTTCAGCCTCATTTTGCCCCGTTTCTGCTCACAGCAAGTGCCTTGGCAGCTCCATTTCCTCGGCAGCCCAATCAGATCCACTGGGAAGTATAAAGGAGGATTCTAGTGAGGTGAGGTGCTGAGGGCTCAGCTTCCCAAGTGGCTCCTCACAGGACCTGTGGAGGAATCTTCTGATCTTCTAGAGCTGGGATGGATATAAATCCCAGGAGCTGACCTTTCAGTGTAACCTCTGAAATGTCCTTTCTCCACAGAGCCAGCTCGCAGCAGTGGGGAGTGGAGGCTGTGGAGGAAGAAGCCTACATTTATGTCAATGGAAAGGGTTGGCTCTGCACGTGGAGGATGTGATGGATTTAGGAATATCACAGAGGAGGAGAAAAAGGGTTGAAAGAGTAATTCTGGCTGTAATGAGAACCAACCTGCTCCCTGTGTCTGCACTACTGCAGCAGAAGGTGGCTCTGAGGAGCCTCACAGGCCAGTCCCTGACACCACAAAATTCACGGAATGGTTTAGGTTGGAAGGAACCTTAAAAATCACCCGGTTCCAACCCCCTGCCACGGGCAGGGACACCTTCCACTAGAGCAGAAGGTTCAATGGGAAGAGCTCTGCTGTTTGGGAGGAGACTTACAAAGGGGCGTGCAGTCCCTGTTGTTTGTCCCCAGCCAGGATGGCTCCGGAGCAGTGAGCTCTTGTTTGTGGACAGCTATCCCAGCCGGTTCCTTCCAGCAAGCACCTCGTGGGACACAGCAGGAAGATGGAATGTGTGAAGGATGGCGAAGTTTCAGAGAGGGCCCCCGTCCCCTGACACCAAAGGCTCAGCAATAAACCTGGAAACAATTCCTCCACAAAGCCGGCCTCTCCCAGGCCCCTTGGTGGGATCAGCAGAGATGTCTCTCCTCCATCTCTGGCCACTTGCTCCTGGCTGATGGTGGCCGGCCCGCAGAGGAGCAGATGGGAGAGAAGGAGGCAGAGCCTAAAAATAAAGCTCACGGAAGCAGGATGCGGATCCGTGCTGCTAATGAGCGGCTGTGCTGTCCTGCAGGGTGGCACGGATCCAGCGGATGTGAGGAGAGCTTGGAGCCCTTCCTGGTGGGATCCACCCAAACCGCGGCAGCACCCCGCGCTTCCCACACGCCATTCCCACAGAGACCGGCTCTCTCCAGCCCTGCTCCACCACCAGCACAGCTCCAAGGCAAACCGGGCAGAGACCGGATCCAAGTGCCAGCTGTCTCCAAGAGCTTCCTGCCTCCCCGCACGGCTGCTGTCAACATGGGCCAGGCCTTGGCCAAGAGCAGCATCTGCACGAGGGCGAGCCGAGCCAAGCTTTGCTGGCAGAGGGAAAGAGCTGCAGTCACATTGGAGCTGCTCAAGCACAATCCCTCGGGAACATGAGGAGCCATCACCAACCTCTTCAGATCAGCTCATGGATCACAGAATGGTTCAGGTTGGAAGGGACCACAGTGGGTCACCCTGCTCCAGCAGATCACCCCAGAGCACATGGATTGCATCCAGATGGTTCTGGAATATCCCCAGTGAGGAGACTCCACACCCTCTCTGGGATCTGTTCAGTGCTCGGTCACTGCACAGGAAAGTTCTTCCTCATGCTCTGGTGGAACTTCCTGGCCATCAATTCCTGACTCTTCCTCTTGTCCCATTGCTGAGCACCACCAAGAAGAGCTTGGATCCAACCTCTGGGCACCCTCCCTTCCCATATTTACTCCCTACAATAAATTAGGACAAGATCTTGCTCTTCTTGCCCCACAGTGAGGGCAGTGTGGGCAGCCTTGTTCTGTGGCACTGTGGTGGGTTCTGCAGGTGGATGAAAGCCTGTCTGTGCCACAGAATAGAATCCAGGGAAACAGCCCCTCCAGGAAGGCCAATTCCAAATACAAGGAATGTTTCCTCGGTGTGATTTTTGTAACATGAACACAAACCTGTGTAGATACTATGAATAAATAAATGGAAAACAAGCCTAAAATCTTTTCCCACTTCAGCTCTCCTGCCTTCCCTTCTCCTGGGGAATGGGTTGGGAAAACAGACCACACAAAGCAGGCACCAGTTGGATTGCTCAAGGCACTACCAGGAGGTGTTCAGATAGAAAGGTGTCAGGAACACCTGGAGCCAATTGGATAATGAAACGTAGCAAAATCCTGCATTTTGCCAGCACTCAAAATCCGCGGGGTAAATCCCTGCCTGGAAGCAGCCTGGCTTGCCCAAAGCTCTGGAGGACATGAACCAGGAGCTCACAGCTGGTTGTCCTGTGCCCAGCTGCAGGCAGAAGGTCGACATCCAGCTGGATGGTCTGTGCTTCCCGCAGTCTCAGAGGATGTTTCGAGCAGGAGTAAAAGGTCAGGGGGGAAGAGAGGAGGACAACAAAGGACAGAAAGGATGGTGTGACACACCCCACCTCTTCCTTCCTTTCCATGCAGCTCGTCATCCTTCCACACTTCCATCCACAAAGGTGGGAAGTACCTGAAGGGAGCTAATAAGAAGGGACTTTTCACAAGGGACTGGAGTGACGGGACAAGGGGAATGTCCTTAAGCTGAAGGAGGGGCGGTTTAGATGGGATATTGGGAAGGAATTGTTCCCTGGGAGGGTGGGGAGGCCCTGGCACAGCGTGCCCAGAGAAGCTGTGGCTGCCCCTGGATCCCTGGAAGTGTCCAAGGCCGGATTGGACAGGGCTTGGAGCAACCTGGGACAGTGGAAGGTGTCCCTGCCCATGGCAGGGGGTGTCACTGGATGGGCTTTAAGGACCCTTCCAACCCAAAAAACTCCATGATTCCACGAGGTGCATTTTACCAGCCACCTCCAGACAAACATCGTGGAGAACAGGCTCATGGAACGAGTTTTGAGGCTGCCCAAAGAACTGATCCCTGTGCTCACCACTTCCTTTTCAGCCCCTCCTGTGCTCCGGCTCCGACTCCACCCAACAGCACGACGCTCTTTGCCGAAAGCCAACTGCCCGTGGTTCCAGGAGGCTCCCACTGTTCTGGGCATGGAACATCCCTCTGTTTGTCCACAGCCTGCCAAGCTGGGCTGACTCCTGAAAAAACTGTCCGTTCCTGCCGCCTGCTTCGGGCTCCGCTTGTTGCTGATCACATTAACAAAAGTGGTGACACAGCATTTCCAGTGGGTGCCAGGAAAACATTCCCTGTGTTGGAAGAACATGAGGCTTTTTGTGCTCTGTACTTGAAAATCAACCGAAATTTAGTTCTCCATGATGAAATTTTCTGTTCTCACAAAATCCAATTCAGATTGGATTAAAATACGTGTATTTTTTTATTGCTGCTTCCACGCAGTGGTGTTTGTGAAGGTGCCTGCATTTTTGGTTTTTCCATGAGTGATGGGTGTTTCCATGAACTGTGACAGATCTCTACAGCCCTCGAGGCCATGGCAGCCCATGAGACACCCAGGAAACCAGTGGGAGCCAAGCAGCAGATCCTGGACTGAGCTTCCACTGAGCACCTCCTCCAGAACAGCTCCAACCCTTGCCACAGGAGCACAGGAATGACCAACCCCCAAAATGTAAAACCAGTTTGCCAAACCCACAGCACTGGACACTAGAAGGGACTATCCCACCATATCCACCATGGTCCTTTGGAACTTCAAACTGCTGGAGTGGAGGTACCAGGCTCTCCACGCTGGAGTTGGTTTCAGCAGGAAACTTCTGCTGTTGCTGTGCCTTCAGCTACGGGTTCAAAATTCCTGGCATGGAAGTGGTGAAACAGAAGAGGATGTTGGATGGGGCTTGGAGCAACCTGGTCTAGCGGAAGGTGTCCCTCGCAGGGGATTTGGAAATAGTTTCTGTCGAATTTCCCTTCCAACCCAAATGGCCAGGATGGTAAAGCCACTGTCCTAAGCATTCAGGGAGCAGGGAAAATCATGGGAACTGAAAACTTGAGGTCTTCTCAGGCTAGGAAATACACTTGGAAAAGAAAGCAAAATTCCCAAAGTGACGATGGGCAAGAAAACCTCCCATTCCTGGCAGTGTCCAAGGCCAGGCTGGACAGGGCTTGGAGCCACCTGGGATAGGGGGAGCTGTCCCTGCCCATGGTAGGGGATGGAACTGGATGATTCTTAACCCAACCATTCCAACCCAAAGCATTCCATGAGTACATGATTTCGTGATCTGTCCTATGATCAAAGACACACTAAATGACCATACTGCTTCTTCCAGCCTCGTTTTCCTATTGAAAAAAAAATCCCAATGCCAAAGACTGTGAAAAAAGGATCAAACCCTCCCTCACCAAGCCCCTGCGCAGCCACCCTTGATCAGCAGAAGGGAAGATGTTGATTCCCAGGCAGAGCCAACCTGTGGCTCTCTTCCAGCTGCATCCTCTGAATTCCAATATTCCAATACCACCGGGTCCCTCCCCACCCGCAGAACTCGTGTTCATGCCTCGCTGCCCCGGATCAGCGAGCGAGAGCCTCTCCTGCAGCAGCTGCCGGGGTTTGCCAGAGCAGCTTTGGCAGCAGCTCCTTCCCTCTGCCTGCTAACAACACATCCCCCGGAGCGGGCAGCACGCTCCATTTCAGCCCTGCTCCTGCCCCGTCGCTAACGAAGCCCATCCAAAGCAAGGAGTAATTGTGTTTGCAGGTGACAGGGCTGGAAGTGCGGTGCTGGGAAACACATTCTTGGCAAGCAGTCCCGGTTCGGAGGTGAGGGAGGGTGGCCAATTGCGAAATCCCTGGCAAAAATGTTTGTGTCAGAGCAGTGCTGCTGTGCTCGGCCCAGCTGCTGCGGAAAATGCCGGAGGAGTGTGCCTGTGGGAATGCACCGGGATGGAGAACCGGCAGCCAGGGCATGGCAAAGCCTCCTGCCACAGCTTCGCTCCCAGCACATCCCCAGGTGTGCCCCTGGCTGCTGGAGCCACTGCTCTGCTGGAAAATGGGGCTGAGCAGAGCCTGCCTGGAGATTTGGGGGTTTAGGAAGCCTGGCAGGAAGGTGGGTGGGGGGTGGTGCCCGAGAAAGGCTGTTGTGGGGAGGAACACCTGGATTGAAGCTCTGGGCTCCAGCCCTGAGGGGCGTGCTGGTGTTAATCTGGTGCAAGGAGAAATAAAAGCTGCCAGATTCTGCTCTGGGATTCTGCAGTGCTGGGAATGCACCACCTTTGTCAGGTGGTCGAGCCAGGAGTTTGGTGTCCATTTCTTACCTCAGGAATGTGCTGTTTTCACAGGAATACACTGCTGGAAGGACAGGAACACATTCCATGGGAGAGGCACAGACAGCCCTCAGGGAAGGACATAAATGGGGAGCAGAGGTAGAAGGTGCTCACTTTTCCATGAAAAAAACCCTCATTCCTGCAGGGCCCAGACCACAGCAGAGAGGATGCTGCAGACACTCCTGGCTGGGCTGCTCTTCCATCCTGGATTTATCAACTTTTAACAGCACACTGGGGCCAGTGGGACACTTAGGGCCGAGAGTTCATATGGGAAATACAGAGATCAGCCCCCTGGAGTGCAGTGCTGAGCACCACGGCTGGAGGGGAGAGGGACATGTTCCATTTCTTCCTTCCACGTCTTCTATCCCAGTCTTAGAGATAACGTGTGGATGTGGACTCCCCAGGTTTATTCTCTTAGTTGTGCCTCCCTGGCAATTCCCAGCTGGCATTTGAGTTAATGCCCGGTGTTTCATCCCAGTAGGGACTGAGGCTGCTCCTTCTTCCTTCCCCACATTCCAGTTATTCATCTGTAGCATGCCACAAATTTGGCTGGAGAGGGGATGTTGTAACCTCATCGAGGCAGGGACGTCATCCTGTGCCCATTCCAGAGTGCCCTGCACATTTATGGTTCCAGAGAAATAATAAATAATCATAGTGAGACATCCAGAAGTGTCCCTCGGCGAGGACTCGGATCCCACTGGGAGGAGAAGCTTTCCCTTGGGGCATAACTCTTACACACGAGCTCGTTATAGCAGAACAATTCCCTTCAAGGCTCCGTAGCCTGAACTCCATTAAAATGGATGTTCTGGCGGTGACTGATGAATTCAGAAAGCAAGAGCTGCACTCTGCTTCCAGCTAAACACGATGGAAATCCGGGGTCACTCCCTGGCCCCATTCACACGGGGCGAGGGCGATTCCAACTGCAGAGCTGTGAAAATCCACACCACCACACGCAGACTCCTCATCTACCTGCCAGACACCGTTTGGCCCCGAATTCCACCCAAACCAGCAGAGGGTCGCAAGGATCTGAAGGCTGGGTTGGCGCTGAGTGAAAGAAGGGATGTGATTAGAGGGGTAAAGAGGGTAAAATGAAGCAGTGTGAGGTTCTCCTGCCTCCCGCCACATCCATGGGCGAGGAAAAGGGAAGCAGCCACTTTCTGTCCCATTTAGTTGTCACTAAACGTTTAGTGAGTGAGCGTTAATGAGATTCCAGCGAGCAGACATCCCGAGGAAAAGGCTCTCATCTGATCACGGGGCCCGGCTGCTACAGCTGACCTCGGAAAAATGAGGAATATTTTATTAATTGAGGTCTTCCACATGTGAAAAAAGCCTGACTTTCTGGCAAAAGAGACCTTGGAGCCTTCCATCTGCTTTTGTGAGCCTGCTGGGTGAGGGGCAGCAATTAAAAGCACTTTGAGGAGAGGAACAGTGTTTTAAAGAGCTGCAGGGAGCTTGGGAGGGTGGAATGGGGGGAAATGGGGGAAGAGAGGGAGTGGCTGTGTCCACTAGCACCGGGATGTCACACACCTCGGGATAGCAGTGCTAAGCACGGATGCTCCTTGCTGGAGAAGGCAGGATCCCCTCTGGAGCGCCGGGAGCCTCCGGAGGCAGCTGGATTTAGCAGCACTGAAAATGAGGTGTCACAGGTAATGAGCCAGCGAGACACTGGTGTAGGACAAGGGAAGGCCAGCACAGGGTGTCCAGAGGCATTTAAGTGCTAATTGTGTTCCTGGTGATTAACTGCTTCCACCGGCAAACCTCTGCTCTCAACACGGCCCTCCCTCTCCAGGAACCTTGTTCCCGCCTGCTCAGCAGGGCTGGCACTTCCAAAGGAGTTTGGCCCCCCACAGCCCACGGTTTCAGAGGAATTTTGGGCAGATCCCAGAGCTGGGTGCCCAAAGCTCACTAGAAATCAAAGTCACAGAGTCCAGCAGTGCCAAACCCTTCTTTACAAATCTGTGGGAGACCAGAGCAAGGATCTGAACTTGCTGACCAGACCAAGGCCCCAGCAATGCAGCTCCATACTCTTTCCGTCCAAGGCTGTGCACTGGGATTATTCCTGGCCCTTTCCCAGTGGTTTGTGGCATTATTTCCATATCACCTTGCTGGGATTGCAATTAGAGCCAATCTGGAACGGCCACTATCATCCCTGGGGCAGGGGGAGGTGCAAGCAGCTTTTCCAGCTCCATGTTTCTGCAGTTCCAGTTCCTCCGGCCAACCCTGGAGGTACGGGCACTCTCCCCTTGCTCATCCTGCTGAAGGTCAGGCAAGAGCATGGAATAGCCCAGAGGATGGAGGGAAAATCACAGGAGAGTGATTGGGGCTCCCGGGAAAGGTGACAGGCAGGGTCGTTGTGCCAATCCGTGTGGGAAGGGCAGGGGGTTGATTTAAACAGGGAAAAGATGGAGGGAGACAAGGAAGATCTTTCTACTCCTTTCACTGAGCTGTTTGACCGAGCAAGCTCCAGAAATTCGGAGGATATCAACCCCCAGCAGCTGGTTTTCTCTGCCAGAGCTCCTTTAATGTCTGTTACGTGCTGCCCAACCAAAACTTCGGATCTTCCCCTTCACTTCCCTCTCTGTCTGGGCAGAGGAAACAGAGGAACACTGCTGGTAGTGCCAGCCTTTGGAGCCTTTGGATGGAGAGCATGGAGAGCACGGAGCAGACGGAGCCATGCTCTGCCCTTCCTGCAGCCTGGGTGCTCTGCCATGAGCCGGGAGAGGGGTTGGTTCCTGCTGGGATGGTATTTAAGGAAGGAGAATGCTGGTGTATGGATGCTAAAAAGCTTTAGTGGAGAAGTTTTCAGCTCTCTGCTGTATTTTGTGAGAGCTCTGTCTTTCCCATGTGAACTATTAAAAACAACGCTCTGGGTTTTGTAAACCAGCTTTGCTATCTTGTACCTGCAAATTATTTTAGGATTGTTATGATATCGACTAGGGAAATATTTTGAAATGGGTGTTGTGAGAATTGACCAATCTCTTTGGTAGGTAGCTAGCTAGAGGTCCAACGGCCTTTTGCCATTCAAGTAAACTCTAAGGGAACTAACACATATGAACCCGTCTGTTATTAAATAAATAATTCCATTGTCTCCATTCCTTCCTGGCTCTGTGTCGTTATTTCTCTCCGTCCCCGCTATAACAGCGACACTGGTGGTGGAGGAAGAGCAGTGATCTGTGGGGCTCATGGGCCACATGGAACACCCAGAGAAAAAGGCTGGATAAGTTGGGATTCAGTGCCAGAAAGAGGCCTCTGCAGAGGAGTGGTTTACAAGGAATTGTAGTGATGGGACAAGGCGGAATGGCTCCAAGGGGGAACTGAGAGACAGTACATTGAAATGGGTATTGGGAAGGAATTGTTCCCTGGGAGGGAGGTGAGGCCCTGGCACAGGGTGCCCAGAGAAGCTGTGGCTGCCCCTGGATCCCTGGAAGTGCCCAAGGCCAGGTTGGATGGGGCTTGGAGCACCCTGGGATAGTGTAAGGTGTCCCTGCCATGGCAGGGTGGGAGTTGATGATTTTTAAAGTCCCTTCCACCTCATTCCACGATTCTATGATTGCTTTGGGAAAACATTTGTTGGAAGGAAAACAGCTGGGTTCATCTGCACTGGGGTGTTCCTGCAATCATCTACACAAGCCAATGTTCCTGGCAAACATGAGGACATCCAAGGGCAGGGACATTCCTGGGTCTGCAGCCTCGTAAAGTCCCGGTTAATTCCCAGCACACGGAGCTCACTTCCAGCACAAGCCCTGGTACAAGCACAGCCCGTGCTCTGAATGAACCATGTGGTTGAGCACCAAGCTGAAGGAAAATCCATCCCAATCCCTGGTGCAGGGAATAAGAGCCCTAAGGTCCGCCCGAGACCCTTCACTTGGCCCTGAAATCCCTGGGTACAGCAGGAGGAGGCTCTGTGCTGGTGTGCAGGAGAGCTGTGGAGACCATCACAGAGACCCTTCCTGCAGCAGTGAGAGGTTTCCTGGGGCTGCTCAGGAGGCTGGAGGGGGGCTGTGGATACCTCAGGGTCCAGAGACAGGGAATTTTCAGACTTTGGCCTGAAAATGTAGATTTGCTACAGAAACTCCTCATTTCAATCTGCAGGTTTCCCAAAGCCCGTGTGGTAGAGATGAGGGAGAGGCAGACTGGGGAATGCTGGAGGGATAATGGGAAAGCCAGACTCCAGCCCCTGCTGAATCCCAGCCTGAGTCACTTCTCTCAGCCTCATCTGCCTTCTCCACACAATTAAACATGGGGGGACAGGGGGAGGAGGATGAGGAAAGCTCCTGACCCTGGAGATGGGATGGAAGGCACTGATGTGGGATCCTTCACGCTCGAGCCTGGTTCCAAGTTAAACAATCGACTGGAGCCTCCACACGGCTTCTCCAGGCAGGGGCTTTCCCCGAGGTGCTTTTCCACCTCCTGTTTTGTGTGAAAGCTTTTGCAAGCCCTGCTAATCCAGCACAGAGGAAATGCCAAAGCTGTGAGGTGTTTTGCAACCCCCAAATCCTGTTCCTCACCCAGTCCAGCCTCCAAGATAACCCAGACTGCTCCTCAGGATCCCCTGAGCTGTGCCATGGGCTGCCCTCATCCGTGGACTGCTGCTGCACTGCAGCTCCGAGCAGCTGCGTGCCCCAGAGCATCCACACCAGCCTAAATTAGTCCAAGATTAATTCAGCAGCGCAGGGGATGAAGGAAAACCTCTCGGTCCAGTCTGGGCCCTGAGCACAGCCCAATTTTCCACTCTCCATCACCTCCCCATCTCCCACGCACACACTTCCCTCTCGGAACCAAAGGCAGAGGAGCAGCTCGGGAAGGAAAGGCACTCCCAGGGGATGGAGAGGTGTCATTTCTAATTGCAGGGGAGGTGACTTTTGGGAGGGAGGGGGAAGTGCAGAGGAGAACGACGGCGGCAGCTCCATCCCTCTGCTCGTTTCCACGGCAACAGCGCGGGTACCAGCCCAGGGGTGCACACACCTTTCCAGGCTGCCTTCCAAACCCGGGAGCAGGGCTTGGAAACGGAGCCTTTGCATTCCCTGAGCTCTTTAATATTCCCCTGGAGCAGGTCATTGTCTCTCGCGTCAGGTAGGAGCCCTTCCCTTCCCCCTTTCCTCCGCCTGCGGAGCGCAATCTGGAGATAAAGTTCCTCCGACAGAGCCGCGGGGAAGGAGCCTGTCCTGAGCCGTCCCCAACGAGATAATGTTGTCCTTCAGCAGCCACAGGTTGGGAGCAGGACGGAGCACACGGAGCTGTGTGCTTTCCAAGGTCAAACGTGGAGTTTTGGGGCTGAGAGTTCACGTGGTGCCTTCTCCGGGCGCACAAAGCTGGAGCACCCACCCCAGGGGATGGTATTTCCACAGGTCTTTGATCCGTGCAAGTCACCGAATTCCCGTGCTCCCCCTCCTGCAGCTCCTCCCAGCTCTTGGAGCAGCACTGGGTGCTACAATGGGACAAAACCAAAAGGCGGGAGAGGGGAAAGGATTTTCCTGGAGAGGGAAGGAAAATCTGCGGATAAGCAAATTCTCCCTCTTCTGGTTTCAGTTAACTCGCTGCGAGCAAGCAGCACACTTTAGGGGTTATTTGTGGTTATGTTTTCCAGTTTGTCTAAATAAATAGCTTGGTTTTCAAAACACAAACATGTGAAGTGGCAGGAAGTTTTGGCTTTCTCTGTGTTTGTTTAGCAGCACAGCTCCTGCTGCCATGAAAACAGGAACTCCAGCTACTTCTGTTTGCTGGGAAAAGACAAAGTGCTTTCACCAGGGAGAGGAAAAGGCAGCCTTTTACCCCAAGAAGGGTAAAAAGGAGGCATGAAAGGGAGTAAATGAAGCTTTTCTGCTGCTCATGGCATCATGGAATGGTTAAGGTTGGAAAAGACCTCCAGGATCATCTGGTCCAACCCGCAACCAATGCCCAGCTTGTCACCCAGACACATCCAGTTGTTCCTTGGACACCTCCAGGGATGGGCACTCCAAACCTCCCTGGGCAGTTCCAATGCCTGACCACCCTTTCCATGGGGAAATTCCTGCTGCTGTCCAACCTAAACCTCCCCTGGCCCAGCCTGAGGCCGTTCCCTCTCCTCCTGTCCCTGTTCCCTGGGAGCAGAGCCCGATCCCCCTGGCTGCCCCCTCCTGTCAGGGAGTTGTGCAGAGCCACAAGGTCCCCCCTGAGCCTCCTGATGCTACAAAATATCTCTGGGAGCTTCCCACTGCTCCCAGCCACCTCTCCTAATCCTGACCCACCCCATATTCATACCCAGAGAGACACAGGGATCCATCAGAGCAGGGATGGATCCAGAGGGCACTGGCATCCAATAGAAAAGCCTGGATGAGTGAATTAAAGGAGTTTTGTGATGTTTATGGAGTTGAGGTGGGCTTTGATGACTGTCCACAGCCCATTCCCCCAGGGATTGTTGCACCAGGCCAATTTTGGGAATGGTTCTTCACAGAGAATAGTTGAACCCGAGTCATTAACCAGGAGTTCTATCCCACCATCACTGCACTGAGGGGTGAGTGGAGCCTTGCTCCCATTCCTGGAGGATGGGATTTAGACACAAAGAAACCCCTCTCTCCCTCCCCCCACGGTGTCATTGTGGGGTAGAAGGAAGGACCAAGTGCAGCACAACACTTAAAATGGAATTGTCAGCACTGCACCCGTTCCTGAGGAAGCCACATCTCCCACCCGCTGTCACCCCCTGCAAGAGCCCCCAAAACCAGGGCCCAGAGCTGGGAGGACACTAAACATCCGATCTCATTACAGCTGGAAACTCTGACCTGTTTAAACTCAGCGAAAGGGATTTTTCAGAATTTAAAGCTGCATTTTTTTTTTCCCAAATCTGCCCCAAATCTCACCCTAAGCCTTTTCCATCTTTTTTTTTTTTCCTACTATAAAGACTCTTGTATTTTGTTAGATCAATTTCAGCACTTTTTTCCTGACTGAGAGGGGAAAGAAAGAACACAATCTGGATTTATTGGCTCTTGGGTGGGATTTATATTCAAATTGCTCTCTCTCCCTGTGGTATCCCCACAATTCCCATTGCAGGCGAGCTGAGATCCTGTGTTTTTCTGGTACCACCCCCATTTGTGATGGGGGAGCACCACAAACCCTCTCCCTGAGACCTCAGACCTGAATCACAGTGTGGGGTTTTCCTCCTAATTACCCCGTCAGCCTCTGGAGCTTTGGGAAGGGCCATTCCCACGTGCAGCTCCAGGTCTCACATCCCCTGGACTCACTGGGGCCTCTTTCTTCTTTCTCCATGTCCCCACAGGATACAAACACCCTCAGGGGAACTCGAGTGGAGTTTAGGGACCAGGAGCACCCCAGAAATGTCCAAAAGGATTTTGGGACTGGCCAGCTCCACGGTCACTTCCTGCCTGTATCCCTGCATCTCCCTCAGAGGAATTTTCTATCCAAATGGAGCGAAGAGGAAGAGCAGACACAGTTCCTGTCTGTCTTCACTGGGGAAGGGGAGATGCAGAGTTAGTGCCTCCCTCAGGCTGAGCTGTGTTTTCTGCCTCCCTGAGGATGCCCAAACATGAGTGAATTTTGGAGGAAGCTGCTGGGAAAGAGAGGGATCAAGGTTCAGTCTCCAGGCTCAAGGCAGGCGAGCATGGAGTGACAAAGTCACCATAATTAGAGGAGGGAGAAGGAAAAGGTTCTCCATGGTGACTCCACGGCTTAGGAGTGCTCAGAAGAAAAAAATCCCGAGTGTTTCTAAGCTGGATAACAAGCATTTCACAAAATCCATGGAACAAAACAAAGCAAATATCCCCGGAGTGGGAATTAGAGCCCAGGATCTCTCCTCTCCCAGCTGATCCTTCACCTCAGTGTCTCCAGGCAGCAGAGGACAGAGGGTACCCCAGCTGGCTCTGTGCACAGAGAGCCTTCCCAGCCTCTCCCTCCTCAAAGAGCAAAAGTTCCTCTCTGCACCTTTGTGCAAACAATAAATATTTGCAGGGACACGCTCGGAATGAATCCTGCATGGAAAGAGCAGCCAGCTGTGGCTCCTTTATTGCCACTGCTCAGCTGGGTGGAACCGGGGCTCGCCGGGCACTGACACCACTCAGCAGCTCCTGAAAACACCGGGAACTTGCACCTGGGGCTCCGCACTCACCCCTGCAGAGGGGGGTGTTTTTACAGAATGTTGGAGCTGCCAGCAGCAGGAATAGCAGTGGTGATGGTGATGATGGTGATGTCTTCATTTTGTACAATTCCATCCATCCAAACATTCCCAGGCACTGGACAGATCTGCACGGGGATCACTCCCACCACCGCAGGTAACTGCCGGAGACACGGCAGGTACAGATAAAGGAAAGGTAGGATTTTTAAGCAGAAACACAGTGTTTTTCAATAATGACCTCATTTTTCCTGGGCTGGGGCAAAAAACAACTGGAACAGCTTTTTGTGGCTCTCCACTTTCCCTCTGCTCGAAGGTTCCAGCCCCTTTACTCTGGGTTTTACAGACAAGGAACTGATACCTCCTATTCTTTCCTAATGTCCATCGGAGCTCTCCTGAGCAGAATTTGGAATCTCGCATTGCCTGGGGAGCACTGCCTTTTTCATCTCCAGTGTCTGGGAGAACACCTGACATTCCAGGGACATACCAGCCCTGTGTAGAAAGAGCTGATCCCTCCTCAGCTCTGCTCACTGAGAAACTTTCAGAGAAAAAAACCTGTGGCCTTTCATAAATCCAGATTTCTCTAGATGCTGCCTGCTCTGGCAGCCCTTGGAAGGCAGGGAATCACAGAATCAGGGAATCATTGAAGTTGGGAAAGATCTCCAAGATCATCAAATCCAACCTGCAACAATTCCCATGCCCACAAAACCATAACAGCAGGTGCCACGTTATCTCATTTCTGAACACTTCAGAAGACCCAAGGATGTGAAGCTTGGGGGTGGCAGGAGATCCCAGCTCTCCAGTGTCCACCTCCCCACGTCCTGGGATGGCAGGAGATCCCAACTCTCCAGTGTCCACCTCCCCACGTCCTGGGATGGCAGGAGATCCCAACTCTCCAGTGTCCACCTCCCCACGTCCTGGGATGGCAGGAGATCCCAACTCTCCAGTGTCCACCTCCCCACGTCCTGGGATGGCAGGAGATCCCAACTCTCCAGTGTCCACCTCCCCACGTCCTGGGATGGCAGGAGATCCCAACTCTCCAGTGTCCACCTCCCCACGTCCTGGGATGGCAGGAGATCCCAACTCTCCAGTGTCCACCTCCCCACGTCCTGGGATGGCAGGAGATCCCAACTCTCCAGTGTCCACCTCCCCACGTCCTGGGATGGCAGGAGATCCCAACTCTCCAGTGTCCACCTCCCCACGTCCTGGGATGGCAGGAGATCCCAACTCTCCAGTGTCCACCTCCCCACGTCCTGGGATGGCAGGAGATCCCAACTCTCCAGTGTCCACCTCCCCACGTCCTGGGATGGCAGGAGATCCCAACTCTCCAGTGTCCACCTCCCCACGTCCTGGGATGGCAGGAGATCCCAACTCTCCAGTGTCCACCTCCCCACATCCTGGGACAGCAGGAGATCCCAACTCTCCAGTGTCCACCTCCCCACATCCTGGGACAGCAGGAGATCCCAACTCTCCAGTGTCCATCTGCCCATGTCCTGGGATGGCAGGAGATCCCAGCTCTCCAGTGTCCACCTCCCCACATCCTGGGATGGCAGGAGATCCCAACTGTCCGGTGTCCACCTCCCCATGTCCTGGGACAGCAGGAGATCCCAGCTCTCCAGTGTCCACCTCCCCACATCCTGGGACAGCAGGAGATCCCAGCTCTCAGGTGTCCACCTGCCCATGTCCTGGCTCCAGGAATGGCCTGCCGGAACAACTCTGGATTTTGAGGTGTTGTGCAGAGCTTGGCCTCGAAGCTGGGGTAGTGTGAGCCACGTTCTCTTCAGGGAGAGAAACCAGCTCCACACCCAGCCAGGAGAATGTGAGCAGGGCTGCGGGAATCTGCTTCCCATTCCCTGCACTGCCATTCCTGGAAGGCTCAGGACTCCAGAAGATGCTCCTCACCTTAGGATGACCTGTGCCTCAGCACTGATGACAGGTGGCCAGGAGTCTCCCTGTCCTCGCTGCTGAGTCCCTGAGCACCTCTGCAGGATTTCCAGTGGCCACATCCAGGAGACAGCCCAGCTCCCAGGAGAAAGAAATCCCAGGAGTAACACAAGCCCAACAACGTCTTTATTTAACACCATTGGGCCACGGTGCCAGATCAAATATGTGGGATCCACACATGAGTGATGGAGATGCATTTGGGTTTGGAGAAGGAAAGATCTGCCTTCCATCTGCTGGGAGACATCTGCCCACCCCTGAGCAGAAGCTGTGGCGGGATATCTTGTTCCAGACACCCAGCCCTGCCAGCTCCTGACACCTGCTCCCGCGCACCTGCCGCTCCCGGAGCACTGGGAAGAGCTGCTCCTCCTCCCAGCCAGCGAAAGGAGCAGCAGCAGCCTCAGAGCAGCAATGGCCCCACTTCTCCTGGTGGGATTTGGAGGGTGACTAAGAGTGATGGCAGCTATCAGCTGCTAAGTGCGAGCAGCTGGACTAATGACGTGTCCCAGCGAAATTCCAACATGTTTTTATTTATGGACCAATGCAAATGGAAAATGCAGCGCTGGCATTTGTTCCAGCTCCAGGGTCAGGTCTGCTCTCTCGCCTCCAGCATCCCAACCACCAGCACGAGCTGGGATTCCAGGGAAGCTGAGAAGTTCCCTGGTCCCTGCTGGTGGCAGGAGCGGATCTGTGGCTGCTGCAGCTGCCCAGAACATTGATTAGAGATTAAGAGCTGCTTATCACAGTGCTTGGGCCCAGCCTGGTGACAGCAGGGGGAAGGCACCAAGAGCCCCTGGGGGGTTTGTCCCCTATTCTGGGGCCAAATCCTTCTGGGAAGGCAAAGTGCTGCCACTCAGGTTCCTGCTGCTTCCTCCTCCATAAGGGAGCAACCCGTCAGTGCTTCCTCCCAGGAGCAGCGCTGGAAGCACAGGGAGAGCCCTTGCACAACGTGGATTTTCCATGGATGCACGCTCCCTTGCTGAGTCTTTTCCAAGCTGTCTCGAAGGGAGGAGGGATAAGTCTTGCCCTCTGGGTGGCTGCCAGCTGCCAGCCCCTCTGGCAGAGTGGGAAGCAGAGCCTTGGCCCCTCAGCACCTCCTGAAAATTCAGCCCCATCAGGCCACGAGCAAATATCCCCACCCAGAATGCAAGCCTTGGGATATCCAACTGCTGTGGCCAAGCTCCAGCAGGTCATTTGGGAACGATGCCCACCAAATCCCGGTGATGATGCCTGTGCCTGCCTCCTCTTTTTCCACATTTTGAACAGAGTTTGTGAAAACATGCATTATACAGCAGGTGTAACACACATAAGGAGACACTGGAGCATGAGGCAAAAAACGGTTCCTGTGTTGATTTGAATTCTCCCAGCCACACAGCCGCTCCCATAAATTCCTGTGACCGAGGGAATCTGTATTTCAAAACACACATTAGAAAAAATATAATTGAAATGGAGAGACCGAGATAAATTTGTGTTATCAGGTGCAGTTACCAAGGCAGTAAATCATTGTCACAGCAAAAGCTCTTATCCATATTTCCATATTAACACCAAACTTGGACTCGGGGATGGTGCTGCTGCACAGAAAAGGGATCAGCACGTCCTGATGCTGTCTGGGGCTGGTGGCTGTCACCAGGGACTGAGCAGAGCCAGCGCCATGTCCTCGTCCCACCGGGATCAGACAGAACCTGCAGTGCCAGCCCCAAGCTGTTCCTGTCCCAGGGCACCCTCGCAGCTCATCCGTGGAAAAACTCTGCACCCAAGGGGGAGTGACACATGGCTGTGACCAGGGAGAGCTGGTGACCTTGATGGCAGCCTCAACCTGCCCAGGGAACAAAGAGCAGTGAGGCTCCTGCTCTCCAAGCAATCCCAAAGGTTCGGCACAGAATTTAAACCTAAGGGTCTGTGCTGGCTGCACTCGCAGGGGAAAAGGCAAATCCCTAATCCTGTGTGCCCTGGAATTGTGCTCCTGGTGCCCCCGAGCCCTCCGAGCCTTCACAAACCCTCTTGTGATCCCTGTCACAGATTCTCCGTGGCACCTTCCAGAGGGTCCCAGCCACCAGCAAACCCTGTGCCACTCGCCAGCCCCTGTCCTGAAACATTCTGCATTGCTCAGGGAGGCTTGTGGTGCCAGCCGGGCATTCCACGACTGCCCTCCTTGCATCCCCAACCCAAAAAGGAGCAAATCAGGGTCTCTGCCTGTGTGGGAATCCATTATAAACACCAATAAACGGAGCCAACATTTGGTTCTACTTGAGATAATGTTTTGGCCACAGCTGTGTCTCTTTACAGGCAAGACATAAAACCTTGGTGAAGGCTCCCTAATAAACACCCTCATCTTTAAAGGACTGAAAGCCTCACAAGAAAAGCTGTGTTAGTTACCGACCTGATAGATACTCATTAAAGTAAAGCTGAGATAATTCTTCCCTAAAATGAGCCGCCACCAGGAATGCACTGACGGAGCTCGGTCAGTGTCGTCATTTTTCCTTTCATTCCCTTGCTTTTTCTGGAAGAGGAGAACACACACATCTCAACGGAGGGAACGCTGTAAAATGAAGAAGTAATTTTTGGGCAAACTGTCAAGGTTTCATTCCAAACCCTAAATCTTCCTGTTGAAACCCAGAGGTTTTCCAGTAAAACCTGTTGGCTCCTGACAGGGATTTTTTTTTGTGCTACTGGATCAGCACTTTCCTTGCATAATGCACAAGCAAATGACTGCTCTCTGCCCACATTCTGATGCCTTGGGAGGAATGGGATGCAGTCACAGGGTCCACGCTTCCCATGCAGGGCCTGTCCCTGCTGAACAGAGGAGAGGAATAGTGAAGGCACCAGCATAAAAATCACCATTAAAAAAAATGACAACGGCGGCTCCTGCCCCTGTGTGCTGAAAATTCCACTACCCAGCCATTATTCCATCGTATCCTGGTAAATGTGAAGTGCCAATCTATTCCTAGAGCAGCCCCGGCCTGAGCTGAGACAACCCCTATGATTAGTTTTATTCTGCCTAAACCCAGAAGAAATTGCAGGGGGTGATCCCGCTGGATGAGCTCTTTCCATTACCTTCAGTCATCTCCATAAAATGCATGAGGAGACTGCAGGAGGAGCTTTTCCCTGCCTGCAGTTTCCTCCTGAGGGGCAGCTCCATCTCTGCTCTCTGGGACTGGGGACAGGACACAGGGAATGGCTGGAGCTGGGTCAGGGAAGGTTTAGGTAGGATATCAGGGGNGGGTCTGTGCAGGGACAGGAGTCGGACTGGGTGATCCTTGGGGTCCCTTCCAACTCAGGAGATTCCATGCTTCTGTGATTCCATGATTTGAGCTTGAACCTGGCATGACTTGAACATGATTTTTAGTACTGAAAGTGGAGTATCCATCCAGGGTGGGGGGGAAGACCTCTGGAGAAACCATGAGTCCATTTCCAAGCCAAACTGGGGCAGGGGATGGGATACACTTGGAGTGTCTCTTTCATTTTTCAGTGGACAGTGGAAAGCCCTCAGGAGCTGCTGGAACTTCTCGCAGCAGAACAAACACATGGTAGGGGGTTATTTATTTCTGATGGGCTGGACGAGGTCCAGAAGCTCCATC
Organism: Pachycephala philippinensis; assembly: GCA_013397055.1. Lineage (NCBI taxonomy): Eukaryota > Metazoa > Chordata > Aves > Passeriformes > Pachycephala > Pachycephala philippinensis. The sequence goes on from VWZT01013336.1 coordinate 101,665, forward strand.
TGTTCTCCTACACCTCCCCATGCCAGAGCTAACCCACCAGTTGCCCCTTTCCCTTCCCTTGGACTCTTGGAAAATTTATTCCCCTATTTCCTGCCTGAGTAGAAGGAGCAAAAGAGAAACTTGCTGATTGATTTGAGTCTCGGAAAGTCCCTGTCATCTTGTTTGATGACTTCATTGCAGAAATGAAAAAGGCAAGGGAAGAGCAATGTTTTCAAAACAATTTGGAGCAAGAGGAGGAAGGTGGTAGGAGGGGAGCCACGGGAAGTTGATGGCCTTTATTCCTCAATTCCCGTGTTGTGCCTGGCTTGCTGCAGGCTATGGAGAGAAAGCAAAATTGTTATGATTCTTATTAGCTTTTATTTTATAAAGCCTGGCCCACGCTCTGCAGGGGTTTCCAGCGGGAGCTGCAAATCAGAGGCACGGCTGGCGCCTGCCTGGCCACCTCATTGTCCCATTAATGTCCCATTAATGTCCCAATAATGTCCCACCTGGCTGCAGGGAAGGGACCTGTGTGCTGCTGCCAGTCTCGGGCCAGGTGCCTGCTTTGGGGACCCGGTGTGTGTGTGGCTGCAGCCCGGCCCTTCATGCCCTGATGTGAAACACAACTGGCACACACCAGGAGTGACTGGGATGCCTTAGGTTTTAACTTTTATATTTTTCCAATCCTGCATTCCCAGTGTGTAACTCTGCAGTGTCCTGCAGCCTGGGAGCTGCTGCTCTCTCATGCTGAGACAGACAGAACAAAGCCTCTCCAGGCTGCTCTCCAAGGACACCCAGCCCGGCCTAGGCCCAAAATGTGTAACCCAGCATCTTGAGAAGGGGGGCAAGCTGAGGGGAAATTCCATCATTAGCTAAAGTTTAATTGGTGAAATTGGGTTGAGATGCAAATGGAGCAAAGCTATAAAAGTGTGAAGAACTCGTGACTCGGGGTCCATCTTGGGTGCAGCCTTTGGCCTGCCCAGGGTGTGCCTCTGAAGGCCTTTCAAATAAATATCCACCTTTATTCCCTTCCTCCTGTCCAGTCTCTGTTTCTGGGTTGGCCTCTTTAGGTATCAGCTGGAGTGCTCCAGGAGCAAAGGGAGCATTCCCGGCCCTGCTCCCTGAGCCAGCTTGGATAACAAACGTCAGCAGAACGACAGCTCCCAGGGAGCCAAGGCAGCGCATCCATGGCCAGGGCTCTTCCACAGCCCTGTGGCTCCCTGAGGGGCCAACAGGAACCCCTGGATTCTCCCAGCTCTGCTGTGTCCAGCAGCTTTTCTGTCCTACCGGAAAAGGCTTCAGCCTGGAGAAGAGAAACCTCTGGGGAAGCCTCAGAGTCCCTTCCAATGTCTGAAGGGGCTCCAAGAGAGCTGGAGAGGGATTTTAGACAAGGCTCTGGAGGAACAGAACAAGTGAAATGGCTTCAGATTGAGAGAGGGCAGGGTCAGGTGAGATTTTGGGAAGGAATTGTTCCCTGCGAGGGTGGGGAGGCCCTGGCACAGGGTGCCCAGAGAAGCTGTGGCTGCCCCTGGATTCCTGGCAGTGCCCAAGGCCGGGCTGGATGGGGCTTGGAGCAGCCTGGGACAGTGGAAGGTGTCCCTGCCCATGGCAGGGGGCGGAATGAGATGGTTTTTAAGATCCCTTCCAATCCAAACCATTCTGGGATTTTAAAAGCAGGATGAGGCCACCCTGAGCCCCTGGAGCATTCCCCTGTGGGCACTGGCAGTGTCTGTGCTCAGCCTTTCCTCAGCGTTTGACTTCCCAGCTGCTCCACACACCGGAGTGATGATTCCCGAGTGCTCTCACAGGTGATTTGGGGGGAATAACCATCCTAACAAGCTCCATTATTTATTCCTTGTGTTGGCACGCTGGGAAGCAGCAAATAACATGGAGCACAGCGGTGGAAGGGGCTGTGTGCTCCTGGCAGGAACACGGGCTCCAGTGAATTTGCAGCTGAGTGGATGAGACAGACGTGGGGTGGGAGAGGGAACAACGGCCAGGAAAGAGAGGGTTTTGTTCATCCCTAACCTCCAGGCAGGCAGCGATGGCTTTCTCGAGGAATACAGGTGGGATTTGCACCGTGAGGAGATTCCTGGCTGTGGGGTGGGCACAAGGAGCTGTCCCCAGGAGCGTGGCTTTGGTGGCACTGCAGGCACAGCTCCCAGTGACAGACACAGCCCTGGGAGCACCGGGAGTGGGGTTTTACCTCTGCCATTGGCCGGATCCTGCATAAACCAGTGATTGCTGCTCCTGAAAATCTGCTCTTCCTCCCCTCCAGGTCATTCCAGACAGCTGGCACAGAGCCCAGATTCCTGCACGGGACTCGCACACACCACTCCAGTAGGGAAATAGTCCTTATCCTAACCCAAACAGTGAGGAACTCAGCGGGAGCCATAAATATGCCCGTGCTCCACTTGCTTTTTAGGATTAAAAAAGCCTTGAGAAGACACATTTCTCAGTAATCATTGCTGTGCAGGAGATAGGAGGCAGATTATGCTAATTGCCAGCAGAAGCCTAATGCTCAGCAAATCCCAGCAAATTCCAATATGCTCCCAGACACATTCCTGCCTGCCATTTGCTCACGTGTTTACTTGGGGAGCATGCTGACAAAGGAGGGAAATTATTTTTTAGAGCAGAACTCCTGGATTTTGACTCTAAACAGGGCAGGAAGCAAACAGGCAACCTGCACGGATTTCCTTCCAGCAAAGGAATGCAGTGAGATTCCTCAGGACAATTCCCATCCTGTGGGCTCAGGGGAATGGCTCAGGGGGAGCCTGAGGAAAAGGAGATGCTTGGGGGTTGTAAGAGAAAGCCAAGCCCAGAGGATCAATAGCAGCACATTTCTATGTGATGGCACCACGAGAGGCATCGATCCCCACAGGGAACTGCACCCAGAGGGATGGAACACAGGGAATGTGTGCTGTGTCTCCTGGGAAAACTGCTGGAACTCAGGGAATGTGTGCTGTGCTTCCTGGGAAAACTGCTGGAACTCAGGGAATGTGTGCTGTGCCTCCTGGGAAAACTGCTGGAACTCAGGGAATGTGTGCTGTGCCTCCCAGGAACACAGGGAACGTGTGCTATGCTTCCTGGGAAAACTGCTGGAACTCAGGGAATGTGTGCT
>VWZT01013336.1:105125-116913 GCA_013397055.1 Pachycephala philippinensis
TAAACCATGGCACCGAGTGCCACATCCAATCTTTTTTTAAACACATCCAGGGATGGTGACTCCACCACCTCCCCAGGCAGACAATACCAGAACTTTATCACTCTTTCAGTAAAAAACTCCTTCCCAACATCCAACCTAAATTTCCCTCGATGCAGCTTGAGACTGTGTCCTTTTGTTCTGTCAGTGGTTGCCTGGAAAAAGAGACCGACCACGAGTTTGCTGAACACTTCACAGAATTCAGTCACAGATTTCATGGAGTATTCTGAGTGGGAAGGGACCCACGGGGATCACCGAGTCCAACCCTTCAGGGAATGGCCTGTTCTGGGATCACAGCCTTGGTGTTATTAACTCCATGCTCGCCTCCACCGCGACCACTCTTATAGGGAAGGAATTTTCCCTGATACCCAACCTGAGCCTCCCCTGGCCCAGCCTTGAGGCTGTTCCCTCTCCTCCTGTCCCTGTTCCCTGGGAGCAGAGCCCGACCCCCCCGGCTGCCCCCTCCTGTCAGGGAGTTGTGCAGAGCCACAAGGTCCCCCCTGAGCCTCCTTTTCTTTGGAGTTCTGGTGCTGAGCATCCCAGCTCTTACCCCAAAATCCTACGCCCAGGATTTCCTGCTGCAGCACTGAGCTCCATCCCCAGCAGTGCCCCCGGCGTGAGACAGGCGAGGCTTTCTCCAGCCTGGCTGTGGCACCGGGGCCGTGCAGCCTGACCCAGCAGCTCTGGGGAGATGAGGGATGTGCTTACAGCGTGCTCAGTGTGTCTGAGGCCCAGGGGCAGCCAAATGCATCGTTAACCAAGGGTGAAATGCCACCATCACTCCCTGCTCTCTCCCACCCTTATCGGCTGCAGTCACACCGGGACTGACGCTCCCGTCTCTCGGTGGAACTTGTGCCTGATTGCTGATCTGCCTCTCAGGCATCACCACACCAGTGAAAGGCACTGCACTGCAACCCCCTGGGCCAGTTTTGCTCACCGCACAGGGAGCACAAACTCAGATTTCAGTAGATTGGTGATGGTTCAGTGACGGCAGCTTGGAGTCATGACCCATTAAAGACCCCCACTCCCTCCACCCCACCAGAACACTGAAGGCAGCACAACATTAAGAGACATCAAAGGAATAGAGAATAAGAATATGATGAACAAAAATACTCCTTTGGTTTTTACACACTGCATGCAGGTCCTTGTTTCTCTAGCAAACCTCAAAACCACAGCAACCACACCTTTCCCCCATCATTCTGACAGTTGTCTGCTCAGGACAAGCAGAATTTCAAAAGCTGTGAGAAATCATATTTATTTATCACTTCTAACAGGTTGTGCATTTTTTTTTGATAGATGAAGTCCCTAACTGGTGTCCTTTGCTACAGAGGACTAACTGTGCCTTCTCCAGATTGTCTTCTACTAAGCAATTTACACAAAACCCCTTTTGCCTCATTCCGTTTGCCAGTACAGAAGATTTGGAATGTTGAAGTGCCCAGCACAGCATCCACCTCTTGGCTTACAGACCTCCACTGGCTCCGGATGGAAAGAACTTTTCCACCTATAGGAAATCCTGATTTTATCGGGTCCTGGAATGTGTTCCTGGAAGTGTCACCCATTCCCTTCATACTGAAAAGCTCTGGTGATGGTTTGTGGGAAGAGCACAGGTGAAGGAAGGAAGGAGTGCTCGTCCAGTGCCATCCCTGCCATGGGCAGGGACACCTCCCACTGTCCCAGGCTGCTCCAAGCCCCGTCCAACCTGGCCTTGGACACTGCCAGGGATCCAGGGGCAGCCACAGCTGCTCTGGGCCCTGTGCCAGGGCCTCACCCCCCTCACAGGGAGGAATTTTTTAGCTCAGACAATTTCTCTTTCTGCTCAGGATTCCCAGCGCAGAGCCTGAGCTGCCAGCACTGAGTCTCCTCTTCTTTATTAAATAATTACTGAACCTTCAGACTCCCTGAACAAATCTCCCCCGTGCCCCGTGTGATCAGCCGGAGGCTCCGCCATGGATAGAAACTGGAAATAATGCACACCACCGCCCTGTGCAGGAGCTGCAGAGAGGATTTTCAAGGCATTTCTTTCCAGAGGGAGAGATCCGTTTCCTTTCTCATTACCTGGCTCTGTGCAGAGACACCGGGCTCTGCATCCACAAGCAGCCCCCCTCCTGCTGCCAGCGTGCCCAAGCTGCTGTTTGGGAGAGGCCACAGGTGGGTGTTTACAAGCACAACGCCACACACTCCTAAAGGAGAACAGATCGGGAGTCCTTGGAGGATTGCACAGGATAAACACCTCCGGGATAGGAACTAATCCAGAAAAGAGAGATGAAAAGGATGGGTGACCCCCTGATGCCTGATGTCCTGAAGTGAGGGCCTGGGAAGACACCTCCACTCTGCTTTTACCTCCAGCACATTATTTAATGTCCTCTGGGCCCATCAGGGAGGCTCTAGGATTGTGCTGGAGGTTTTTTAACCCATGGAATTGGATTCAGACAGATCTTGGCTGTGAGGGTGGGCAGGCCGTGGCACAGGGTGCCCAGAGAAGCTGTGGCTGCCCCTGGATCCCTGGAAGTGCCCAAGGCCAGGTTGGATGGGGCTTGGAGCAGCCTGGGACAGTGGAAGGTGTCCCTGCCATGGCAGGGGTGGGATGGGATGGGCTTTAAGCTCCCTTCCAACCCAAACCGTCCTGGGATTCCATGATAGGTACTAAGGTGAAATCAAATCAAACAAATCTTTGTGCAAAAGAAATAGAAACCCCCAGAGAAAGACAGATTGACTTTTATTCCAGAAAGCTTATGGATAATAGTGGAGGTCAGATGGGCAGTTCCTTTTTCGGACAGTGCCTCTGTCCAGTGCACTGGAGCAGGAGACACTGACACTGTGTTGGAGTGACACATTTATTGGACATAATTTAATGTCAGCTCCAAAGAGATCGGAATTTTCCTGGCACTTCGTATCCTGGCAGGAGAGAGGGACTGATGAGGTCTGATGCAAAGGCAATGAAAAATGTGAGAGATCTCCATAAAGAGAAGCAGTCAGCTTTAAGGTTCAGCTGGATGAACTGCTTCAAGGATTTATGGTGTGGAAGGCAGAGCCACGGCAGCTTCCGAAATCATTGCTGCAGTCACACAGACAAGGGGAAGGGACTCCAGCCTGGCTGAGGGCAGGGCAGCATCCAAACCAGGCTCATCTCTCACAGCTCACTCTGGATGTGTCCATGTGCAGAAGTGACTGAGGAGAGTAAGTGCCACCAGCTTTAAATCAGACCTTAATAACTCATTAATTACACACCTAGAATCACAGAGGCGTTTGGGTTGGAAAGGACATTAAAGCCCACCCAGTCCCACCCCTGCCATGGGCAGGGACACCTTCCACTGTCCCAGGCTGCTCCAAGCCCCGTCCAACCTGGCCTTGGACACTGCCAGGGATCCAGGGGCATTTTTTTTTTCTCTTGCATCCAGTTTCAAAGGCACAGAAAGGCACAAGATTCATTTCTGGGTGATGTGGGATACACACCATAAAGTCACCCCAAGACAGCTTCTCTGGGCAGCCTGTGCCAGGGCCCCACCTCCCTCACAGGGAAGAATTTCTTCCCAATATCCCATCTGACCCTGCCCTCTGGCAGTGGGAAGCCATTCCCCCTTGGTCTGGCACTACAAGTCTTGGTAAAACGTCTCTTCATCTTCCTTGAAAGCCCCTTTTATACATTGAAAGTCCTCTATAAGGTCTCCCTGGTCTCTTCTCCTCTCCAGGCTGAACAATGCCAGCTCTCCCAGCCTTTCCTCCCAGCAGAGCTGCTCCATCCCTCTGCTCATCCTGGAGCCTCCTCTGGGCTCTCTCCAGCAGCTCCAGCTCCTTCCTGTGCTGGGCCCCAGGGCTGGGGCAGCTCTGCAGGTGGGGTCTCACCTGAGCGGGGCCGAGGGGCAGAATCCCAGCCCCTTCCCTGCTGCCCACACTGGGGATCAGCCCAGCTCAGGTCTGGGATCAGTGCAGAAATCCCTCTCTTGGCCTCCAGACTCCAAAAGCTCCATAATACAAGACAGGGAGAAAAGGGTCTTTCCCCGAGTCCCAGGTGACGTCCTGTCCTCCCAACACCTGCACAGACCTTGCAGGCATCAAAAAGCAAAGGGAACTGTCCCCAGGAGGTTCATGGGGGGGAACCCTGTCACCCTTCCTGCCACCCACCCCTGTGGGGCTCCTGGGACACCCAACCTGGCTCACTTCAGTGAGGACACGACTCAGCAGCAGCTTCTCCTTTGGCATTTCATCACATTCCAACCAGCAACGTGAGGGAAAGGGAAGAAAACCCCCTATTTTTAGCAGATAAAATGCAAATTTAAAGCATTACCTAATCCAGAGCCTTTGTGGGACTGTGTTTCATTGGTCGGCTGCAAAACCCTGATGTGGGAGGAAAGACAAAGGCAGTGAGCTCCCCCTTCCCGACTCCAACCACACAGGAGTATCCACGTTTTGGGATGAGGTGGTGAAATGGGCCAAAACTGGCTGGGGTTAATGAAAGTTTTACCAGAATGAATTCATTATTTACACATCTGCATTTTATTGATCTGCAGATGTGTAAATAACGATGGGAAATTATCCTGAAAGTTATCCTGGAAGCCATCCTGGAAGTTACCCTCAAGGTATCCCGAAAGCCCTTCTTACACAGCCACCAATTTATACGGATGTCCCGGAATGCTTGGGTTTGGCAATCAAAATTGGAGCGTGTCCTTGCTCTGGAATTTGGTAATTATCCATGGAATAGGATCATTTAGGTTGGGAAAGACCCCCAAGGTCATAAAATCCAATTTTTGCTCGATCCACACCTCGCCACCCAGCCCAGAGCTCTGAGTGCCATGTCCAGGGGACACCTCCTGGGATGGGGACTCCAAAGCTCCCTGGGCAGCCCCTGCCAATGGAATACATCCCAAAGTCACATCCTGCACCGGGAGCTCCCTGCCTGGGGCTCACACGTGGGGATAAGGGACAAATCCCTGCCGAGGAGGGAAAAAAGCTCTGGACAACCTGGGAGGGTGGCATGTGTCCCTGTCCAGAGCAGGGGATTGGAATGGGATGAGCTTTAAGGTCCTTCCAACCCCAGTCCTGTGATTCTCCTCCCTCCCCCTGCTTTGGGGGTTGGAAGGCTGTCCCCATGGTGTGCTGGGTTTAGGATCCCAGGCAGGGAGCTTCTCCCGCATCCATGGGAAGCAGCACAGGGGGTTCTGGCATTGGCTGCAGCAGAGACAAGCAGGAGCAGGGAGGGGCTCTGGGGCTGGAGCCCCCCGCCTCCACAGGAACGGTGTTTTGTACCTGGCAGCCCAAAATCGCTTCCAGTTAAATCCAAAACCCCACTCAGCAGCACCTGCCAGTTCCCCAAAATGTAAATTTTTCCAGGCAGACGATATTGATACGCACTGACATTCCACAGGGGGCTGGGGGAGTTGGGAATTTGCCAGAAATAGGCAGCTCTTACTTCTGCTTAAAACTCACTTTTCATCTCACATTCAATTATCAAGCACGGAATGTATTTTTAGCAGCTGGCATTAGGAGAGCGCTGTCACTTTTGTTCCAGCCTGACTTGAAAGTTGCGTTTACGGGAAGGCTTGGAAGAGTTTGTGCCTGTTCCTGTCCCAAAACTGGGAAAGAGGAGCAAGGAGAGGCTTGGCAGGTGTCTCTAGACCCCCCAAAATAAAAGAAACCCACGCTGAGGGTGGTTCAGGGAATTGGTGTCTGACGCAGAGCTGGCAGGGACGACAGAGAGGCAGAAAATGAGGCAGCAGAGGAAGCTGATGTTGACAGTGACATTTTTAACAGGATATCAGTGCTCAGGATTCAGGCACCTTCCTGCCCCTGGAAGATGAAGCAGTTTGGAAGAAATCTGCCAGAAGGACATGGCTCTAACCCCGCTCTTGGAGGTCCCCATCCTCCTGACACCCAGAGCCACCAGCCCTCAGCCCCCCTCACCACGGCGGTCTCACCTGGGGGTTTGCCCTGCAAGAGATGGATGGCACAAGGCTGTTGGGGGAAGCAGAGGAAGTTGTTAAAGCCTCTTGTCTCCCTCTCCCTTTCACAATGCACCTTTTATTCCGCTGGAAATACGAACCAGCCCGGTTAATGCTCGGGATTAGACTGGAAAGAAAGAAAACAAAAGGAAGCAGTCGCCTGGGTTAGGAGCGTTTGGAGCCGCCGTTGTAGCGAGTCCCTGCTTCTTGCCAGGTGTTTTGTTGAGTTCAAGTAAAACATCAAAGTCCATTATCTTCCCCGCCTTGCCCTCAGCTCCTCGAGCCGGCGCGCAGCACAAAATTAATTTGGTTTATTCCAGCACACGCGATAGCCGCCTATCTTCCCGACTCCCTGGCTGCAAGGAAACAAATTTCCTCCTTAAGCACTTTCCACTTGACCTGCTCTTTTCTCCACGGAGAAAATTGAGGTCAGGGAGCTGCTGCTGTGCAGCGGCTGCCGTTCTCCCGGTGCTCCGTGGCCAACACGGGCCTGGGGTCCCTGCTCCGGATCTCCCAGCTGGGGCTGCTGCCTGCTCCCTGCTCCCGTGGGACCCTGGCAGATTTGGGAAGGCAATTCCCACTGGTCCAATTATTTTTTAAGCCTCTCCTGTGCTGCTGGAGAGGTTCTATCTGGTGAGGCCTGGAATAAAAGCAGAGCTGTGGCGGGGGCAGAGCTGCTGGGAGGTGTTGGGAGCGGTCAGTGGCTCCGGCCATCCCATTAACAGGGAGACGTGTGTGGGCTACACTGAGCTGGAAATGCAACAGCAGAGATATTTGTCTCCACGTTTCTGTCCTGCTTTGTTATTTCTGCTCAGAAAAGTGAGCACAGACCCCTGAGTCTCCCCACGCCCTCCCTGCCTGGAGCCACGGGAAGGGGATGGGAGCCCACTTCCAGCCCTTGGGACAAGTCCTCAGCTTCCCTCCCCGCTGGATCGGCGCCGCCAGGGATCTGGTTCTGACTCCCATCCCGGGGTTGTTCTCCAGCTGTTTGCCGTGTGCTGGGTGGGGGCGAGAAGCAGAGCAGGACCTCGGAGCCCATCCCCAGTGTCACCACCCGGGCTCTGACAGGGGACACGGGATATGGCTGTACCAGCTCCGGGTGCCTGGATCATCCCGGTGCTGACCTCACCTGCATCCCCGGGCTGCCCAGGGGGGCCGGGAGGGCAGGGGAGGGAGGGCAGGGCTCTCTCTGCAGCTCATCACACGCTGACCGACGGCAGCTCCCGCAGCGCCAGGCCCAGGCTGCTCCATCCCGGAGCACAGTGTCCCCTCAGGCTCTTGCAGCCCTGCTTTTGGAGGATGGGGCAGGGATTTCTCCCTTCCTTTTCTCACTGCTGCCAGCTCAGGGCGATGGTGAGAGGGAAGTGGAGGTCCAGGCCAGCTCCAAGGGCTGAGGGAGCACAGGCTGGAGCTCCAGGACATGAGAAGGTCACTGACCAGCACGTGGGAGGGACCCACAGTGTGTGTGAAACCTGCCCTGCTGGCAGTTATCCCATCCCTGCCACCATAGGGGATGAAGAGAAACCCAATTTAAACGCACAGGTGTGGAGGCACTCTTTGGATCCTCAGTCCAAGGGGGACGAGTTTGGCCTTGGCAAGGAAAGAAAGGGTCCCAGTCCTGCATTTTCTTTACCCACCTCCAATGGATTCACCAGGTTTGTTCAGTGTCCCACAGGCTCTGTGGAGAGGCCGCCCTGGGAGTCCAGAGTCCAGCGGGATGGGCCTGACAGGCAGAGCCCAGAGCTCCTCCAGTAATTGTTGCTTCAGGAGCCTGTTAATGTGGATATGCAAATTGCACAGCGCTGATGCCTCGGTGCCAGCTGTGCACCTCTAATGACTGCGGGGCTGCCAGCTCAGCACTCCCATCGCTCCTTGATTACCATTTATTTACTTCAGGGAGCTGCCTGGAGAACCAAAACAAGGCCAAAGCCCCGGGCAAAATCCCCACAGGGCAGGTGCATCCCAAGAGCTCTGATATTGTCTGGGATAGATGGGGTGTCCTAGCAAGGAGCTGGGCTCTGTGAGCCTCGTGGGTCCCTTCCAGCTCTGGGTATTCTATCATTTTAGATTCCCTTTGGAAATGGGCAAGATCCACCCCTTCNGGCTGTACCAGCTCCGGGTGCCTGGATCATCCCGGTGCTGACCTCACCTGCATCCCCGGGCTGCCCAGCGGGGCCGGGAGGGCAGGGGAGGGAGGGCAGGGCTCTCTCTGCAGCTCATCACACGCTGACCGACGGCAGCTCCCGCAGCGCCAGGCCCAGGCTGCTCCATCCCGGAGCACAGTGTCCCCTCAGGCTCTTGCAGCCCTGCTTTTGGAGGATGGGGCAGGGATTTCTCCCTTCCTTTTCTCACTGCTGCCAGCTCAGGGCGATGGTGAGAGGGAAGTGGAGGTCCAGGCCAGCTCCAAGGGCTGAGGGAGCACAGGCTGGAGCTCCAGGACATGAGAAGGTCACTGACCAGCACGTGGGAGGGACCCACAGTGTGTGTGAAACCTGCCCTGCTGGCAGTTATCCCATCCCTGCCACCATAGGGGATGAAGAGAAACCCAATTTAAACGCACAGGTGTGGAGGCACTCTTTGGATCCTCAGTCCAAGGGGGACGAGTTTGGCCTTGGCAAGGAAAGAAAGGGTCCCAGTCCTGCATTTTCCTTACCCACCTCCAATGGATTCACCAGGTTTGTTCAGTGTCCCACAGGCTCTGTGGAGAGGCCGCCCTGGGAGTCCAGAGTCCAGCGGGATGGGCCTGACAGGCAGAGCCCAGAGCTCCTCCAGTAATTGTTGCTTCAGGAGCCTGTTAATGTGGATATGCAAATTGCACAGCGCTGATGCCTCGGTGCCAGCTGTGCACCTCTAATCACTGCGGGGCTGCCAGCTCAGCACTCCCATCGCTCCTTGATTACCATTTATTTACTTCAGGGAGCTGCCTGGAGAACCAAAACAAGGCCAAAGCCCCGGGCAAAATCCCCACAGGGCAGGTGCATCCCAAGAGCTCTGATATTGTCTGGGATAGATGGGGTGTCCTAGCAAGGAGCTGGGCTCTGTGAGCCTCGTGGGTCCCTTCCAGCTCTGGGTATTCTATCATTTTAGATTCCCTTTGGAAATGGGCAAGATCCACCCCTTCCCGACTGATACACAGAGTGGGGAAAAACTGGGATATCATGGTTTCAGCTTAAGAGAAAAATATGGATAACCAAGGATGCATCAAGCTGAAGGCAGCAGATTCCTTCCCAGTCCTTGGGTGGTACTGCTGCATTTTACCTGTTCTCAAATAAACTGTTGTATTTCTGAGGTATCAGGTAAGCATATTTTCCCCTAATTCCCACATTTGATTATTGATTTCCAGGGAAAACTTCCTGCCTTGCCAGTACCCGGAGTAAGATACAGTGAATAATTCCCGAGAAATGTTTTTCGTGACAAATCCAGCCTTTTCTCTCTGCTCCTGGAACACACACGAACTAATCGTGGTTTCTTTGTGCTGGAAATGATTCCACGCCTCGGCCGGTGATTTCGAGCGTTTGCTTTCAGCCGTGTGAGCTGATTTTGAGAAGAGATCTCCTGTCAACGCTGGGTATTTGCATCCAGATGATTGTGAGCTGCTCTCATCGCCTCCCTTCCTCTCCTTCCACGGCAAAACAAACCCACCTAGAAGCCACGGCCAGGGAAGCAGCAGCGAGTGGCTGCCAAACAGCTCCTGTCTGAACTCTGAAGGATTTGCTGAGGCCACCGAGCTCGAAGCCTCCCCAGCCACACAAAGGCTGTGCTGCCAAAGGCTAATAAAGATGCCTAAGTGGTGAGTGGATTATAATTACCTACCAGCTCGTTTGCAAAAGCACCAGCAGTTAAAAGGCAGCAAATGAAACGATCCCGGCCTTCCTGGGCTGCCCACATAATGAACAAACACATTGCCCATGGCAAGCTCACAGGAACAGATCTTTCATTACGATAAAAGAGTCTTAACCTTGACCAGCCGCTCTGCTCTGCCTTCGTGGCAGTTGTTCCCCAACCCAAATAGTTTGTTTTCCAGCCCTTTGATTCCCGCAAAATGCTACAAAATCAAGCATTTTTTATTCAATAGATGCGCACGAGGCTTTTTTCATATTTCTTCAGATCTTCCTCGAGCAGTTTAGAGCAGAAAGTGTCTGGCATAAATTCCTGATTGCATTATTAATGTGGAAAAGGGAACATCTGAAGTTAATCTATTCCACTAATGGGTGCTATATAATACATTAAGTCAGGTTAAGCGTGTGATATAATAAAGATCTGCCGGGTGAGATATTCTGAGATTACTGATTTAAGCATAATGGTTATTTTGGTCAATGGTTATAGATTTTTAATAGAATTCCCATCTGAGTGCTTGCTGAAAGGGGAGGAAATCTTGTTCTGGACCAAAATGAAACAACCCTTTGTAACAGTCCTGGGGTAGTTTTGGGGCACCCCAAAATGGAAAGGATCTAAAGCATCCAAAGGAGGGATACAAGGATGGGGAAGGGTCTGGAGGGGCCACGACAAGGAGCAACTGAGGGGTCTGTTCAGCCTGGAGAACAGGAGACTGAGGGCAGAGCTCATCCCAATCCTCCCGAGGGGCAGCTCCATCTCTGCTCTCTGGGACCAGGGGCAGGACACAGGGAATGGCTGGAGCTGTGCCAGGGCAGGGTCAGGCTGGAGATGAGGGAAAGGTTCTTCCCCCAGAGGGTGCTGGGCACTGCCCAGGCTCCCCAGGGAATGGGCACGGCCCCGAGGCTGCCAGAGCTCCAGGAGCGTTTGGGCAGCGCTGCCAGGGATGCCCAGGGTGGGATTGTTGGGGTGTCTGGGCAGGGACAGGAGCTGGACTGGGTGATCCTGTGGGTCCCTTCCAACTCAGAATATTCTATGAATATTAACACTTCTGTTTTCCCCAGAACAAGTTCCCTGTCTGTTTCTAAAATCTTTGTATTAAAAGAATCAAAATGTAGAATTTGATCATCTGATCAAAGTGATGAGAATTTCTTGGTGCTCATATCACTCAATTCAAATGTCAGCTTAGGAGGTGAGTGAGTGAGTCTTTGGGCTGGTCTTTAATTCACAAGGAAAAGGAATATACAAGGAAAAGGAGTATACAAAGAAATGTATCAACTGTGCTTTAAGACATTTTTTCATTTTTCTGTCTGGATCAACAAAACTGAACATATTTCACCCTGGAGAAAGGGCCTCCTCCTGGATTCCAAAGGGATGAATAAGCAGATCCATTTCAAGGACTCCACAGGCAGCAGGATTGCCCTGAACACTGTGTTGCAGCTCCCATTTATCCTGCCACAAAAGCACAAGGTATCAGCTCACCTCAAACCAAAGGAAAAAAAAATAATGGGATGCTTGGAGAAAACTCTTCTCCAATGCTATATTCCTTGGGGACATCCTAGGAAAAAATCAAACCCATTCTAAGGCAAGGTGAAACCCCCGCGGGCTTCCTGAACAAGGCAGGGAATGTTGGGTTTATTCCGGGCAGAATTTCCCAGTGTGGATCCCGATCCTTCCCTCTGCCCTGAGCAGAGCTGCAGGGCCCGGCAGAGGGAGGAGGGATGTACACAAAACCAGGGATCCTCGGGTTCACCTTCCAGTCATTTCTGCCAAATGCCAGGCTCCCCGGCCTCTCCCAGGCAGGAATATTGCCAGGGATGAGCTGGGAGAGGCTGAGCTGGGAGAGGCTGAGCTGGGAGAGGATGGGCTGGGAGAGGCTGAGCTGAGAGAGGCTGAGCTGGGAGAGGCTGAGCTGGGAGAGGCTGAGCTGGGAGAGGCTGAGCAGGGAGAGGCTGAGCTGGGAGAGGCTGAGCTGGGAGAGG
>VWZT01013337.1:0-12179 GCA_013397055.1 Pachycephala philippinensis
GAGGGGAAGCAGAGGGGCAGGTGGCAATCTCTTCACTCCCACAATCAGTGTCAGGACTCGAGGAAATGGCATTAAGCTGAGTCAGGGGAGATTTAGGTTGGATATCAGAAAATTTTTCACACGGGGGTGGTTGGGCACTGGAACAGGCTAGCCATGGAAGTGTCACAGCACCAGCCTGACAGAGTTCACTAAGTGTTTGGACAACACTCCCATTCATGTGGTGGGATTCTTGGTGTGTCCTGCACAGGGCCAGGAGCTGGATTCAGTGGTCCTGATAGGTCCTTTCCAATTCAGCATATTCTATGATACTACGACTTACTTTCTGTCTCTAAAACACTTAGTATTTTGGGGCTTTAAAAAAATGCTTGGTGTGTGTGATGCAACACGATTGTATTTGTTAATTGTAGAAAGTATTAAATAATGACTGAGTGGAGAAACTGTTTTCTCTGTGCACCAGCACCACAGTGCAGTTGCAGTTCACCAGGCTGATGCTCACAGTCCTCCCAGCAGAGGGGTGTGGGGCCGTGCCCATTCTGTGTCTGTAGCTCCCTTCCCCAGGGGCTCTTGGGGACCACACTGCCCTGGCACAAGCTATGGCCTGAGCCGACCTCAGGTTCTGCTGGTCCTGTTCCTCTCTGTAGCCAGGGAGGTATGGCTGTTTAGCTCACTCCTGGTATAATTGTATTTATTCAGGCCACTGAGTAAGAGCTTTTTTGTGTTTCAGTAATGTTCTTGAATCCAAAGCAACATCAAACACATCACACAAAGTAACCTAGTCTTGCCAAGGAGCTTGAATATGCCAGCAATGGCACTCTGGCAGGTTGAGGAACTCTTTTCAGGCTGTGCTGAACATTACTGTAGCACAGACAACCTGATATCCACCTTAGTCTGGACATGGCCTATGAATCTACTTTGAAACTATTTTTAGACTTTTCCTGCTATTTTCACAGAACTGTCAGCTACTGGATGTGTGGTTGTATGGATGGATTTGCAGCACTCACAAGTGCTGTTATCACATTAGTTAAAACTAAAATGACATGGTAATTGTAACTTTACTTTTGTAAACATACTACTGGATTTTCAGCATTCAGAGCAGCAAAAACTTGCAGTTTGCTAGTCCTGTTTTAAGGACATCACTAATTTTTTTTTGTAGTTAACTTTATTCTTTTATGGGAAATAAATGCATGAGATTACACTTTGAGCCAGGACATCATCTTGCTACAACAGAGAAATTACATTTCCTAATGACAAGAAAAATATTTTTAATACTGGTAAAAAGCAAAATGAACATATACTCTCCTCACATCTATTTAGGTAAGAACATATGTATTTGTGAAGGGAAAATAAAATATAATACTATGCCATACCAGTGCTAGTGTTTTATTTGTTGCTCAAGGATCATTTTAGTCAAATGTTGTAGTCTTATTTCAGTCTATTTCTAGTCTTATTAAGAGCAACTGCGATAGCAGTAATGAAATAATGCTAATACTAAACCAAACAACAATTACAATAAGTCTACCAAAAAGTGCAGCATTTTTGCTTTTACATTACCTATCTTGGCTGAAGCTGTGATCCCTTGAAATCAGCACCAAAGTCCCACTGGCTTTTAAGAAAGATTATAATTTAGTTCCTGGTGATATATCTGCCCTATATAAAGCTGAGTCACAGCTGAGTTTTGTCCACCAGCCAATATCTGGAACAGTTTTGACGTTCTAGTGACTTCACATCGTATATTCAGTATGTCCACATGTGGAAGTGGATATGGTGGTTCTTTCTGTAATTTGTAAAACCGCACGTTTTCATAATTGTTCTGACTGACATTTGAAATCATCACGGAACATAGTGAATTTGATGGCACTTCATCAGCATAACACAGGTTATGTTGGAGAAACAGGAGTGACAGGTATCAACTCAGTGTGGGATGCATAAGAAACAATGATTTTTGTAGGCATCCCAGGAATGGGGATGGGGGAAAGAGCTCCAAGCTAAGCCAAAGGCTGTTGCAGGGTGTGCAGTGGAAGCAACAAGTCTCGGTTTGAAAAATATGTATCACCGGGAAACAAAATGCTCTCCCTTGAAAGCAGAGGTATGTATGCTGAAAACTTTCCTGAAGAGAGAAACATGATTCTTCTTGTCTGAACTAGTGTTTCTGTCAACTTTTTCTTACTCTAGCTTTTTCTTTAAGCATCTCCTGATGTTTAAAGGATTGCAGGAAGCAGGGCTTGTTGCCTCCCATGGCATCCTCTCAAGACCACAGGCAGGTGACCTTGAGATAAGTTCAGAAAGTACATGGCCTATTACTGTCAAATTCTTTGCAGCTCTACAACTCATAATGAACTACAAGTATATATGTGGGCTTTCTTCTGCCTAGCCTGTATGGTAATTCCAAAAAATCAACTGAGATGAACTTTTTTTTTACTTGTGAGTTTCTCTTGTTCCATTTTGTTGTAATCTTTGTCTGATCCATTTATTGCTGTGGTTGTTGGCTTCTGATGATATTTCCCAAGGGTGTGTAAAATGTAATGGACTAGAGAAGTTCTGAAAGAGAGATTGATTTTCTGAGAAATGTGAAGAGACGTCTTTGTAGGAAAAAAAAAAAGGGAAAGTGATATGTAAAATTTAGGAGGAAAAAAGGCCATTTCTCTAGAAACATACATAGAGAGAAGAGGAAACCAAGAAGCAGGTACTGAAGAAAAAAAAGGAAAGTATTTCTGCATGATCTTCTTAAGACAGAAAAGTAAACTATAAGTTTAAAAGTTAAATTGAAAATGAAAACAATAACAACACAGACTTTCCCACATTTCTTTAAAATATATTTGTTTAAAGAAATTGAAGTGACTGTCTTTCTAAGTAAGTACGGTACATTTTAAATAGAGCACAGATTTATACCCTGGAAATGTGGGGTCAGAGCAGTGTCTGGAAATAAAGCACTTGAGTTTTGTGCCAGGCTTCCTGGGGAGTAAAACTGTTTAACTATCATGAATAACAATGTAATAATGCATTTGAAAATCACAATTTCAATGGCCATTTATTTTTCATAAATCATTTCATACAGGCTGGGAAGTTGGGGAAAGGAGTGCCCCAAGAGGGACTATTTCATACTGATTCCATAAAGAAGTCTTTTATGTATCCAAAGTGTCAGTCTTCCTGACTTCAGAGATCCTCCAGCAGAGACAGCTCCCAGCATGCTTTCTCTTCAGCCTGTGCTCAGTTCAACACTTACCAAGTCAAATTATTTTGTAGCAAAGATTACATACATTAGTGTATTTTAAGTGTGTACCAGTCTAATACCAAGATACAGAAAAATATCATATTCAGTTTCTTTATAAGTCAGTGTTTTTGACCCCAGGTACATTTTGAATCTAAAAACAATTTACATAGTTACCCTTCAAATCAAAGAAACATATCTGTGCAGAGAGATTTATAATCACAGTTCCACAAACACAGGCAGTCTATCAATTAAACTCTTAAAGAAGACAGGAACTTTCCTAAGTTCTGTTGTCTTAGAAGTCTCAATAATTTCCAAGTTCACCTAGGAAGCTGATGTCCATGCAGTGTATTAGCAGTGGAGATGCTGAGGAAGAGGCTTACTTTGCTTGCTGTCAAGTTTTTTAAAAATGTAATCACTAGGGAGACTGAAGCTGTCAGCCCAGTACAGGCATGTTCTTGGTTAGCAATGCATGAAACAACATGCTTAAGCTAGCAAAAATGTAAAAATGGCTAAGTGTGCTTTACTTGCCTTCTCTGTAAGTGTTGCAAAAGATTGTTTGTGACATTTAAGTCATGTCTTGAGGATTCTAGAAAGTATTATGGTAAGATATTTGGCATTTAATAACTATTGCATTCTTTAAATCACAGAATGAAATAAATTCTAAATCAGATAACCCAGGATATGTTCCCATCTTCTCTAGTTCTTTACCACATATATTTACTTATGTAATTCCAACATGAACTTACACAGAAATATCTGTGGGAACACTCAGGTAGCTAGCCAACTAAATTTTTCAAATTTATCTGGATTTGCCCAACAAAATATATGATTTAATGACAAGGAAATCTAAGAAAACAGCCCATAAAACCAGATACCTTTTGCTTTCACCTCTGTAATTTTTTAAAACACAGTATCATTACTAACATAATGTTAATGCTATCAGCACTTCTGTTATTAAGAGGGAAAAAAAAGCCTACTTTAAAAACCCAAACATTAGCACAGAAAATCTTCAAACTGCAGAAATGAAGAATTATTTCTGAAATGAACAAGGTTAAGATGAGTTTCTCATTATTAAAGTATGAAAGTGAATGATTTCCTTTTAGCTGTAGTGTAGTCAATGCAATAGAGAATGACTGCAATAAATTAATATAATTTTGCCCTAATATTACATATTTTTTTTAGTATCTTAGAAAATCTGGCCTAAAACAAAGCCACCCAAGAAATGGAAGATAAAAGAGACCACTGATAAACCTTCCTGTAAAAGTCTGTAGAAAAGCTAAGAAAAATTATCTTTAATGCCATAAATCACAAAGCCCAAAATTATTAAAAGATATGTATAAGAACTAACAATTAAAAGCTAACTTTTATGATATTATTAAAATTCCTTATGAGTCACAAGTCTCATGACAAATTTAATAAAAGACTGCAGAATAAAATATTTGAATAAATTCTTACAATGAATCTGTACATTATTCATTGACTGATGAAGATTAAACTCAAAGATTGCTATTATTGAAGAAGAATAGGAAGACCTATGAAAAAGAAAACATCATGAATTTGTGAGGAGCTGTTAGAGAGTGGACTAAGAGAATAGAGCTCAAGCCAAATGGATGTTTAAGTAATTAAAATCTAGCTGTATCAGTGCTCTGCTACTTAGAAAATGCAATGTTTGGCATATAGTGGTTTACAGGGTGCTTGATGGATGCATAAGAGAAATATGTGGGGTTTGTATTTTTATGTTAAATGTATAAACTGCAGTAATTTATGAATTCAGGGAATATTTATTCAAAAAAACAAGTATGGTCTTTTGAGAATCTGAGAGTAATGCATAAATACCAAACCCAAGTACTCTTCATCCTGCTTATGTCTACAGGAAAAAAGCCTGGATCAATACAGAGACCCTCTACTACATCTTGAGAAACATTATAAAAAGTCATGTGTTGATGAGGGGCATAATTCCCAAGTTGACCTGGACTCCTCCTCCCAGGGGAGCTCCTCCTCCGGGGTGGATGCTGAGGCGGACCCGGAGGTAGAGACTACAGTGTAGCCATGCCTCCGGGGAGGGTTCTAGGCTGTGCCCCTTCACTCCCATCTAGAATCTTCTCCCCCACTCGGTTCTCGATTTGTTCGTGCTCGTGGTTCCCTCCCCATTCTACCCCTATTGGTCTATGTATCCCTGGTCCCTCCCCCTTGTTTGTTCTCCATTGGCTGGCAGTGTTCGCCTCCCCTTTCCCCACCCCTTAATAAAACCCTGCTTCCGCGACTGAGCTCTCCGGAGTTCTTCCCAAACCCCCTCCAATAAAGGATCTGTGGAGAACTCACCTCCTGTGCCTTTGCTTCTTTTGCGGCCCCGATACCCATGTTCAGCGCCTTCGCTTGGAATATCCCACTAGAAGGGAACCACCCCCTGACCAGTGCTGGCTGGAGACTGACTGGTTGCCGATATCCGGCGGACTGGATATTTTGTCGCGGAGCCCTCACGCTATCCGGGGCTTACGGGGCGACTGCGGCAATGTGTTTTATAAAAGTGGAAGAGATGGCAAAATTCGAGCTCATTGTCATGTCCATGGCTGTTCTGTAGTTGTTACTAGAAATAAAAGGCCTATACAAAATCTCTGGTTTATTCAGCATAAGAAATGGTTTTGCCACTGTCTGTAATTGCCTCCTGGTCAAGCGAACCCAGTGCTCAGGAATGCAACAGCAAGCAGCATGAACTATGCCAACAAGAGGAATCTTGCTGGTAGGCTACCTGTTTACATTTTTAAAATACATAGTATTTTTATAAAATTTTTGCTGTTCTCTGTCAAGATTTTTAAAAGCAAAAGTCAAATAAAATTTTAAAAGAACTAATATTTTCAGATGACAAAAGCAAGTCAAGGATAGTAAAACTTAGCTATTCTATCTAATGTAAATACAGCACAAGAATTGTGCTGTTACAAGGAATAATCCAAATGTGTGTCTCAGAGCAAGTGACCTAATGGAAATCTGGAAACTAAATCAGACCGGACACTCAGTCTTAGTAGTTTTGACAAATTTCTGTTTATAAGAAGATGGGAATACGACTCAAAATAAGTAAACTCACTGGAAGCAGCAGTGCTCTGAATCTCTTCTATTTGCCCTCTGAATCTCGCCTTGTGAAACAGCGTTTACTGTCCAGTTGGTATCTCCACTCCTCTGCCCTCCCTAGAAACTACTCACCAGCTACTTGTTAGAGATCTTGTAGCCCTACAAAGTAACTGTTTAAATCAATTCCAGTTACTCTGTTGTGTCTGTTACCTGGTTGGAAGAGATTTTTGAAATGATAGTTTCTCCACTTTGGAATTAATGTGTTATTGAAATGAACAGAAGTGGATCCCATCCTGTTAAGAACTATCATCTGGACTGTTACATTGCAGGTTAAATATACATTTGAAAGATTTATTTTAATAACCACATTTTCATAATTTCTTTAAATGAGAACTTAAATCTCATGGGAAATGACATTGTTTCCATGTAAGTGTCATTACAGCACACCACCCTGACTTAATGTACTTTGGGTACATGGTAAGTACAGCATAGTTCACTTTTACATGAAAAAGCAGTTTGGATTGAATCAAATGATCAGCGGGGATTTCAGGGGGGAAGGCTGAGCTCTTACTCTGCCTTACAAGATTTTTGGCCTTGTTGCTCTGAGTAACTGCACTGAAATCAAGACATTCTTGATAGAAATACATATTGCCAAATGTCTTTGTTGTACTCATCCTTAATCAGTCATCAACCTTCTTCCATTAATCTCATCAACCTACAAAATTAACTTTTTTTAATTCATGGGTAAAATTTTCAACAAACAGAACAAAACCTGTAGTTCTTGATGAATGCTGTGTACTTCTGAGAATCTGCCTGTGCACTGAGACATACAAGGACAGTAATAAGGACCTCTTTTTTTTTGCCTAACTTTTAAATATTACATTATTCTTTCAAAAATCTAGAAAAAGTTTGAGAAAAAATGATGGTGTTGCCTGGCATTATTCCACTGACATTCACTTGAAGCAGGGAGAATTTTAAGGAAAACTAGAACTGAATAAACTAGGGAATTTCAGAAAAATAGAATATGAAAATAATATAAAACTAAAAAACCCCAAACCCAGCCAACCAACCAAAAAACCTCAAACCAACAACAATGAAAAAAATGCCCAATCCAAAACAAACAAAACAACCCAAACCATACATATCATCTATGTGAAAGCAAATGACAGATTCCCTCTATGCCCCCTTCACATTATTTTAGAATGGTGGAATGGTGCCATCTCAGAAGATACTCTCCAGAATTTCCAGTTTTGTTGCTTCACATTTGCACAATTCTGCAAACTTTACTGAGTAGAAGATTGCTTTAATTTTATCTCTTTACCTGTGAAGAAAGATAGGTAATCATTATTGTGGTGTGCTGGTTTGCTGGTGTAGGCTTCCAGATTTACCTTGTTGGTTGGTGATTGAGGTGTGGAGAAATCCATAATAAGAAAAGTGTCCTTCTGCTTGTGGTAGCAGGTGCATTGCTTGGAACCTGAGAAACATCTGTATGAAGGCTCTGCCTGGCAACTTCCTTCTCCTCTAATTCTTTCTTCTTCTTTCTTCTTTGCAGGTGACAGAAACAAGAACCCTTTCTAATAATTCTTCCCTGAGCTTTGTATGAGAATGAATTAAATATCCCTGTAAGAGTCAAAAAATTATTAAACACAATTATGATTTTGGAAGAGGTAGTGTTTAGGGAGACATACTCACTAAGACCACTGTTTCTGACAATGTATTTCAAAGTAGAAAAAGAAAAAACAAAGGATCTTAAGCGTTAATGAATCTTCCTTAGATTGAGAAAAGGAGGACCTGAAATTATTCCGAAAGATATAGTACACGCTTTTCTTGAAATATGTTTTAAAATACTGAATGAGGCTGTTGTGCTGTCAGTAAAGAGCTAAAGATCTGAGAATATATGACTATTCTTCTAAAAAATATAGGACTGAATTACTGTATAGAGGCAAAGAAATAAGTGCTTGCTTCCAATGTTATTTTATGTACTTGCATTTTTTTTTGGTCTTTTTTTCATGTTCTTTTTAACTTTGTCCTATTGTTTCTTTGCTTTACATTCTACACAATTTCTGTCTTAAATTCTTAATTGGCCTATTTTCATCTTCTGTTTTTTCTTCTGGTCTTACGTTATCCTTCTATTCAATGTTTAGTACTTATTTTTCCAGTTTTGTTTCTCACTCATTTCTCTGTTGTTCATACTTACATTTGCTTTTTCTATGTCATCAAAGAACAGTTTTGTATTTTGTTCTTCTAAACAGCAAGTGAAACTATAGTTTTGAGGTTAGCATGTCAGACCTCCAAATACAAGCAAAATTCAAAGCTTACCCTACACAGGCTAAAACTGGGAGGGGAAGATTTATTATACAAATGAACTTTAAAAATTACATTAAAAATTCATACATAGACACAGACTGCACTACACAACAGACTTACAGGGCCAGAACCCTAGTCCTGTCTCTGTTCAAGCACAAGTAACCACAGGGGATTGGAGAAATCCTCTGAAATATATGCTATATATATAGGATATATATAACATAGATGAATATTTGCCTTTACAGTATTTCTTCCCCTTATCTCTGGGGAGAGCTGCAGTTAAGGGAGCAGAAAATAGTTCCAAGAACAGCTCCATATGTAACCAATGTGTTACTCTTAATGTGAGCAGAGGTCAGCACATGCCTGCTGAGAGTCCAGCTTCTCAGTGTTCAGTGTTTTCCATGTTCCCCAGGTGGTGGTATTGGGAATATACTTACTAATTCAGGTGGCACAAATGTGAAAGGGACAGCTGCTGGAACTCAGCTGAAGATTCATTGTGATCCTGACAAATTGAAGATACCATCTTTAAGAATGTTGTGAAATCTTGTGAGGAAATGTGTACGTTACTGCACTTTGGTAGAAGTTATCCACTGTGGGGTAGGTAAAGCCCTGCAGAAAAAGAGCTAATCCATATTTTGCCTGTAGCCTTTTTCTATCTCCCCTTCCCTTTCTATTCAGAGAACACCTGCTAGTGACATTTGAAAGAGAATGTAGTGTTCTAAACGTTGTTCATCTGTTTTGTTTGTAAATATTTTCAGTTATTTTGAGGAAATGCAAAATGAAATCTTCACCAAAACATCAGTCAAAAGGAGGCTACAAGTATAGATAAGCAACATGAAGAGTATGACAAATGGCTCTGGTGGTTTGTTGTTTTTGTTTTTTTTTTTTTTTTTGTTGTTGTTGTTGTTGGTTTTGGTTTTTTGGGTTTTTTCCTTTTTTTTTTTTTGTTTTTGTTTTGTTTTGTTTTTTGTTGTTTTTTTTTTACTTGTAAACTTGCAACAGATACAAAAAGTTTGAATCCCTGAATCTACTTACTGGTTTTAGAGGAGACTGCTTATATTCATCAGCTTTATGTGCAGCAATAGCACACGATTCCTGCAGATGTGCTGCCCATCTGCAGCATTTAGTAAGGAAATCTAAGCTGAATTCCATAATACCTGTGGCTTTTTGGTTTATTCCAGTTGTGTGGCTTCACCTGTGGCTTTCTGATTATAAGTTGTCTCAGACATAACCTTACATTCTTGCCTTTACTGCAGCCTGTGGTATTTTCATTGTCAATGCAGCCTAAATACTTCATGTGATGGGTAGAAAGATGTTGTTTTGATCTAGTGACCTCACAATAGCCCTTGTCACAGCAGGACAAGCATACAATTTGTATATTGGCAGCATCTTGGTAGCTCTCCCAGTCCCCAGAACAATTACTTCAGGGAAGACATAAATCCAAGACCATTCGAATCTATGTAAGATTTTTGGTTTGGCCTACAATCTGTTTTAAATTAACAAGCAAACCATATAAAGTGTGCTTCGTAAAGAAATACTTTTTAATAAACAGAGTAATTAAGTCTTAGTTGAAACAGACTTTGCTTTTATTGTAGGCAGAAAGTATTCAGATTCCCAAATGAGATTGTGACAAACAGTAACCAACAGAACTGGCTGTTGCGAAAAACAGTGCAGTAACCCAGGAAATGATAAAGCACAAGTTAGTTTGTTTGGCAACTGCACATATAAGTAAAGCAAAGGTCTTTTAGAGTTGCTAAGCACAAAAGACTTCTTACAAGCCAAAAAGGGAAAGCAAAAATATGCCAAGAATTTATCTTCTTGGATTTTTTGTTTCGCTTTGTGTTTCCAAACATATGTGTCTGTTCAGCTATGGATTTAGTTGGGTGGAAGGATGACATTTAGTAATTTTTCAGTTTCTACTATTTTTGCTTACTCTTTTGCAAAGCTCAGAGCTTAGTTAATTTCTAGGAAGTAAATTTAATTCCTTACAATAAATTTTGTTTTCTGCTCTTGTTTTACATATATTCCATAGCATCACACATGAAAACATTATATTTTTCAAAGAAAGGTACTGCAAGTGGTTGTATTCATAAAAATCGGCCTGTGTACTTACTGTTCATAGTATTTACTTCATAGTAAATAGTGCTTCTGCTAATACTGGTATTGTTTAAATTTTAATAAGTATGTTGGGTTTTTTTTCCTTAGCAATCATATCCTCTGGTGAAGCAGTTTAGCATCCAGAACCCTTACAGACACTACACCAGGACTCCAGCAACTGGTCCGAAAGCCCGTTTAATGCTGCTTTATGTAGGATTCTGTAACATACACAGACTTGAGAATACTGTGGCCAGTATTTCTTATGCCTACTGTTGTACTGTTTTATGGTTTTTTTTGTAGGCTACTGAGAATTATTTTTTCCCTCCATATTATTTAATGTTTGTTGCAGAAAGTAATATTTTACTAAGCTGACATTTTTTTTTTACCTTCGTCTTCTGTCTGAACATTAACTTGTCAGTGATTGTGGCGTGGACTCAGACCGGCAGGGAATTGCAATTACTTTATTCAAAGAAAGAGTTGGTTTTATAGACTTACACGACCTGTCACACATTGCCATGTCAGCAGCACACCTTCTGAATGTCCTTCTCTTGGGTTGCCCACCTGTCAGCTTTCCAGCAGGCTCCTCCCGCCAGGGTCCGGTGGAGACAAGCCTCTCTGTGCTGCCACCGCTCCTTTGTGCTGCCATGTGCTTCTCTGTCTTGTCCAACAGCCCGCAGTTCAATTCCATCCCATCTCATCCACAATTCCCTCTTTTTTGTTTAATACAAACAAGAATCATGAAACAAAACTCTTCTAACATTAGAACATGTTCGGTTCACTGCTTGAAACGAATAAGCTCCATTCCTCACAAAAGCAGTGTCTTTCTTATGAACAGGGGGATAGACGAAGACACTCAACAACTGGTCTAATGCATGAGAACCTAGAGAAACAAGGTGAAGTTGTCTAGAACTTCTACCATCACTCAGAGTCTGCAATTGTTGCAGGGTCTCATTTCACAGTGAAGACCAGGAGAGTCCCGGGCAAGACTTCCAAGTTTACTTCAAAAGAGGGTCCAGCTTTTATAAGATCAAATTAGCAAGTCAAGGTGACTTGATTACACTTTTAGGGCAGAAACACCTGGGTCTGATGGTATAATCTCCAGCCAGCCACGGCTAGGGCTTGGCCAGAGCTTCAAGCCATGACTGTAGAGGGTTTTTCCCTAAAATACTTACAAAATTGCGTAAAAACTTTATTTAGAAACATAACTTCAAAAGAGTTTGTCTTTTTTTTCATGAGCATGGGTACAGATTTAAACACTTAATAACTGGTAACAATACGCATAAACAGACAGAACCTTTACAGAAAGCAATCAGAACAATGCAGGGGGTCATCCAGCCTGCAGCCGCTCCCGCACAAGGCGGTGCAAATGCTTCAGTCTTCCCTGAGGAAGGGGCCACCTGTCCCCTCCCAGGGCTTTTCTCCAGCACGGCATACGGGACCCTACCTGCAGCGGGAGCGGCACGGCTCGGGCGGCCGCGCTGGGGCAGCTCGCAGGGCT
>VWZT01013345.1:0-61865 GCA_013397055.1 Pachycephala philippinensis
AATCCAGCCCCAAATCCCACCCCCCAACCCCTGCCCCCTCAGGGGAAAGCCCAGCTGTGGTTTGTTCTCCCCAGATGTTCCCACAATTCCCAATAACGCCCGGCTCCCCCCGCTGCCACCCACCCCATAATGACCCCAATCAAATAAAGAAGGGCCCGCTGGGAATAATGTCCATGAAGTTCCGAGTTCTCGGAGCGCCGGGGCCCTGCCAGCCCCAAACTGTGGGGCCTTTCTGCTGCGGGCCAGCCGGGGCACAATGAGGGATTGTCCAGCCCCACATCCCAATTGAGAAGGGCAGATTCTCCGGGATATATAAATATATTTATCCCGCTCCCACAGCTGTGCAGTGACCAATTCTTCTCCCGGGAGAGGAGGGGGATTGAGGATTGGGGACAGTAATGGGTCTATTATTTCGGGATGGAGAGAACGAGGCCTTTTTTCTCCTCTCTCTCTCCACATTAAGACAATTGTTATTCCCTGCTCCCCTTGTTCCTGCTCTCAGTGCCCTGTTTCGGGCACAAGCTGCGTGGGAAGGAAGGGAAATTAAGGAAAAACTGATTTTTCCCGGGAAGCCGAGCACCAGCCCGGCCTAAACCCTGTTAGATGTTGGTCTGTAATATTTTAATTAAATAAAGATTAAACCCAGCACTAAGGTCAGGATTGGACTGGATGATCCTTGAGGGTCTTTTCCTACTCAGGATATTCCATGATTCTAGGATTTAGAATCCTAGAATGCATGATTCTGTCATTTAGAATCCCAGAATCCAGAGAATCATATCCCATGGTTTTATGGATTCATAAAATCATCATTTGATTTGTAGAACCACATGCCATGATTCTATGATTTAGAATCCCAGAGTTCCCAAACGATTTGGCTTGGGAAGGACCTTAAAGCTCATCCATGGAATTATTCTGCTGGGAATAGCTCCAGGCAATGAGATCCTGCTTTACAACACCCTCCCTCTGCAGGACACTGGGAAAATCCCAGCTGGGACTCACCTTCCTTGCAGAAAGATCCCAGCATCCAAAGGGCAGACTTCCACACAATTCTGGCTCAAATATCCAAAATATTGAATATTTGGGATAGATCCTTGACTGAGAGCATTCATCCTCCTCTTCTCTCCCTGTCATTCCCATCCTCTCCCAAAAATTCCCTTGTAATCAACTTCGTTTGCACTAAAATGCTTCTTTTTATATGGCAGGATTACTTTAACTTGGGATAACCCAAAGCATCCAGCTCCTTCCTTAATTTCCTTCTCCACTGAAGGACAGATTCCTAGAACTGATCTCGAGGGACAGGGATCATGGAATCCTGGAATGGTTTGGGTGGGAAGTGACCTTAAAGCCCATCCAGTCCCACCAGCACTTCTACAAGTTCCTGCCTGTGACGGTGTCAGACCATAAAGCCGGGTCCAAGGAGGATCAAAAGATTTGGGAAAGGACCCCGAGTCCGGATTTTGAACCCTCAGGATGGACCATGTTTGCCTTGGCCTGGGATTCCCCATCCCGAAGTGTAAAATCCTGTGGAGCAACTCATTTACAACAAAAATAGGACGCTTCCCTCCTTTCCTTAGGGACAATGTCAACACTCCCACATCCCAACCTTCCTATGGGACAGCTCCCGAGTGCCACACACCCCCTACCAGGCAGCAAAATCCCTTTGGGAACAACTCATTAAGGATTCAAATCCTCAAATGTAAGTGGCTGCCATTCCCAGAACACTCTCCTTTGGATATATCCCTAGGAATCTTTGCTCCTTCCCATCTTTCCTCCTTCCCTGATGTCCAAATTGAGGTGTGGATGATCCGTGTCCTTCTCACCTGAGTTCTCCTCCTGCCTCCCAGTCCTGCTCAGCTCCCACTCCCAAGGAATGCTGCTCTCTCCCTTCCCAGACCTGATTAAAGGGAGAAGACCCACTGGAAAAACACAGCAATGGATGGAGCCAACCTCATCCATATGGGATGAGGCCACAATGAGGCCACCTTCCTGCGGTGAGCTGGGAATCCAGCACTTCAGGGAAGGACTTGTGTGATCCCCAGGGGATCCTAGGGAGCTCTGAATCCCAAAAAATCAAAGGTATTGCTTTGATCCATACGGAGGCAGCTCCAGCAGATCCAAACCTGTCCCTCTTTGCTTTTCCTTTCTCCTGCCCTCCACATTTCCCACGTTTCTCCCCATTCCCAATCCCCTCCA
The DNA here is from genome assembly GCA_013397055.1 of Pachycephala philippinensis. Lineage (NCBI taxonomy): Eukaryota > Metazoa > Chordata > Aves > Passeriformes > Pachycephala > Pachycephala philippinensis. The sequence continues at coordinate 2,194 of VWZT01013345.1, forward strand.
GGCCATGCTCCCTGCAAACCCTGCTCTCCCTATCCCACGTGGCTTGCCGGGAGCGCGAGCCAGGAAGGGGTGGAGGGATATTGCTCGGGATATTACTCATGGAAGGTGCGGCCGGGGCTCCCTCCGGCGCCAAATTTCAAAGTCCAGTTTCCAACAAAATAATAGCTCAGGAATTTCCCCTCCCTCACCCTATCCCCCCCCCCACATCCCAACCTCCACTGGGGATTCCCAGGCACGACTGGGAGGATTTGGAGTCTATTTTTAGCCTTTCTCCACCAGCTCTGAGCATGGACACCTCAGTCTCCGGGAGGGCGCCGGAATCATCAATCCAGCTCACGTGAAGCTCAGCCGAGCAGGGATCACGGATCCAGGGATATCCAGTGGATATAAGACCTATCTCTCCTGGTGGCACCAGGTCCCAAAGAAGCTGCTGTGTTGCTGTCGGAGAGTCTGGAATACGTGGAATCTCCTACTCACACACCACCCCAATCCAGGCACAAATTCCCCAAATCCCAGAGGGTTTGGGTGGGAAGGGACCTCAAAGCTCATCCCATTCCATCCGCTGCCATGGGCAGGGACACCTTCCACTATCCCAGGTTGCTCCAAGCTTTTTCCAACCTGGACTTGACACTTGCAGGGATCCAGGGGCAGCCACAGCTTCTCTGGGAAATCCTTTCCAACCCCCGCTGGAGGCGGAAGCAGAGCTCCCTCCCTTATCTCCTCCTGGCAGGAGCCCCGCACGGATCAATCCCTTCCTGGTTATCCATTAACTCCAGAGGGTTCGTTCCCAAGACGGAGAGAACACCTCCATTGATTTAGAAAGGGATAAAGGGCTGTCCTCAGGGAGGAACACGTGTCCTGGGAGACCTCAGCATCCCAGGAGACCTGGGGAGCTGGAAGCGCAAAGGATCAACCCAGGCCTGGAGCAGGGAAGTGTCACCCGCCCACTCCCGACAAGGACGTCCAGGCTCCATGGAAAACCCCTGTCCACTCTGCCAGGACAAACAAGGCCACAGGGGCTGGATGTGTTTTCCAAGGAAGTTCTGTGGCAGGAAGGATGAGTAGAGACTGCTGGAAAATCCAAGGAGATTGCTGAGGAGGCAGGAAAACGCAAATGCTGCTGGAAGAGGCCAGGAATTATATCTGGACCATCACCCTCAGATCACCGTTTCCTTTCCCATTTTTCCAATGGAAATACAACCTGGAATCCTTGGAAAAACCCTGAGGAACTATTTGTGCCATGCTGGTTTCCATTGCATTAACTAACAATTAGATCCCAGCTTTAAGTAATTAAATATTCCCATTACTTTCCCTCATCTTCTTTGCTTGCTCAGGAACGTTTCAAAAACTGTGGGAAAATTTGGGGTTTTTTTCTGTAGTTCCAGATGGTTTTTTTTTAATGGATTGGAAACAACTTTTCTCAATAAGCTGGAATTTTTTTCCTAAGGCCACCAACACACCCAGCAGCCAGAGAATCTCCTTGGAAAACACGACTACATCCCTAAGGAAGGCTTTTAATAGGTTTTATAGCAGCATCCCCCATTCCTGCTGTGTCCACATCCATATATTTTCATCCTTAAAAACGGAATTAAAGCAGCCTCTCCTAAACATGGATTATTCTGTGTTTATCCAAGGATAGCAGCCAGAGTTGGATGTTTTCCTTCCCCGGGAGAGGAAGGGTTTCCAGTAGAGCCAATATCCTTTTATGAGGCCGATATAGCTCTGGGTAGGGAAAAAAAAATCCCACAAAACCATCCCAAAACATCAGGCACTTCAACATTCCAGCACTTTTTATAGGCATTTTTATAGGAACTCAGTAGTTCAGCCACCTTTGAGCTCTTAATTCCCTGATAGTCCCTTCAGGAGCAGCCATAAAAACAATTCCATGCAGCCATTAATAGGATTACACGCTTCCAGGCATTCCTTTTCCTGCTTGGATTTCTCCTGGCTGGTCAGCGAGCTCCAGTACTTCTCCTGCCCTTACTCCCTGACCCTGTAAGCCATAAATTCTGCTTTTCCCATTTCCAGAGTATGAATTATGTGGAATTATTCAGCTGGGAACAGCTCTCAGGCAGTGAGATCCTGCTTTACAACTCCAGAGCTGTGTCCTGTGGGACACTGGGAAAATCCCAGTTTGGACTCACCCAGCTCACAGAAGGATGCCAGCACCTTGATGTTCATCCCAAGGGGAGATCTCCACACTGTTCAGGCTGGAATATCCAATAGACTGAGTATTTGGGATATATCCTTGTCTGAGAGCACTGACACTTCTCTTCTATCCCTGTCATTCCCATCCACTCCCAAAAAATTCCTTGTTTGCACAGGTTGGATTTAACTTGGAATAACTCAAAGCATCCAGTTCCTTCCTTAACTTCCTTCTCCACTGAAGGAGATTCCAAGAACTGATCCCAAGGGACAGGGATTGTGAAATCCTGGAATGGTTTTGGTGGGAAGGGACCTTAAAGATCCAGTTCCATCCACCTTCCACTACTTCCAGGACAACTTCCAGCTTGCCCCAACCTGGCAGTGGGACGGCAAATCCACAAGCTCTGGATGTTCCCCCAAGTGTTTTCCTGCTCCAAAGGCTGAGATCCAGAGCAGAGAGAGCTGGAGAAGAGACAGCCAACCCCCAGTGATTCCCTGGATCCTTCCCAAGAGCCACACACCAAACTCCTGGTGTCCTTCCCACCTCTCCCACTCACTCACCACCCTTTAAGGCAGAAACCTCAGGCAAATCCCAACCATCCGTGTCCAGGACATCCTTGGGAACAGTCACATACTCCAGCCATGCTTCCAACATCCATTTTATACAGAGTGCCATAGAATATACAGAAAATTTATATACATCCATGTTTCTGGAATTAGGTTATAATTCATCCGGATCTTTCTTTACAGCGGGATTAGTTCGGATCTTTCGTACAGAGGTACAAAAAAGTCACATGGAGAATGAAGGGCACATGAGGAGTGCTTGAGTTTCCTTGGAATCTTCATGCTGGGGCAGCTCGGAGCAGGGATTCAGAGGGCAGCATTCCCGGGATGAGCATGGGGACGCAGGATGCTGGGCTGTTTTCCCCCCCAGTTGCATATCCAAGTGCTCCAAGCCCTGCCAGAAGCGGTGGGAGCGGCTCAGAGCTCCCTGGAAGGGCTGGTTCTCCCAAAAATGCCAAAGGCTTCAGCTCTAAGGAGGCAATTAGGATCCAGCAGGATTAATTAATCCTGAGGTATCCTGCTCTGAGCTGCCCCAGCACGGGATGCGACACAGGTGACAGGCAGGAAGGGCTTTTCCAGAGAGGCAGAGCCTAAGGAAAGGGGCTCACAGGGCACAACATTCCAGACAGGGAGGCACAGCCCATCCCCAAATTCCCTGTGCCATTAGAAATTCTGCTTAGTGCCAGGACAGGAGCTTGAGAGTATTCCCTGGACTTGTGGAGGGAAAGGTGGGAAGCTGGAGCTGCAGGTGAGGTCACTTTGCCACCACCGAGCGCTGGGGACATCCCGGGAAAGGAGTTAGGATCCAAAGAGTGTGGCAGTGTCCTAGGAAAAAGCCCCTGCCGGGATCCCTGTGCACACAGACTTCCCAAAATTGGATATCCCAGCAGGACAGGCCCGTGCCACCCCCACCTGGGACTTCCCACTCTGAGCCATCGGAACTGCACAAAGCCTGGCATGGGAAGCAGGGAAGTGGAATCCCAAGAAAAACCAACGTCAAGGCTTGTTCCTGTGCTGCAAGGATTTTCAGGAATCAAGAGGTGGAGACAGGGAGAGGTTCCCTTCATCCCACGGGTGTGCTGGGAAGGTGGGAATGTCAGAACACGGAGCACGGTGTGATACGGTGACATCAGAGGGACTGGACACAGCAAGGAAAGCAGGAAAAATTCCCAGGGAGCTTACCTTTGGAAGGGGCTGCTCCAGAGCCAGGGAGAAACGCAGTGTGGGTTGGAGGAAATCGCCTGCCTCGGGTCAGGATTTGCTTTTGGCACTTGGATACGACCTCAGGCGGCAGGGAAAAGTGGGAAGATGTGGGAAGTCCTGGCTGAGGCAGAACGGGAAAGCTCAGGAGCAAGGGAAGCTCTGACCAGGCCTTGGCCACACTTCCGTACTCCCAGAGAAGTGGGAAAGGAAGGTGGGAGATGTCTGATCCCAGAAATCTGGGACCTGAAGCCAGGGAGAACAAAGGCACAACAGGTATGAACTCCAAAAACATGGAAAAAACAATGGGAATGGAGACAGCAAAACACCGGAGGCTGATATGTCCCTACGACACAGCAAGGAATTGGCCCAGTCCTTGGATGTTAGGAATTTCCAGCCCTTAAGCAGCTCCTTGGAGCTGGAAGAAGGGGAAGGACATCAGTGACTGCTGATCCAGCCCCCTTCCCATCCCTCTCTCGATCCGTAACTCCACTGCGGATCTGACTGGAGAGCAAAGGACTCCCAGACTGAATCCCAGCTTCCAGCTGCAATATTCCCTCCTCTCCTCCTTCCCACAGCTGCCAAGGATGGGCAGTGTTTGCCTCCAGCAGGATCCATGGAGCATCGCCTCCTCCACGCAGGAGCCATGAGAGGGAGCTTTGGCACAAGAAATGAGGCTCTTCCCGAAATCCAGCGGCTCTTCCCAAAACTCAGCACCGCACAGGCTCTGGGAACAAAGCAACGAGCCCAGTTCCAGGCAGTGCTTTCCAACTGCTTCCTTCAGAGGAATTTCTCAGCAGAGCAATCCAAATAGAGCCCCTGCTGGAATTCCAACCTTCCCTTTCCTGCAGCACCACAACACTGCAGGGAGGGAATCACAGAATTCCAGAATCATTTGGAAGGCTCACCCAGTTCCCACCCACCACCATGGGCAGGGACATCTCTCCCTAGCCCAGGTTGTTCCAAGCCTTATCCAACCTGGCCTGGGATATTTCCAGGGATCGGGAGTCCACATCTCCCTAGGCAATGTTTGGATGTTCCTCAAAGGCTGCAGTTACACCCACCATCCCATAACCATGGGAATTAAATATTCCTGCTCCCATCCTGCAAAGCCAGGATGTCCTACTGCCAAGGGAAGAGCATCCCAGAATGGATAAGGATAAACCCAGCATGGAGGTGAGCTCCAGCACAGCAATTCCCAAGGCAAACAGAGAAGGGCTCTGCTGCCCATGGAAATTCAGTGGAGGTTCTTGGATACAAAACACAAATCCAAACACACCCATTCCAGCAATCATTAATCCCATCTAATTCCCATTGCCAGGGGTAATCCTGATTATTCCTATGTCCCAATTTGTAAATGAAAGCTGTGTGGGCGATTCCATGGAAATAATATTATCTGCCTGCAGGAAAAGAGCAGCAAAAGCTGGGAAAACATCAAAGTGCATGGAGAATGTGTTAGATACTGATCCTGGATCCCCACGCCTGGAGCTTTTCCTCCCTCTTATGTGCCCTTGGAAACAGATTCCCACTTAAATCCTGCTTGGGACCATCAGCTATTCCTGCAATCTAACATCCTGAAAGAATAAAACTGGGAATCACTGGAATTCTATATCGACACTCCCCACCAGCTGTGCCATCCCAGCCCTCTGCAGTGAGCAAAATACCTCCTATAAATCCTGTTTGCTTTGGAAAAAAGTTCCTAAAAAGTTCCAAGAATCCCAATTAACTGCTTTGGATCATCACAAGATGGTGGGGAATAGTTTTTCCATGTTTCCTAGGTGCTACCAAGGATGTGGAGTGAGCCACCAGCACCCCGAGAGAAGGGAGGGATGAGATGGCTCCTGAAATAGGTGAGAGGAACAGGAAGCAAAGAAAAGAGGGAAGTTTTAGGAGGAAATGAATATTCCAAATGGAGAAGGCAGTCCCAAAGGAGAAGGAACACTGATAAAATATTGGAAAAGGGATGGTATATTCCCAGCACTGCAGGATCCTTCCCAAATTTTTGGCACTACTGCAACGAAAGCAACAATAAAATCAATTTATTGGTGCAGAAGAGCCTCAGCTCCATTCCTCTGCCAAGAAACTCTTGGAATAGTTTGTGCTGGAAAGGACCTTTAAAGGTCACTCAGTCCAAGGAAGAAGGATCAGACTGGATTTTAAAGATGAGGCATGGAATGGCCAGTCTGGGATCTGGGGTGTCAGGCACCTCCAGCACTGCCTCTGCACAGGGTGGAACATCCTGTTGGAATATCGTGGGAATATCCGAAGATTAGAAGGCACAAAGCTGAAGAGGAAGAAGCAGAAGCCAAGAGATTCGGAAAACTGGAGATGCTTCGTATTCCCAAAGACAGAGCGGGAAGAGAAAGCAGGAAGTGTGTACAGTACAGATGAAAGAGGTAGCTGCAGCTTTAGCATTTATTTCAGCATTCCAGGTGTGCTTTTCCAGGAAGAAATGGGAGATCAGCCTTTCCAAATGCCCCGATAGCAAAGGAGTGATGGGAACGGAGACACGGAATGCTGGGGGATCAAGACACAGTGGTGGGGATCAAGACACAGAGACATTGAAAGCAGAAATAATTCCAAGAACGTGGATTTCATTTGGGAGGACTGGGATCAGATCTGTTTGTCAACAAAAACCGGGAATTATCTGTGACAGGATACAGTGAGAACCTTCGAGGGGCTCTTTTGTGCCTTTACTCCTTGACCTGTGGCAAGCCCAGCTCCCGGGAATTAGGTATTTCCAGGCTTTTCCAAAGTCCAGTAATCACAGAGCAAAAAAAACCTCAGCATTCCAGGCTGTTTCCTGTCAGGGCAAGGGAAGGCCATTCCCACGGGATACAGTTCCAATGGCACAGAGAAGGAAACAGTCACCCAAGGATTGAGTCTTCCAGGACACGGCGGAGGAACGTCAGGGAAGGGACTTTCTAGTGCAACATTTGAGCCATGGAACATCAGCAGGTTCCCACTGGAATCATTTTAGGAGGGAGAATATCCCACTTTTCCTCACCTGGAGGCACCTCCCACCAGTAGTTCCATCTAATCCCAGGTATCCATGTCGCTCCCAGGGACGGAGATGATCCTTCTCCTTAATGTTTTAAAGTGCTTTGCAGATCCCAAGCTCTGCCTTAGTGCTAAGGGTTACTTCCTGCCAGGAATAAGGGCAGGAACGAGCTCCTTATCCTGACTCCTGGGCCGGGAGGGGAGCTAGCCCGCTAGCCCCAGCCTCCCTGCCCCTCAGCTCCCCTTTTCCCCTCAAACCTTCCCGGATTTTTGTGCGTATTCCTGAAAAATCACCTTGGTAGTGTTTCCTGAGTGCAGGAATTCCTCCTTACCCTGTGCTGTACTCCCGGACCACCTGCTCCCTGCTCCTCTTTTAAGGACCTACAAAAACAAAAGGAACTTCTGGTTGCTCAGAATAAAAGGATTTTTCCTTCTCCAAATCCCTCCGAATCCAGAGGGGCTTCGTCCCTCTGATTCCACTCCCGGAAAGGTCACCTTTGGAACCTTAAACCACAGGGATAATGTTTTCCTGCCCCCTTGAAGCACTTCTGAAGGCTCTGTAACGGGTAAGGAGCAGGGGCTGGAGCATCCCACGCTGGATGGAGTGGGATATCAGCACTTGGACACAGAATCCCGTGGAATTCCGTGCACCCAGGGTTATTTACATCAATGCACGCTGGTTATAAAGTGCTCCTTGATGGCATCGGATCCCACTGGCTCCCGGGAAGCACAGCCCTGACCCATCCCGGGGCTTCCAGAGCCCACACAGAGAACAGGAACCCCGGGATTTGCCAGGGGCCGAGCTCCCGGGAAGCACAGTGTCCTCCCACAATGGAAATAGCCCCAGTAAGGAGAGGGAAAGGGCGCAACCACAGGATTCTACGGAAGTTAAACCGGGAATTTCTTTTCCAGGGAGGGAGGACGGAGCTCCAGGGAGAGCCATCGGTGACTGCTGAGCTTTGAGGGGGAGTTGTGTCAATTCAAGGCCTTTTCCAGGTCCCAAGAATGTGTCATTTCCTAGGATAGGTAGTTTTCCTCCTGCTCCCATCATTGGAAAACCTGCTGGGAGAGGCGGAGCAGGCTCCTCTGGGCCCGGAGGCTCAGGTAGTTTTCCTAACAACTTGCTCAAGCTTTCCTACACGGAATTGTGCAGGTGGAGAGAGGGTGGGAGAGGGGGGCAGGTGGTTCCCCCCAAATCCAAGCCACTTGGAAAGCAGGGGGCTTGGAATCCCACCTGCCCATCCTCTCTTCCCTCAGTTCCCAGAGGGAACAGCACGGGAAGGAGAGGATGACCGTGGATTTTCCTTTGGGAAAGCCTCCCTATTTCCTTAATAAATACCTTCCAACCAGCTCAGCAGCTCTGTAAACGTACAAGAGATTGCAATACTGGGAAAAAGTCCATCTTTTCCCTGAATTCCCCATGACAGAGGCTGGCACTGATCCGTGGATGCTGCATATGGGTGGTGTGAGGACCCCCAGGGATCCAGGAGAGACTCCCAGACTCCGCAGGGACCTGGAAAACAATGCTGGGTGCATTTTGCAGTTGATCCATCCACATCCATGCAGCTCTGAGATGATTCCTGGCAGTCCCGTGGGAATGTCGCCAGCTCGGAGGGGTCCAAGGAACCGAGGAGCAATGGGGGTGATATCCAGGAGAACTTCCTGCCAAAGGAGGGATGTGGCAGAGGGATTGGGCTCTTGGGAACAGCGTCCTTCCCTCTCAGGAGTACTCGGGGGAGAGAAACCATGGTGCCAGCCCCATTCCTGCTGCGCCTGGCCGGGAAGGGGGGACTGGATTTGGGGGGAATACAGCCCCAATGGCTTTAAAACAGGAGTGTCCTACAAAAGCAATCCCCGTGGAAGTGTGCCGAATTGGATCTTGGGCCGGATCCGTGGTAGTGCAACAGGGCCCAAAGTCTCAATCCGCTCATTTCCCAAACCACCGGCTCGGTCCCGAGAGGAGGGATCTGGCCCGGCCCCCTCCTGCTTCCATCTATCCAGGTATCTCACTCCCAAACTCAGCAGGTGCCCCGGGGCAAGGAATCTGCCTCTGGAATGAGACAGGCTGAGGTAGGGAACTTTAGTGCCTCAGACCCTCTCAGGCCCCATGGGGCAAAGCTTCTCCCAGCTCCAAGCGCGCGATTCCAGCACAATCCATCCTCCAGACACCACCACTGTGTTACCCCAGAAGGGATTTTTCCAGCTGTCTCCTCTGATCCCAACTGCCCGATGACGGCCTCCTCCATGGATTATCCCACTGGGATCATTCCACCCCTTTCCCCTGCACTAAAGGGCCGAAATCATGAGGTCGTCCTGCTTGGCAGGGCTGGTTACGTGTCCGGAGGGGGTGGAAGTCCGGATTTTGTCCGTGGCCAGGCATTCCTGGCTGCTCACACCCGTGGGAGTGATATCCATGAGTTCTCCGGATGAACTAAGGGGGAAAGAGGGCGACACGGAGATTCCCGACGAAGGATCCGTCGAGCCCGCAAACAACCTCGGGGGCTTTGGGACTAAGTTGGGCTCGTACTGCGCCCTCAGCAGGATCTCCTGGTCGCTGACGGATTTGGGAATCTCCGCAAAGTCGCTGGAGCTGTCCGACACCATCATGCAGTAAATGTCCTGGAAGGAGCTGCTTTTGCTGTCCAGGTTGAAGAGGCTGTCGATGAACTCGGCGAATTCCAGCACCTGGGGGCTGGGAACGTCGGCCAGGCGGCCGTTGTGGAGCGCCGGCTCTTCCCGAGGGGACAAGGACGCGCGCTCCCCGTCGCTCCCGGTGCCCTCGGCGCTGCAGCGGCGCTGGGGGGTGGTGCCGCCGCTGTTGAGGACGTTTTCCGGGGGCTGCGTCTCCTGGGAATGCTTGGAGAGGCTGTCGGCAGCCAGCAGCTCTGTCCGGGAGCTGAGGGAAGGGTTTTCCTCAGGGATAACAGGGTCTATATAAAAGCAGTGCGTCTCGTCCTTCTCCATGACCGCATGGAGGCTGGGGGAGCCCCGGATGCTCCGGAAACCAGAGGAGCGCCGGGAATCGAAGCTGTAGATGGATTCGTTGTCCGAGAGGCTCTCCATGGTGGCCAGAGGGGCGCGGCGGTCCTGGAGCTCCACGGAGAGACGTTCCTTCGTGTCCAGGAGAAGCAGCTCCACGGGGTCTTTCTGCACGGGAGAAAGCGGCTTCGTCTCGTAGAACCCCTCCAGGCTGATTTCCGAATGGGATTTGCTCCTGCAAGGGGAAACGGAGAACGTGAGGCTGCAGAATTCCAGAACAGCCAGAGGATCCAAGAGTTCCTCACACAGCTCCTCCAACCAGAGGCATCCACAACTCCAGGGAATCTCTTCTTGCTCTGTCCTCCCAGCTGGAAATATCACAAATGGATTCTCCCTCTGCAAACTCTGGTTCTTGCCCTTATCCCTTTTTTCCTGGCTCATTAAATCCTTTTCTCCTGCCCAGAGAGGCTGTGGACTATCCCTGACAGTGTTCCAGGTGGGATGGGGCTTGGAACAACCTGGGCTAGTGGAAAGTGTCCCTGCCCACTGCAGGGCTGGAACTTAAATCCCAAACCAAATTTGGCTCCAAGTTTTACCTTGGGAAAACCCCACCTGTCTGGATAAGGAGAAAAGGAAGTTTCTTCCACAACTTTTCCTGACCTTGCTGTGCTCCAATTCCTAAGCAACACAAGGGGTTTTCCCCCCCTGACATTCCACAAGACATCCTGAAGCTTTAACTCCCACAAAGGCAGCCCATGGATGTCTTTCCCATGAACACGGATCACCACGCTCCAAGAGGAAGAGGACCCACACCTGGAGCCAATATTCCATGAACAATCTCTCCTTACTTGGTACTGCTGTTCCTTCTGTCCGCTGGGATGGCTCCAGTTCCGATCTGCACCGAGGGGCAGCTGGGCAAGGGCTGGCTCTGGAATATCAGCTCTGGGGTGAGATCCACTTCCGTAGGACTCACCATCACTTTGGCTGCGGAAAGCAGAGCTGTTTTCCCCTTGTTGTAGTTCTCCAAGACCTGTCCAAGGAAAGCAGAGGAACAGCAGGGATTTACTGGAGGCTTTCACAAAGCTGGATTGGCTTCTTTCTTCCCAGAGCCTTCTGGAAGCACAGGGAGATAAAGGATTAGATGGATAAATCCTGACATATCCCTGGATGTCACCTGGGCTCCAGTTTAATGGCAGCTCCTGGAATGAACCATCACCACCCAGCCTCGTGTCATTCTGACATTCAGTGGGGAAACAGGAGCTTCCGTAACTTTGGAAATTCCATTCCCAGACCTCACCATGCTCCACTCCAACACCCATTGCAAGACTGCCTGGGAGCATCCCCTTCCCTCCCCTCCTCTTCTCCGAAATAAACAATGGTGTATTTAACCAGCAGCATTCCAGGGCAAGGCCGGCCTGTCCTGGTGTTTTTTGGGATGGCAATTCCCTGCCTTACCTTGTTGAGCCCTTCCATGACCACATAGGGGAGGTGTTCGTGCAGCATGGCCGGGGAGATGATCACCTCGTTGAAGGCCTTGTTGTCCCCCCAGATGGCAAAGTAGGTGGGATCTTCCTGCTCACAGCAGCTGGAAAAGGGGTCCAGACAACAGGGAAAATGGGATGGAAAAGCAGGGCAGTGTTTTGGCATGTGAAAACAGCAGGACACAGAGGGAGAAAAAGAGGAAAAACAGAGGGAGGAGATGTTAAAATACATATTGTTCCCAAGTCCTGCATTTTCCATGGGCTAATCATCATCTAAAGAGGAGAAGGACTTTGGACAAGGGCCTGGAATAATGGGAAAAGGAGGAATAGCTTTAAGCTGAAAGAGGGTGGGTTTAGATGGGATATTGGGAAGAACCTCTTCCCTGTGAGGGTGCTGAGGCCCTGGCATGGATTTCCCAGAGGAGCTGTGGCTGCCCCACCCCTGGAAGTGTTCAAGGCCAGGTTGGATGGGGTTGGAGCAACCTGGGATAGTGGAAGGTGTCCCTGGCCATGGCAGGGGGTAGAACTGGGTGATCCTAAGTCCCTCCCAACCTGAACCATTCCAGGATTCCATGTGCTGGCTTAGATTAGATATTGGAAGAAACTCTTCCCTGTGAGAGTGGTGAGACTGGAAAATTGGGATGGATTTCCAAGGGAAGCTGTGGCTGCTCCATCCCTGGAAGTTTTCAAATCCAGGCTAGACTGGACTTGAAGCAACCTGGTCTGGTGGAAGGCATCCCTGCCCAAGGATCTCCACAGTCCCAACCCAAACCATTCCATAACTCCACCAGCACAGACACAACCACTATCCCCGTGAGACAGCAGGGAAGAAAATCCGTTTCTCCTTGTGTCAGGGAGAGTTTTCCAGCAGGAGTTGCAGCAGGAACTGCAGGACTCACCAGCACTGCTCGGCAGGGTGGTTGTGCACCACGTGGATGATGCGGCCGGGGGGATACAGCGGGGTGCTGGCGCTCAGGGCGATGGTCAGGTCACTGGGATGTGTCCAGAGCCGGTTGCTCGTCACCGAGTTCTCCTCCGGCTCCTCGGGAAGCTCGGATTTGGGAATGCACTTGGTGGCCCCCACGATGATCCGCCACTGTCCCCACAAAGAGAGAGAGAGAGAGAGGAGGGAGGATTTGAGGAGAGAAAAGCAAAGAAAAGCAGAATCACCTCATAAGATTTGAGAGATTTAAACAATTCCAGAGGCAGGACATTCCCTGTTTTCTTTCACACAGGAGGGATTTGCCTAAGGAAGGTGTGTGAGACACCAACAGAGGTGTTCAGGGAAAACACAGTGACACTGGGAATAAAGAAGGAACAATACAATGACAGGAAAACAAGGAAGCTGGAGACAGAGATAATCCAAGCGTTTCTGAAAGTTGGTTTTTCCTTTCCCAATTATATACCCTCTCCAGGTAAATTCCATCATGTATTATCCCTAAAAACCTTCATATTTTACATTTTTTTCCATCTTGGTGCAATGGTAAAGACTGGGAAGGGACAACTTCCCACATTTCCTATCTCCAAGACATGAGCAGACCATTTATCCTGGAACAGCATCACTCAGACGTTCCTACAAGCACAGCAACTGCTGTACTTCCAGCCTGTTCCCAGTTTGTATTGGCCAGGAAAAGCCACAGTTGGAACATGGACTTTAAAAGAGGCTCAGACAGAAAATTCCCTGCTCTGTTATTTGGGATCTGTGATGGTGAAGTTGCAGCACGTGAGCCAGAATGATCCCACTGAGCTCTCCAGCTCTTTCCATCATTCCTCTGGTTCCCTAAATAATGATCCTGAGGAGACCTGGAGGAAACCTGCCCTTCCTGCCACTAAAATTCCCCATCCCTGCTCAGAGGCATCTCCAGGTGTTGGTTCTTCCCTCTTACCTTTGGTTTGGTGCTTCTTTGGAGAACATCCAGAAGCTGCCGGCGAAATCCCTCCAGCTGAGAGAGCCCGATCCTGGAAGAGAGGAAGATGTGATCACGGAAAAGAGGAAGATGTGACTCTGGAAAAGGAGATATGATCATGGAAAAGAGGAAGATGTGATTCTGGAAGAGATGAAGATGTGATTCCAGAAAGATGTGATTCTGCAAAAGAAGAAAATTATGGATTATGGAAGAGAGGAGAACATGTTCGCAACACCTGGGCAGGGAACAGGACAAGAAGGATACAGAGCACAGAAAAACAAGGAATTGTGTTTCAAAGGACACTACAAGGATACAACATGGAGCAGACGGATTCAGAGGTGGGCTGTGGCATCACCCAGAAGCAGGAGCCAGGAGTGAGAGGTCACAGGGAATTACCGGGACAATAACCAGGATCGGATCAGCAAACAGGGAAGGAGGGAGGCAACGACGGAGGATGACACGGAACAGGTGAGTTGGAAAAGAGTCCTGGAGCTGAATGACACCACTGAGGAGATGACAGGATGGACAGGATCATGGCATCCAGGTAAATCCCAGGCTCCTGCTCCAAATCTCTGCTCAGCAGAACATATCCCAGGAGATGAGGAAGGTGAGGAATGCCGAGGCACAAGGAATGAGGTGGTTCGGAGAGGAGGTGACATGGAACAGGGATTCTGGGACAAGCTGGTCCATATGCGGTGAAAGCATATCCAGGACAGGGCCAAGATAAAACAGGAAACCAGGAAGGTGGCACTTATATTCCAGGTACCACAAGGAGGGATTCCAGAGGCAGGACATTCCCCCTTTTCTTTCACACAGGAGGGATTTGCCTATAAAAACCCCAACAGAGGTGTCCAGGAAAAACACAGCGACACAGAACCGGGAAGAGAAACAGGGAGCAATACAAGGACAGGAAAATGAGGAAGCTGGGGACAGAGATGATCCAAGTGTTTCTGACAGGAAACAGATGATTTGGGACAGAACAGCAGAGATTCACCAAGGAATTCACACACTTCTCCACTTGCCTGGGCACCAGATCTTTGCCAAGCACCACCGCAGTCACAAACTCCTTGGAATACTCCATGGCATCCTCACTGGAAGAGAAACAGGAGCAAGAAGAATCAAACAGTGTTTCATTCCCAGTTTGGTGGCAGGGAAACCAGGGGCACAAACCCCAATCCAAGCTGCTCCAGGCTTTGGGGATTTGCACCTTGTGGAAAAAGAGCCTGATCTCCACATCCCATGGCCCAACCATTACCCTGCACATGGCTCTGGATATACCTGGGAAAGGAAATGCTTGAACTCAATGCCTCACAATCATTTTCCAATAGTTTGGGAATGGGAGGACAGCCAAGGAAGGAGATATCCTGTGCTCCTGAGACTACAAAGACAATGTAGGATGAAATACCCCAACATTTGGGAGAACTCAGATGGCAAATTTCTGCAGCAACCTGAGTTCCAAGAGAAGAGGGAAGGAATCGGGATTGCCACTCTGAGTTTCCTGGAGATATTCCCAGCCAGTTACCACAGGCAGAGGCTGCCTCACTGACCTAGGGATGATCCTGGGCACGACACAAGCCAGGAGCTACCAAGGGAGCCAAGAGTGGAAGTTTGGAGCAGAAGGTTGTACAGCTCTTGTGAAACATCCTCCTCTGTAGCTCTGTGGCTGCAGAAGACCTGGGAATACTACAAGGAATGCCAGCATCCAGATCCAGCAGCAGGATGGTTTAAAACCCTTGGCTGCTCCTGGAATATGATGCAGGAACTACCACAAGAAGCTTCTCACGATCCATAGCTGATTCCAAGAATCCCCGTGGTGTCTGTCAGGACTAGGAAGACCTTCCCTCACCTCACAGCAATCCAATGGGATGTTTTGTTTGGGAATGACACGACCAGAAGGTCTGTTCCCATTTATAATGGGAGGAATTCAGGATTAATCTCTCCCTGGTTTTGCTGCATGGCAAAGGGAGAGAAACCAGAACGAACCCTGTGACCAATTTTAGGCTGCAGAATGACAGAAATCACATCCCAATTCCAGTTTCTTTGGAAAAGGAGTCCAAACAACTGGATCAGCTGCTGCAGACACCTGCATTTGGTCAAGTATCTCCCTTATTTCCATCTATTCAGGGAGATGGGGAAACTGGGAGTGGGCAGAGTAAGGAAACTGCACCCATTTTCCATTAAAATCAGAGCCATGGATAACTCAGTTATAAACCAGGATATTCAGGAAAGTGGGCCCCTGCCATCCTAACCTGAATTCCAAACTATATCCCAGAGGAAACCCTCGGCTCCTCCAGGCTGCCTGTTCGTTTCACTGCTCCCTGGAGCCTCACAAGCAGGATCCAGTGTGTCCCAGGTGTATCCCAACACCTACCTGAGCAGCCCACCTGGGGGGGAATAGGCAAAGCACTTCAGGGATGGATACTGGGGACGCAGCAGGAAGGACAGGATGGCAGCTGTGCCAGCTCCCAGGGAATGCCCAACCACAATCAGGCCGTAGTGTTTTGTTCCTCTTCCCTAAAAAACATGGAAGCCACAAGGAATCGAGGTCAGGTTGGAAATGAAATGGAATTCATCCTCCAAATCTCTCCCTTTCCCCCGTTTTGGAGTCTTCCTTTATACATGAGCACTCCAGATTCCAGCTGAACAGCTCCTTGCTTGTTCTGAATCATGGAATCGTCGTGGAATCCTTAGGTTGGAAGGGAAGGGAGAGATCATCCCGTTCCACCCCCTGCCATGGGCAGGGATACCTTCCACTAGCTCAGGTTGCTCCAAACCCTGTCCAACCCATCCTGGAACACTGTCAGAGATGGGGCAGACACAGCTTTTCTGGGAAACCTGTGCCAGGGCCTCACTAGAGGCTGGAATTCATTCACTTCTGGAATTCTACATTTGGCCTACTGGGAATTCCCTGAAAGAAAAAAAAGTGGGAAGAAAAAGGAAAGGCACACCAGCTGCTTCAATTTAGGATTTGATGGGAGCCTTTTGCCCCTCCTGATAACATCCAAGCCCACATAGAAAGTGTCTCTACACCTCACTGGATGTTTTTCCCTGGAATATCTGTCCTTGGCAACTGTCAGAAACAAGGTCCTGGGCTGGTGGGACCTGGGATGGCACTTATGGACCTAAAGCCAGGAAAAATTCCTCCTGAGTAACAGGAACAACTCCTGTTTTCCCTTTCTAGGCAGAGAGGAATGAAGCTCCATCCCAAAAAGCTGGATGCTGGTTTATCTCCCCCTCCATCCACCAAATATCCCAAGGCAGCAGTTCAACAACTATTCCCAACATATAAACCAAGGTAAGCTGCTTCCCAACATCTCCCTTGAGTCCTGTGACATCTCCCTACCACCAGGAATGTGCCCACAGGGACAGTCAGCACGGCATTCCGAGGAAAATCTCCATAAAGATGGGATTTCAGTTCCTGCTGATTTGGTTTTAATGCTCCCTGTCCCACATTACCACCACGTGGGACTTCCTGCCTCAGGAAAAGGAAAATAATCAGGAGCTCTGCAGTATTGGTGCTTCCAAAACAAAAATGCCTTGCGGGAAGTCTGGATGGGGCTTGGAGCAACCTGATCTTGTGGAATGTTCTCTGCCCATGGCAGGGGATGGAATGGGATGAGCTTTAAGGTCCCTTATGGTCCGAACCATTCAATGAATGAGTAACTAGCTGGAAATCCAGAGGGACAGGAATTAAAGGAAGAGCTGAGAAATGAATACAACGGACTCAGGGACACGGAGATTCCCTTAAAACCCAGTTTTTTATGGAAATCTCATCCTCTGTCCACAGACAATTCATACTCACCAAATCCCGTCCAAAAGCTTGGGACAGCACCATCTCTTGCTCCAACTTCTTCTTGATGTACTCAGCAGACAGCACCATTCCCTGTGGGAAGGGGGAAAACACAGCAGGATGTAAATGGGATCTCGACATCCAGCAGCCAGAAGGTGAGGAAGCTCTGGAATGCCCCTCAGCATGGATCAGGATGGAGGGAGAACAGACACCCCTCTGCATTTCCAAAGTTTTGGTGTTTAAGGAGTAATGGCAGTTCTTAATTAAGGAACACTCCAAGGGCCTATTCCTGGGCCTTTAGAGGGAAAACCACCCCAAATCCAATTAACTTAAACACAGGATTGTGGATTTGGTACTTCAGGCCCCGGGACCTGGGGCAGAACAGAGAAATAGGCTTGGATATTCTAAATACAGGTGTTTTAAAAGCCAAATTATCCTATTCCAGGTAAATCTGGGAAGGAGTTTTCCATTTAAATCTGGGAATAAAAGTGTGAGTTATTCTAACAGAGATAATAATACAAACACCAAAGGGAAAAGTGGCAGCACCAGGAATTAGTCCCTGCCTTCTCCAGCCATCAATATTAAGGGAATTTGGCTGTCAGAGGACATTCATCCCAAATTATTAAAAGTTTTTATCCCCTAGAAGTTAAGAAGTGCTGGAAGATGGGAAAGATCATACCTGGGTCTAAACATTCCTCCTCCCTGCTGAGGAGTGTTTCTCCCTCTGTGTGGTGATTCCAAATGTAGTTGATCCAATTCCAAGTGCAGTTACAAACAAGCAACTGGAATTTGGTTTGTTGCATAAATTCCTGGTGGTGCCACAGTTTAATTCAGTGGGAAGTGAGCCTGAACTCCAGAAAACGGGGAAAAAAATGGGGAAATCACCTCCTTGGCTGTTTTCTTTTAAATCCCCACCTGAAAATGGTGTCAGTACAACGGGAATGTTATTGGAGGCTAACTCTCCATCTCGGAGATATAAAAGGATTTCTGGCTCCAAAAGCAAAGGAAAAAAAATATAAATAATAATATATAAAACTTCAGTTNAAATTTGGCGGGAAAATGAGGCGGGAAAATTGGGCGGGAAAATCTAAATCAGGGATAAATCTAAACCAGGGATAAATCAAAATCAGGAATAGATAAGGGATAATAGTGCTGACACTCTTGCAGCAATATCACCTCATCAAGCCTCCAGAGATCAAGTTTTATTCCACTCTCTTGGAATTTCTTGGATTATTTCAAAGAGGGCCAGAAAGGAATAAGAGAAGCCAGTGAGGAAAAGAAAGCAAAGAAACACGGAATTTTCCAGGTCCTCAGTATCCAAAATGCCCTTGATCCCAATCTGGATGTTGGAGAGGGAAAACAGGGCAGCGGAGACCCCATTCCATGGAAATGGGATATATGGGATGCTGCCACCACTAAAAAGCACCATGGTGCTTGTGCCTTATCCCAGCTCCCAGCAGCTCCCCAGCTTCCAGAAGAGTCTCCATTCCCAATCCTAATGAGAAGTGAGCAGCAGGCCACTGATCTAAATTCCCACCGCGAATTTGGGATTCTATTTTTAGGGAGCGTGACCCAAATCCATGGTGATGTCACTGCTGGGATGTTAGTCAGCCTTCGGGACGTGTTTTTGGTAATTATATCCTAATGGAGACGGGGATTTTAATTATTATGGAATGACACTGCAAACTTCCATTTAGATTTTCCACTGGAAAAATTTCCTAAAATTCATGGAATCCCGGTTTGGGTTGAAATGGACCTTAAGGATCATCCAGTTCCATGGACAGGGACACTTTCCATTAGCCCAGGTTGCTCCGAGCCCCATCTAACCTGATCTTGGACACTTCCAGGGATGTGGCATCCATAAATTCTCTGGGAAACAAATCCACTTTTGAGTTAATAAAACCATTTTGGCTTAATTTTGGGAGTTCACACGTAAATAACCAAATGGATCAAGGATTTAGGGAAAGGGAATGGAAATATTCTGCATTGTTTCGCATCTCAAAGGCACAAAACTGCTCTGGGATATTTGAAATTTGGGGGGAAAACCCTCAGAAGGAGGAGAGAAAAATGTTGGAAATTCTCATTACTGGATGTTCTACCACACTGGGATTGTGGCTGAGCTTCCAGGACTTTCCAGCAGCTCCTTCTTGTCCTCCTGGTTGGCTCAACACCAGGAAACAAAGCTCCATAACATCCTGTTTTCACTAATTTTGTCCTGGGAGCTCAACAATTAAATCTGGATTCACCCCCTTGGCTCGGGATTATTTTTAAAATTAACTTAGTTATAAAATCAGTGGATTTTATTGCAAAAATAGTGAAGTTGGATTCTTCTTTGAGTTATAATTCCTTTTTTTTTGCATTCTAATCCCTAAACTTCAGTTACAGCTCTAATTTTTGATCCAGAATAGATCAGAGCACCGATAAATATTTTTTAATTGCGACATTGGAGCTGTGGAGTGATAAAAAATCGGATGTAAACAGCAAGACTTGGAATTTTAGGATGGCTGATGGACACCCCCAGGGATGGGTGGGACAGACTCAGCAGGAAAACATCCCAAATCAAACAAATCCTGGGAAAGCTCCCACGTAGCCAAGTCCTTGTTTCCAAATTAAATGCGTAAGTGAGACACTGGATTTGTTTGGATATTAAACTTGACTCCTGGACATTAAAAATGCATTTAAAATTCCATTATCTCCCTTAGTTTTCCTTCGGGAATCAACAGCACATTATTGTCTGCAGATTAATATTGATAATAATTCCAGAGAAACTAAATATTTCTCTCCTGGCAGCAATCCCAAAAAAACACCAAAACACAAAGGACAAATAAAAGCTCTGTCTGGAACAAAGGGAATAAACTGATAATGTTTCATGGAAGTTGCCAGAGGAGGAGTATTTTCATATAAAGATCAAAAGCAAAGCCAGTTTCCGCAAGGATCTGTTCCTGGATTTTCACTGAATCATGGAATTCTGGAATGGTTTGGGTTGGAAGGGACCTAAAAGCCCATCCAGTCCCATGAGCAGGGACACCTTCCACTAGCCCAGGTTGCTCCAAGATCCATCCTCCAAAGAGTTCCTGCCCATAGCAGGGTTTGGAATGGGATCTTTAAGGTCCCTTCCCATCCAAACCATCCCAGGATTCCATGATTCTACTTCCTAAAGCAGAGAGAAAAGGTTTGGCATTCAGGCAGGATGCCATGAGGGAAGCAGGAGCTTCCAACTCATGGCTCCCAAGGACTTCCAAGCTCCATATCCCACCTTGAGCAACACCTCATCCCCCCCAGCAGCACTTCCAGCGACTGCTCCATTCCTTCCAACCTTCACTCTGGATTTTCCTTTCCCAACCTGGCACTGCAGCTTTGGAAGCTGCCAAATTCCTGATCGTCTTAAAAACTCGGCACATCATTCCTTTGCCAGACAGGGGCAAAGGTCAGCTCTGGAATAAATGGATTTAGCCAGCCCAGAACTGCTCACAGACACAGAGCATCCATCTAATTTCACGGATCCGAGTCCTACCGCTATCCTTTGAGGATGTTCCCATCACAGCAGAATTTTAAGCACATTCTCAGGCTTTGATTGAAAATTCCTTAAAGGTCGTTGGAAGAAAAAGTCGTTTGAGTGGCTTCAGGAATTTCATTGTGGGTCTCCACTATGCCTTTCTGAGTTTGGAATTCTCTGATTGTATGGAGTTTTTAATTACACGCCCAGCGATTTTTACTGTTCCCAGTGATTTTAGCTGTTCCCACTAATTATTTAACACCTCAAAGCCCTTTCTGTAACTCCTTTTTCAAGTAATTAAGACCATTTGGGGGTTTATAATTAAAAAGTGAAATAATTAGAAAAATCCAAGGGGTTTGGGTTGGTTTGGGATCGTTTTCCCTTTGTTTTCCTCACCTTGTGTCCCAGCCACGTTCCATGGTGCCCCTCTACTGGCAGGCGCTCCGCGTCCCCCGTCAGATCCGTCAGGGCATCCTGGAAGAAAAGCAGTCACCTTGCTTCAGGTGAGTCAAATCCGGGTCAGGATTCCAAACCGGGACGGGCTCCAACTCTCTGCAATGTCCACCGGGGAGGCCACCTCATATCCCACTTACTTTTGGGGATAGAGTTCCCCGGATGCTGATGACCACCTTCTTCTTGTCATGGTCCACGGCCACGTAGAAAGGGGTTTCATAAACCTGGAAAAGATCAGGAGAGACATTCCTGTTGGATTATCCTCAGGGAAAAGGAGGCAGAGAGAGCAACAGGATTTGTGTCCAAACGACAGAATTTCTTGATGGGCATGGAGAGAAAAGGGCTTTGTTTCCCTTCTTTGTCCCACTACAGCTGGAAGCGGGTAAATCCCGTTGGGAAGGGGGTCTGGGATTGTCCTTACGGCGTCGTGGCAGGAAGTGTAGACGATGTCCACGGAGGTCATGTTCTCGTCCAGGAAGTGGCGCCGGATGGCGATGGCGTTGCAGCCACAGCAATTGTCCTCCTCGATGGTGACGCCGGGAGCGTAGCGCGGACGCGACGGGCACAGGCAGCAACATCTGCAGGAAGGAAACACAGCTTTGAGGGAAAAAGGCTGGATTTAGGGTAGCATTCCAAGAAGAAAGGGAAAGGCGGACGCTCCAAGCCTCATCCCAACGGCAGCGAGTGCCAAGTGAAGGATAAAACCACAAAAGAACCTCAAAATCTGCGATCAGGTGCAGTTTTCCTTCTGAGCACCAGAGAGAGCTACAATGCAGCCAGTCCCCAAGGAATCCAAGTGTGGTGGGGTGGGATGGCTCCTCAAAGGACACTATGCTTGGAAGTGCAGTTTTCCAGCACTTCAACACAGAAAAGCCAACGCTGACCGAGCTCCAGGTTTATTTATAGGAAAAAAATGGATTTAGAATAATCCCAAAATAAAAAGAGAAGCACAGATTGATTTTCCTTCTTTCTCTCTCACAAAAGTATTCCCAAGGAATTACATTCCTCCCAGTAGCCCAAAAAGTGCCAAAAGCTCATCCCCAAATTGAATCTGGTGACAGAATTCTGGCAGCTGGAAACAAACCCTTACACCAGGGCAAAAATCTTGAGCTGGAAAAATCCAATTAATCCATGGGAGCACAGCCCAAGCCAGGCAAATCTTGGAGGTCTTTTAATCAGGACCCAAATGTCAACTCCCTGATTTTTGAGCTCCAAGAAGCTCTTTTTGGACTTGGTGTTGTGCCAGGTGAGTTCTCTCTGCTGGCTGTTCCATGCTCCAGAGAGGATGGAGCAGAGGACAGGCTGGTTTATTTACGAGGAACTGGAGCAGATTCAGGAAGCCTTTGGAATATGAGGCCCAGAGAGATGGAAAGAAAAAACATGAGGAGAAAAAGGCAGAAAAGAAATCAAGCAAGGGTGGAACAGCAATAGGATGAAATAAACGTGGGGGAAAACAAAGAGTATTTCTAAATGTGGGAAAAAGAGGCAGGGAAAAAGGGATGAGGGCGGGCACTCACGAGCAGGATCTGGCCAGGCGGCAGAGTCCACACGTGGGCTTCCTCATGAGGTAAATGGGCCATCCATAGGCAGCCAGGGCGAAGAGCATGTAGTAACACACCTCCCGGTACCGCTGCATCTCTTGCTGGAAGACACGGGACTCCCTGAGCCTGGAATCTCTTGGAATTTCTCCCTCCCATTCCCTTTTCCCATAGTTAGGCACGTGCCGAGCGTCAGCCCCCTCTCCCAGCTGCGTTGCGGTGACTGAGGACAACGAGGTGGGAATGCCAGGCAAGAGCCACCCCCTCCCAAAGATTCTCTGCCTGATTTCCTGAGGAATTCTCTGGGTATCCCACCCTGCTGCCAAGGAAGCTGTTTCCTGCAGATTTGGAAATGAGCTCCTTAAATATCCCCTTCCAGCAGGCCGGAGGATGCCTGGAGAAGGCCACAAAGCCAATTTAGGGCCATGTGCTGCGGTTTTATCCCATAAAACCTCAGATATCCCAGAGAGCTGGATCAGGGGTTGGAGTTAAACACGTCAGGATAACCAGAGGGGAAAATCAGGGAAACATCATGGAGAAATTGGAGGAAGAGCTGAGGGGGAAAATGGCAGGGGGAAACTGAGGGGGCAGAAATTTGGCGGGAAAATTGGGCGGGAAAATCTAAATCAGGGATAAATCTAAACCAGGGATAAATCAGACAAACCTAAATCAGGGATAGATCTAAACCAGGCACAAGTAAGACAAATCTAAATCAGGGATAAATCAGACAAATCTAAATCAGGGATAAACCAAAATCAGGAATAAATCAGGGACAAAAGTGCTGACTCTCTTGCAGCAATATCACCTCATCAAGCCTCCAGAGATCAAGTTTTATTCCACTCTCTTGGAATTTCTTGGATTATTTCAAAGAGGGCCAGAAAGGAATAAGAGAAGCCAGTGAGGAAAAGAAACCAGGGAACACAGGTGGGTTTGGAGAATCCCACACCCTAGGGACTTACCGCATTCTTCAGATCCAGGTATTTGGTGTTCCTGGTCACTGGCATTCCAGACAGGAAAGCTAAAATGTCATTGTTTGCCTGGAAGTCACAAATACACAGAAAAATTCCTCTGTGTGACAGCAAGACAAAAATCTACTCCCAAATATCCCAACCAGGCCCCTCAAATAGTTCCAATGGTTTTGTTCCTGCCTGATTTGAATCCCAACTCAGGGGGGGAAAAAACCCATTAAAATAAATCCATTTCCTACTGGGCTGACAATCTGCAAACCTCAACAGCAGCTTGGAAAACTGGGAATTTTTCCTTCTGTAGCCTGAATCCCAAATCAAGGGAAAAACCCCAATACAATAAATCAATTCCCTACTGGCTTGACAACCGGCAAACCTCAAGAGCGGCTTGGAAATTTGGGAATTTTTCCTCCTGCAGATTGCTGGAGTCTTCTCCACATCGCTGTACAGTGGGAATAATCTTCCCATTCATTTGGGAAAGGGCCTTGGAGGCCCTTTTGGGATCAAACACTCCCCCTGTATCACCTGCCTGGAGAAGATCATTCCAGATTCCGGACTTGACTCAGCACTAGCTGAGCCCTTTGGGAAGGAAAAACCACAGGAAAAAACTCGGGAAAAGCTTCTGAAGTCGCCATTATTGTGCCTTCCCAGCTCAGCGAGCGAGAAGAGCCCAAAAACGAGGTGGGCAGGGAATCCCAGAGAATCCCAGGGAATCCCGGAGCAGCTGGGAAGCCGAGATTCCCAGGTTTCCCCACCTCATCCAGCACGGCGCTGCGCTTGGCCCGCTGTCGCTGCCGCAGGAGAACCAGCCCCGCGATGATGTCGGAGGGGACGATGTCCAGGTCTCGGAAAAATTCCGCAAAAAGGTAGGCGATCTCGGAGTAGGCGTCCTGCAAAATCCAGGGAGAGAGGGGTTGGAGGAGGAGGAGGAATTTGGGTGTGGGGAGCCTCGAAATAGGACACAAAGTGAGAACTGGACTCGTTTCTGGAGCTCTGCCTCCGAAACAGCCACGAGATTCCTGCAGGGAATGCCAGATCTATCTGGACTAATCACATGATTATTGTCTCTTGTTTATTTTCCACAGTCCCACTCGGGGGCTGGATTTGTGCTGTGCGTGGGCACAGAGAACACCTCGACATCCAAACTGCTCAGGCAGGACGCAGGCAGGGAAAGGGAATGTTTTTGGCTCTCTCTATTAAACAAAACAGAGAAAATGGGATGGAAATTAAACAAATCCCAATCCAGTAAAACCTCGGAGTCATCCTTTCTCCTCAAAAGCAGAATAAAGGCCATTCCATGAGGAAAAAACACTAGTTTTGTCCTATTTAAGAGTCTCTTCAACTCTAACTTTGCCCTGGATTCCTTTTGCCCAAATTTAACCCAGATCTGGGATTCTTTTACCCAAACCTAACCCAGATCTGGGATCCTTTTGCCCATATTTAACCCAGTCCTGGGATCCTTGGGCCCCTAATGCCAGGCTTTTCCAGATTTATTTTGGATGGCATCTAAGCGAAAAGGCCTGAAAAGGAAAACCTGGAAGAACGGAATCATTAAATGCAGAATTCCCAGGAATGAAGGTGACCGAACCCAAAAAAGGAGGGACAGAAGTGGAAGTGACCTGAGAGGGTCAAGCAAAGGCTCTGGAGCAGCGTGACAAAGATATTTTGAGGAGACATGCCCTTTTTTTCCACCTTTTTGCTCTGTATTACAGGGAAAAATCCCACAAGACCTTACAGGAGAATATTTTGGGATGCTGGAGAGGGGCTGGAATGTGGGTCAGTGCTGACCTGTCGTTACTCCAGCCTAAGGACAAGTGTGATCCAGAGGCTGGAGTAACAAAATGCGGAGCTGTACCCGCCACGGGTCCGTATTTGACTCCTGCCATCCAAAACCTTTCCTACAACGAGGATCACAGCCTTATCCTGAACTTTTATCCTGTGTTTTCATAGTATCCTTTATCCAGCATCAAAACCCACAAGACTGGAGTGTTGTGGAAACCCTGAGCACTCCAGGACGGGATTTCTCCTCTCCCTTCTTTGACCATCAAGACAGTAAATCCCTTCTCTTCCCTGCAGGAATGACCTACATCCTTTTATCCCTGCCAAACTCCTGGAGTGTGGGATGACTTTCTGTCATTTTTCACTTCCCTACAAAAGCCAGTTAAATCCCCATTAAGAACTGGGGCTCCAGGTGCCAACTCTCCGTGCCAGCAGTGCCTTTGGAAAGCCAACGGCATTCCAACCGCAGTATCCTTGAAATCCTGACCTCATCAATCCTAGCACGGCTCCTGTGAGCTCACAAGAAATGCCAAGAGCCTCCAAAGGAAACAGGACAAACACCCATTAATCCAAAGTGGCAGCTACAGCCCTGGATGCGCCGACAAAAAAAGGCCCTGATGGAAGTTCAATGCGGATTTTCCGCTCCAAAGGAACAGCTTTTTGTGGCAACACCTGACATTATTCCTGTTTGTCCACCTGGAGTGCTCTGCTACAAACCCTGAAGGCTCTGGGGCTTCAGCCTTCACCCCAGATCCTTTCCCCAAAGCCATGTCCATCCCATAAAGTTCTTTTCCAGCCCAGAGGACAATGATCCTCTGCTGCTTTTTTTTTTCCATGGAGTCTGGGATAGGCAGCAATGGATTCATTTCTGATCCATTACGTGCTCATTCATTCCACACGCTGCCATGCCAGGACACAACGTCAGGGCTTGTTCCTGCAGAGAAAAGAGGCTGGAAATTGCTCAAAAGCTGGATGTAAAGTGGAAACTCGACAGCACGAGGAATGTGAGGCATCTGGAATCCACTTTTATTCCAAACTTTAAAAAAAAAAGGAGAAACGGTCACCGCAGAATGGAAAGTTTGTTAAAAAGAACCCGAAATACTTGGAATACTTTGCAATCCTGAATAAAATGGGAGTTGTTCAGGGCATTCAGGTGTCTGTCAGGGCTCTCTCTCCCAGGATGCAGCATCCACGCTGTGCCCTCAGGACAGGAGTCTCCAGCTCCTGGGCAAGGTGACCTGGATGTGCTCTCAGGGAGAAGGGAAGCACCTCTGCTCCGGAGCACCAAGGAAAAGCTGCTGTGGGAGCTGCCAGGACACAAAGCTCCTTTGGTTTCAGTTTTCCAGATGGATTTCCAGATGGATTTCCCCAGCAGATAAGCTGGGAGCTGGCAGGCCTGGACTTGAACTTCCCAGTGGGACAGCCAGGACATTCCCAGGGAACACAGTGGCATTTCAGCCAGGGAAAGGGATCCTGGGAGGGGCAGCATTCTGGGACAGGGTGCTGGATTTCTGCACAAGGGCTGTGAGAATTCCTGCAGCCTTCCACACTCTGGAAGCTGAACCCGTGGATAATTCCACAGCACTCCCTAAGAAATGCTGTCAATCCAATTCATCACCTGAGAAGAACAAACGTTCACCTGACTCTCCTTTATTTTTCCACTTTCCCTTTGGAGCTTTCAATCCCAGGCTCATTTCTCTTCCTCTCCACGTTCACATCCCTTCCAATGTGCTCCTTTTTCCCGCTGCATCCTTTTGGAGCACGAACTCTGGGCTATATTTAGTGAGGACACGGCGGCTGTGGTCGGTCCCTTGGTGTTTTCCCTGTCATTTTCCTTGCCCTTCTAACTGGAGTTAAACGTCTGGGCGGATTTTTTTGGCCACTGCTGGTTTTGTTGGAATGTCCTTGATAAATCCCAGCTTTTTCCCTGAGAGGTTGTAACTAATTCAGAGCCCAGTGCGTGCAAGTGCACAAATCTCCTGATTTTTATGACTTTCTCCTACCTTTGGGAACAATTCCCTGCTTCTGCTGGCTCCTTCAGGAGTCCTCAGAATTCCAGCCGAATTAGTTAAATCAAAAGCAAAGTTTTCCAGCTCCAAAGTTTGACTTGCCTCTCCAGCAGGTCCTCAGGAATGCAGGTGAATCCCACCCTCAGGCACAAACCTGCTCCCAGTGATTCTAAGGAGAATGGAATGATAACTTCTGGGGAAGGAATTTCAAGGCCTTTACCCTTCCCTGCTAGAGAACAGCAAGGGCAAATCCCAACAGCAGCGCATGAAAATTCCCAATGGATCTAGGGATTAAGCAGTAGTTTTTGACTGTCAGGAAATCCAGAAGGATTTTGGTTTTCCCATTTCCAAATTCTCCTCCTTAAGGGTCTGAGACTGATGGAAACAACAGGAGAAAGTGCTCAGGAAGTGGCTGATAAAGGGAAACAGGAGCTGCCCAGGAAGTGCTGCCAGATGTGATCCTAACCTGAGGTAAACCAGGGATTTCTCCCAGGGATACTTTGATTCCCAACAGGAGATTTTTGGTACCCACCGACTGCGAGTCCTTCGTCCGTGTGCAGCAAAGGAACACTTTGAGCCTGCGTGTCCAGCTGCTGGCTTGTCCCTCTTCCAGGCGGTGTCTGGGAAGAAAGGGGAGAGCAGGAATGTGAGCAGAGGTACAACAAGGCGTAGGATCCAACCTGGAGTGGCACAGCCCGTGCTGCCCCTGGAAAAATGGGATAAGGTCCCCCCAGTCCTCCTTTTCTCCAGGCTGAGCCCCTTTCCCAGCTCCCTCAGCTGCTCCTGGTGCTCCAGCTCCTTTCCCAGCTCTGTTCCCCTCCCTGGATACACTCCAGAGAAGCGTGAATCCACAGGATCCAGCTCTGTTTGGATACCTGCTATCCTGCCTGAATGGGATGCATGGAATGAAGCTCCTGTTGCAACCCGGCAGCTGCTCCATGTGCCAGGATGTGCGACCACTCAGGACGGAAAAACCTCCCTCGGGATGAGAGAGTGGGAATGGCACAAGAGGCCCTGAGCATTTCATACATGCAGTTTTTCCCAGTCACGGAATCATGGAATGCTTTGGGTTGGAAGGGACTTTTAGGATCATTCGTGTTCCACCCCCTGCCATGGAAGTAGGGACTGATTCCGTGCCAGAGTGACAAGCTCCCTAAAGTCCACAGCTCCTCTTTATTTTTAGGGAAACACAGCTTTAATCCAGGTCAGAGCAATCCAAAATAAAACACCACCACTCCATTTTCTGGCAGGGCATCCCATCAGGATAAGCCCAAGCCCAGAAAGTGGGTTGCACCTGCAAGGAAAAGATGCTGGCAAAGGAATATTTGCTTGAAATGGAAGGAGCAGATCCTGCAGGGATCCATCAGCTCGTGCCTGAGTATCTGGGAACAGCTCTCCATAACCTTTCTGAAGATCCCAAAAGAGAAATGGGAATATGAGTGGCAGCACGGCTCTGCTCCCCTGGATTCCAAACAACTCCAGAATTTCCCTGGTGGGGTTCAACAACCAAGTGTACTCTGAGCTATTTTCTCTCCATCTTTTCCCAAATTCTTTCTTCCTAATGCCAAACTTCTACACGTTCAGTAGGAGCACCACAGCTCCTTGGAAAAGCCTTGGCACAACGAGCCAAGCCTTTTATTGGGTTGTTTCTTTTTCCCAGCCCACACACATCACGATGCCACCGGGAAAGGAAAACCACCGTGGGACACAATCCAGCCAGGCAAAGAACTTCCTCATCTATTCCTTGGAAAGGATTTCTTTCAGCAAGAGGGAGAAGTTGGGAATATATCCTTTGGAAACCATTGTTTGCGCAGTGAACAGTCACATTCGATGTTTGTTTTTCACATCATAGCCCACAGCGTTTGCTTGTTAACAGCTGTTAACATTCCCTTTCCAGAGGGAAAATCCACCAACAGCAGGAACAAGCTCTCCGTAAATGCTGCAGGCCTGGAGGGAAAAACACGGCCAAGGGAGAAAGGCCTTCACTCAGCTTTCTGGGATCTCAAAATCCCCCACAGAGGAGATAATTTTGGGGTTGGTTTGAATTTACTTTTGCAAGATGTGGAGCTCGGATTTGCTTTGGAAAAATCATCACAGAATTCTGGAATGGTTTGGGATGAAAGGCACCACAAAGCTCATCCAGTGCCACCTCGCTGCCATGGGCAGGGACAGCTCCCACTATCCCAGATTGCTCCAAGCCCCATCCAGCCTTGGACATTTCCAGGGATGGGGCAGCCACAGCTGCTCTGGGAAAACCATTCCAGTGCCTCACCACTCTCACAGGGAAGAATTTTTTTCCTAAGATGTAATACTACATCCACAGTATCATCCTTCTTATCTTCCTAGGAATGCCCTGATCCTAAGCAGCAATCACCATGCTAGGCATTAATTCCAAATATTCCAGGCTACTGTAACATATTGGAAAGGTCAGGAGGAATATTTGGCATTCCACAATAAAACCCAGGCTCCTTCCCACAGAACTTGATGCACTATCCTCAGAAAAGCCTAGTTTTCCCTCATAAAGGATCCCATTCCAAGTCATTGGAAAAGCCTGTGTTCAAAATACAGAAATCCAAAAAAAAAGGGAAATTTGCAGAGCGTTTTTTGAAAGCTTCATTTTTCATCCCTTAGATCCACATTCCTCAAGGACAGTCACATATCAAAGGAAACAAAGCCTGTTTGTGTTGTCCCCTACTGGAAAAAAATCCTTCGGAAAAAGCTTTGCTTGGTGAAAAAAAGCTCCTTCTCTCCCCATCTGGGGAGCTCCAAGATGGAATCAATTCTTAATTAAAAGACCCGACTGCCAACACAAAAGGAATTGTTCCTTGGCCAAGACTAAATAGGAGAAACCTCAGGGCAAAAGGTTGGATTTTGGAGGGGAAAATAAAGGAAGAAAGGGGATTTGGAAGGAGATGCTGCCTCGAAGTAAGGAAAATTTAAGTACAGACTCACTGTTTCCACAGAAAACGCTGCTATGGGATATGGACAAACAGGTTGTTGTGGTCAGCAGGGTCCATAGGATCCACAAATCCAGGAACTAAGGTAGAATCCAGCTGGATTCCGCACAGCTTCGCCTCCTTTGGATGCAGGTGCCCACGCACAGCACCTGACAGGGAGCTGCATCCTGCCAAAATCCCCCTCAGCGGAGCGGAATGCTCCCTGCAGCAAGGCAAGGAGAAGGGCAAGATCCCAAAAAAAGCAGGACACCCTTCCAGAAACCTTGCCCTGGGAAGCTGTGGCTGCCCCATCCCTGGAAGTGCTCCAGGCCAGGTTGGACAGAGCTTGGAACAACCTGGGATAGTGGAAGGTGTCCCTGCCCATGGCGCTAAGGGCTTTAAGATCCCTTCCAACCCAAACCATCTTGGGATTCTCTGACTCTGGGAGGATTTTGGATGCTTGTGGCCATGGGGATCCAGCACTGGTAACCCTGATTGAACCTTCCATTGGTTCTTTCCTTGAATATTTCTGTCTTTGGATAGAAGGAAAATTCAGTCTGCTCTGAGGACAGGCTGGGAGAGCTGGGAATGTTCAGCATGGACAGGAGAAGGTTCCAGGGGAACCTTAAAGTGCCTAAAGTGGATCCAAGAGAGCTGGAGAGGGACTTTGGACAAGGGGCTGGAGGGACAGGACAAGAAGAAATGGCCTCCCACTGACAGAAGGCAGGGATAGATGGGATATTGGGAAGAGATGCTTCCCTGTGAGGGCAGTGAGGCCCTGGAATGGATTTCCCAGAGAAGCTCTGGCTGCCCCAACCCTGGAAGTGTCCAAGGCCAGGGTGGGGCAACCTGGTATCCCTGCACAGGACAGGGGGTTGGAATTGGATGATCTGTAAGGTCCCTTGCACCCAAGGCACCCCGGAATTCTGGGATCCCATGGAATGCTGCCTTACCTGAGGTTGTAGGTCCGTAGGTTGCGCTGCCGGCGCTTGGTGGCGCGGAGCTTGACAAAGGTGCGTCCCGTGGGATCAAAGACACACAGCACAGTGATGCACACACTCAGGATCACCACCCAGTTGCACACCACCATTCCTGAAAAAAAAACCAGGAGTCAGGTCCTCCGGCCCTTACTTCCCACCCCAAACTGCCGCAGCAAAAGGAAATCCTCTGGAAAAGCTTTTAAGCCACAGCTGGATCAATCTTCCGGCTGTTTTATGGGGCCATTAAATGCTCCCTGGGTATCCGGGACTGCAGCATTAACATCATCCCCACCAGGAGACTGGGAAAGGCTTCCAGGAAAACAGTAAAGCCATTCTGGAGGGAAAAAGCGGAATTTACAGACTGCCCTTCCCCAGGAACACGAATCCCTGCCTGAGTGCCGGCAGCATGGGCAGATGAATGGAACGACTGTTCTGAGCAATAAACAGGAAAACAAGCCCCACACTGACAGCTCCCATCCACTTCCCAGAGTCAGTCGGCACAGGCGGGGATGAAGGATGCCCGCCAATCCGTCGGAACGCTCCCAGGCCGCGTTCCAGCTCCGTACCCAGGGTGACACTCTTGGCTGTGATGTCGTTGCAGGAGGTGTAGTACTGCGTCAGCCACACGATGCCCACGATGGCGTACACGAACTCGATCACCAGGATCGCTGGAAAAAACGGCAACAGCACGGATAACAGCGGCCCCGTCCCTAAGGATGAGCTCCTCTCCCCATTTTCTCACAAGGGATAGGTTATTCAGCAGGGCGTAAAAAGGCTTTGGAAGGGGATGTGCAAGGATATGAGCCAAAAGTGCGACATGTTCCTAACGACTCCGACAAAATGGGATCATGGAGGGGTCGGCGCCCTTGGTTGTGTCACAGGTATGAATCAGAGATCCAGACCTCCCTCCCACGCTGCTGGAAAGACTCCCTGAGGCAGCAGGAATCACAGGACCCAAACCTTAACTACCTGCGACAGCTGGCCTGACTCACGGATCCAAAATAAATCGTGTGGATCCAGGACTAATCCTGCTCACTACGCTTAGCAAACATTCCCAGCACCTTTGCAGCCCTTCCCGTAAGAGTTCCAAGGAGACAGTGCTTAAGGAGCTCCTCGGTTTTGCATGTGACTCTGATAACAACCTAGAAACTGGGGATTAACAGTGCTTCCCCGGAACAAAAAAGCTGGGAAACTGCTCTGAAGTGCCCATCCTCCCACTTTCTCCCCGGAATTCCAAAGGACAGGTGGGCAATCAGGTGTGGAGAAGGTGAATACCTTGCTTGGGATTGCCAAAGCTTTGCTAGAGCTGCGACTAAATCCAGCTTGGCTTATCCCACCCACCCTCCTTATCTCCTGCTGGCACGGAGTCTTTCCCTAAGTGGCTTTGCTGCAGACCTGGAAAGACCAGTTCCAGGAGACAGAGCTTTCCTGGGCAAGGAATCAGGGCTGGGACTGGTTCCTGATGAACCCAATTTACGCCTGAGTCAGGCTTTGCTTCCCTTGGCTCCTCTCCCCTCTGCCTGCTGCAGGACAGGAGCTGCAGGAGCAGGGATGAGACATTCCCAGGTTCACATTGGAGTTAATTCCCTAAATTCCTCTGCATTAAACAGCACACGCTTAAATTGGGACAGTCACATGGACCTTGCCCACGCACTGGTCACGCTCCCACTTCCATCAGCACAACTGATCAACCACCAGGAGCAAAAAATCCCCAGGAAAAAGGGAATACAAGACCCAAAATGCAGAGTAAATCCCACTCCTGAGCACATGGAGAGCTTAAGGAAGAAAAAGGGATGTTTGGGGGGGGCAGGGAAACCTCTCTTTGGATTGTCCCTACCTCCCCTGCCCCATTTAGTCTGGTTTTAACACAAACTGCCAGGCTCTCTGTGCTTCCCTAGGGAGACTGGCTGGGAAGCTGGAGAGGGAGATTTGTTTGCTGTTCACGTTAATGACTTGCACTGAGCATTCCAAGTCTTCCAGACTGAGCTTTCAAGCAAGGTTATCCCTATTTTAGTGGATTCTGCAGGAAAACAACCTAGCAAAAAGCAGGGATGCAAACCCACGGGATGATTTGTTTGGAATGGGTTTGGCTCTACATCTCCAAAGATTTTTCTCTTAAAATCTTCACTCGGCACAGAAAAATCTGATTAAATTTCCATACCTGGAAGGCAACAGAACCCAGGGAAAACAAGCTAAAAGGGAATGAGGGATCAAGGAATAATCTCTTCCCTGCTCTAGTTTTTGGCGAGGGAGCGAGACAGGAATTGCTTATAGGAAGAAAAAGGGAGCAAGCAGGTGGAAAACCTATTTTCCTCCCTGTGCCTGGAAGTGGGTTGGATGGAGGGATGGATCAGGCGAGTCAAGAGGCAACACCTCGGGGTCAGAACCTTTGGGATTTATACCTCTATCCTTGGAAAACATAGGGGGACAAAGAGAGACAGAAGGGGAGCAGATTCCACGCGAGGAAAAGGAGGCTATTTGGGACACCGCCTGCCGGTCTGACAGCCGACAGTGACAAGGCGCAGCCCATGGATTCATCGGGATGCACGGCACATCCCGATGGCCATCTGGCCGTGCCGGAGGAGCAGGGAGAGGAGGCTCCCGGGAAGAGCACACGGAAGCGCGGAGAGGAGGCTCCCGGGAAGAGCACGTGGGAGCGCGGAAGCTCCGGCCGCTTACCCAGTCGGACGTAGAGGACGTACTGCATGGAATCCCGCGGCTCCGTGTACAGGATGCTCCCGCGCATGCTGAGCCAGATGATGGCCAGCTCGGCGATCATGCAGCTCAGCAGGATTCCCAGGTATCCCCGGCCGTGGTCCACCAGGTTCAGGGAGCACGTCTCGTTGGGATTGTACACCAGCCCGAAGAGCACCACCGAAAGGATCACAAACCTGCCGGCCAGGAAAGCCAAGGGAAACCATGGGATATCCCCCAGCTCCTTACATTAATCTTCCTTTGGGCCCCAAATCCCCACAAGCCATCCAGCGCCCCTGCTATCCCTGTCAGAACCATTTCATCCATGCCACATTATCCCATGGGATTCACCACTCCAGAGAGGTTGTGGCTGCCCCATCCCTGGAAGTGTTCGAGGCCAGGTTGGATGGGGCTTGGAGCAACCTAGTGGGAGCTGTCCCTGCCCATGGCAGGGGGCTGGAATGAGATGAGGTTTAAGGTCCTTTCCAACCCAAATCAGGATTCCATGGTTGTTTTTCCTGAGTCTCTGCACAGAAACACAGCCCCAAATTCCTGAAGATTTATCCCTGAATGTGTCCAGGACAAGGTTGGGTGGGGCTTGGAACAACTTGGTCTATGGAAGGTGTCCCTGCCCATGGCAGAGGGTTGGAATTGGGTAATCTTTAAGAGACCTGGATGGGCTTTAAGGTGTGTTCCAACCCAAACCATTCCAGGACTCCATGACTGTTTTTCCTGAGCCCCTGTACAGAAATACAGCCCCAAATTCCAGCAGACCCATCCCCAAATGTGTCCAGGACAAGGTTGGATGGGGCTTGGAACAACCTGGTCTAGTGGAAGGTGTCCCTGCCCATGGCAGGGGATTGGAATTGGATGGTCTTTAAGGTGTCTTCCAACCCAAACCATTCCAGGATTCCATGATCGGGTAACACTGCAGATACAAAATGCTCAGGAGTCTTCTGTATCATTCCTAGGGATGAGCTCTAAGGCATCTTCCAACCCAACCCATTCCAGGATTCCATGCTTCTTTTTCCTGAGCCTTTGTACAGAAACACAGCCTTAAATTCCAGTGGAGAATCTTGGGTGGCACAGGAGGATAACAAGGAGTTCTGGCCAGGCTCTTTGGAACTAGGATAGAACTTGGAACAGAGCTTAGCTAAGAAAACAGAAGCTGGAAAAATGTTGGTGTCCATCAGGAATGCCCCAAACAAACCTTCCAGCCCTGTGCAGGAAGAACTTCCAGCCATGCCAGGAATAGCCAAAAGAATTCCTGGGTGAATTCCAAGCATCCTTGTGCCCTTCTCACTTACCAGGTGGTGTGAAGGAGGAAGAGGAAGACGGCTGGCAGAACCAGGTCATCGCTGCCCACAGACCAGCGCCGGCGGAACACGACAATCCCTGGCATGGCTGGCGGGTCCCGGGAAGTTCAGCAGGCACGGCACTCACCTCCTGGAAAAGAATGGAAGCAAATCTGCTGCTGAGCCTCTCCAGCCCCTCTGGAGAGCCCCACAACCTGGGAGCCATCCCGGTTTATCCCAGAGCTGCTTCCTTCCAGCAGCAGGGGGCACGGCACGCTCGGGAAGGAGGGCCGGGAGTTGAAGGGGTGGGAAGTATTAGGTGAAGCCGGTGTGTAACTCATCCAGCTCCACTTCATGGGATTACCTGGAATCCTGTTAGGCTGCCATGGTGAGCAGCCACCGTGGGATTTGGGACAGGTCATACTGGCCTCAAATCTCTGGAAAACCCTATTACTGTTTTTTTCCATGGACAAACATGCTGCCAGGCTCTTGTTGTCCAACAATTCCCCTCCACTTGGCTCAGGAAGCCAAAATATCCATTAACAGTCAGTGGCAGTGCCTGGGGAACTATGGACTGGCTCCCAACAGCACTTCCAGTGAGGATATTGGCTCCTAGGAGATCTCCTCCTGGACCAGCAGGAGCATCCTGCCAGCTCCACATCCCCATCGCATCCGCACCGGCCCTGAAAGGCACCACCAATTCCAAGGTGGAAGATTGAGGAGCTGCTGTTCCTCCCCGCGTTTTTGTTTGTGCTCCTATTTTTAGGGCTTCCCAAAGCCTTTGGAAAATAGAAACAGGAGCGGTGCAAAGTCACGAGACTGCACAGGGCGCTCCAGCCTCCTCCAGCACAGCCATCCCACTCCATCCCTGCTGGCCGTACTCCAAGCTGCTCCAGAGGGACTCTGGCACCACACCTTATCCCACTCCTGCCTTCCTGGCCCAACACATGACCCACAACCAGGAATTTTCCTTGGTTTTGCCGAATCTGGGATGGCATCTTTGCAATCTGCCCACAGCCACGAGGGATTTCTGGATTGTGGGATCAGTCCTGCCCCTCTTTCCATGCCCTAATCCCTATCCTACCTCTCACCTGTGCTACCAGGGAATGCCACACCTCACCTGCACCTCTCTGCTCCAAGCTCTCCCAACTGATCCATCTCAGTGCCCAACCCCGCCTGATCCTCCCAATTCCCTTTGTGAGGACGCAAAGTGTCCTCATCCATTACTTACAACAGGATTTCCAACAGCATTCCCGAGGGAATATCACCTGCAACACTTCCCGTACCAGGCAAAAAACCCCACACCTGGATATGGTGCTCCTAATTTAATGCTGTGGGTAAAACAACTTAGAAAGGGGAGGACATCCATAGAATTCCAGCATAGTCTGGATAGGAAGGGAGCTTGAAGATGATCCAGTTCCATCTCCCTGCCATGGACTGGGACACCTCCCACCAGTCCGGGTTGCTCATGACTTAAAGTAAGTTGAACCTTGCAGGTAACACGAACGCTGGGTTTGGGACAGCCCACGGCACCGATTCCTGCCCTGTCCCACCACTTCCCACAACATCCCAAATCCAGAGTCTCCCCTCCTGTGCCAACACCCACAGCCACTGGAATGGATCTTCCAACCCATTTCAGCCACCCATTACTGAAAACCTACACAATCACTTCAAATTCCAGGAGATCCCATAGTTAACAGGCCACTTCCAGCCCCAAATTCCAGGAGACCCCACAGTTAACAGGCCGCTTCCAGCCCCAAATTCCAGGAGACCCCATAGTTAACAGGCCGCTTCCACCCCAAATTCCAGGAGACCCCATAGTTAACAGGCTGCTTCCAGCCCCAGATTCCAGGAGACCCCACAGTTAACAGGCCACTTCCAGCCCCATCACTCGGTTGAAGGAAACGCTCCATTCCGCAAACAAAGCAAATGCGGAATTCCAACGCCATTTGGATCGCCACTTGCTCAGCACAGAATAATCAGAGCGCTGGGTACGTTCCAGCTCTCCCTTCACTCCTAGGGCCATCTGGAGACTCCCTCCCAGCCCCATCGTGCCTGTCATTCACCAGCCGAGATAGCTGGGATATCACAAACCCTGGATACACCTCCAGCCCCCTCGCTGCCTTTGGACAGCACCTCCCAGCCCAGCTCCCTTCCCGTCATCCCTCGGCTGCATCCCGCCAACGCGCTTTCCATAACTCTTCCACCCCTCCGGCTGGGCTCTCCCAGTTGCCACCAGCCTCTCCCAGTTTGAGAAGCAGGATATCCACGATGGCAACGAATATCCAACGTGGATTCCTAATCCACGGCAACAGATGGGGACACAGCAGAGCAGCCTGTCACTTGCTGTCACACACGGGAATACTCACTGGGGAACTGTCACTCCGCTTACCAGGCTCCCAGGGCAGGAACACTCCCAATTAATTCCCACAGACTCCCGAATTTAAACCAGAAGGTTCGGGACTTTGCCCCTGCTTTGGAAAGGAGGGAGATGACGGAAGGCCTGAGACTGGAAAACCCACCAAAAAAAGCTCTCACTGTGAGGACTCTCCGGCTTCATCCCAGCACAGCATACCCCAGGAATTGTGTTTTAAGATGCTGAAGATATGATCCGGCAGAGGAATTAGGAGGAAGCGGAAGGCTGGAGTGCAAACAGCCCTGAGATCACTGACCCCGGCTCTGCGACAGCAAGAACCCTCACACTGCCCCTAAAACTGCTGGAAAGAGCCAAAAATTCCCAGGATGTTGAAAGCTGAATCCCAGTACAAGCAGCCCCAAGCTCCCAACACCGAAATAAGGGAAGCACATGCACAAGGAGTCCCCTCGGAGCCGGGCAAGGTCTAGGGAAGCAGGAATCTTACATGGCATGTGGTGCAGCCGCTGCGCATCCTTCTCTCCCAGAAGGGTATTTCAGGAAAAGTGCATATCCAGGGAGACAGGCATCACAAGCTCAGGAGGGAACAGCAAACTCTTCCTGCAGCCATTGAAAATCCCACTCGGCAAAGGGAAGCGCGGCGTGGGAACTGGGATCTGCCCGCCGACAGAGCCGGGCATCATCCTCAGAGCGACTCCCTCCCTGCACCTCATTTATCCACCGGGAATGCCGAGAGCCAGAGGTCGTGACTCCCCCTTCCACACCCCCCAGCACCCTCTGGAAGGAAGTGACATCATCCCTATTCTGAGGAGATTGTACGTGGATTGTGGGAAGGAGGACCGGGAGCGAGAGCGGGCGATGCTGTCAGAGATGCGGAGCCGGGAAAGGAGGAAAACCCTCGAGCGGCACAAACCTCCTCCCTCTTCCCACCGGGAAAGC
Source organism: Pachycephala philippinensis (assembly GCA_013397055.1). Lineage (NCBI taxonomy): Eukaryota > Metazoa > Chordata > Aves > Passeriformes > Pachycephala > Pachycephala philippinensis. The sequence continues at coordinate 40,718 of VWZT01013345.1, forward strand.
GGGAGCGGGGCCGGGAGCCCTCGGACACGGCCACGGCATCGGGCTGGGAAAGGCTCCTGGCCATGGGCTCTCCAGTGAATGGCCAGGGGGAGGGGACTTGGATGGGACACAAAAGGGACACACAGAGGGGGCCACCCCGGGCACAGAAAGGAGAGACTGTTCCAGAGGAGCCTCTCCCGGCCTTTCCAGCCATTAATTCCTTGTGACATGCTCTGGGCTATGACAGGATGTGGGGGAAGGGGAGAATTAGCTGTCTGTAGGGAAAGGCTTAGGGAAAAGAGCAAGGGAGAAAAACGCTACCGTGAGACAACATTCCAGCTAAACCTCGGAGACTTAGGCTAATCCAACAGCCCATCCCATCTGACAGGAGCCTCCTCGGGGAGAAGCACACAAGGAAATAAAGCTGAAGGAAAAAGGCTCTGCCTGGATCCTGCACGCCAGGAGCCCACCCACGCCACAGAAACACCCCCGGAGTCACCCACTCCCTCCACCCAAATCCAGGCAGGATTTGCTCCAAGCTCCCAGCATCGCAGATTCCCGAGGCACCCACACAGCCCAGTGCTCCAACCCGCTGCAGTCCTCATCCCTGCATCCACAGGCTCACAACCCCCTGCAATTCCTCATCCCTATACCCAAAGGTTCATAACCCTCTGCAATTCCCCATCCCTGCATCCACAGCTTCACAAACCCCTGCAAATTCCCAATCCTGCACCCACAGGTTCCCAACCCCCTGCAATTCCCCATCCCCATATCCAAAGGTGCATAACTACCTGCAATTCCCCATCCCTGCAACTCCCCATCCCTGCATCCACAGGTTCACAACCCCCTGCAAATTCACAATCCTGCACCCAGAGGTTCCCAACCCACAGCAATTCCCCATCCCTGCACCCACAGGCTCACAATCCCCTTGAAACCCCCATCCCTGCAATTCCCCATCCCTGCATCCATAGGCTAACTCAGCATTCCCACTTCTATCACCCCAAAACCTCCCCTGGTTCCCAACCTCCTGCTGTTCAGAGCAAAAGACGGGAGGCCAAGCCCAGGCTGAAATCTGCCAGGATCTACCAGGAGTTTTTCCTCCCTCTGCCAGATCCCTGGGGATGTCTCCAGGGAGGAAGCCCTGCTATCCCAATATTCCTTCCTTACCTTTTCCCTCAGGCACCTGCTGGCACTTTCACACGACCCAGGTATGACAAAGCAATCCCATCGCTGCCAGCACCCTCTTCCAGCTGGCCCCCGCAAATTCCAGAGTCCTCCAGTGTGACTCACCCAAGGAAATTCCCTCAAAACAAGCCAGATGTTTGCCTTCACTGCTCAGGGCTACAGAATTCCCCAAAAAACAGGATTTCTGGATCTCAGTGGATGGTTGCAGGTGCCGCTAAAGGACAAAGCCTTTTGCTGTTCCACAGAAATCCAGCACTCTGTCCCAGAATGCTGCCCCTCCCAGGATCCCTTTCCCTGGCTGAAATGCCACCATGTTCCCAGGGAATGTCCTGGCTGTCCCGCTGGCAAGTTCAAACCCAGGCCTCCCAGCTCAACTTCTTGGGAAAGGCAGCTGGAAAACTGAAACCAAAGGAGCTTTGTGTCCTGGCAGCTCCCACAGCAGCTTTTCCTCGGGAGTGATTTTCTGCTCCGGAGCAGAAGTGCTTCCCTTCTCCCTGAGAGCACATCCAGGTCACCTTGCCCAGGAGCTGGAGACTCCTGTCCTGAGGGCACAGCGAGGATGCTGCATCCTGCTTTTTCACTCTGCAGGATAACAGAGAGTTCACTTCCCTGACCAACGGAATTCCGGCCCCATCGAGTCACCCCAAATCCTTCCTTCCCTCACCAACACATCCCACATGGAATATGAGCTTCCCACTCCAGGCTGGATCATTCCCTTGCAGCTTCCAGAACCCTCCCATTCCCACCAAGCACTTACTGGACTTGACGGAAATCATCAATTCCAGCTTGGATCCAACTCCATCGGGCCCCATCCAGCTGTTCTGAAGGGCTTTAAATGAGGCTCTTTCTGTTTCCGAGTTGGTCCCTCACAATCTGGGAATTGTTCTCGCCTTCCAGGGAGAAGGGGGATGGGGTTACATCCATACAGAATGTCCTGAAGCTGGCCAGAGGAATTTGCATGGAGCAGCTCTGCTCTGGAGCCAGGCTGGGAGAGCTGGGATGGCTCAGCCTGGAGAGGAGAAGGCTCCGGGGAGCCTTAGAGCCCCTTCCAGTGCCTAAGGGGGCTCCAGGAGAGCTGGAAAGAGCCTTTGGAATAGGGCATGGAGTGACAGGACAAGAGGGAATGGCTTCCCACTGACGTAGTGTGGGTTTAGACTGGATATTGGGAAGAAATCCCTCCCTGTGAGAGTGGTGAGGTCCTGGAATGGATTTCCCAGAGAAGCTGTGGCTGCCCCATCCCTGGAAGTGACAAGTCCAGGCTGGGCAAAGCTTGGAACAACCCAGGATAGTGGAAGGTGTCCTTGCCCATGGCAGGGGGTGGAATGGGATGAGCATTCCAAGTCCTTTCCAAACCAAACCATTCCAGCATTGAATACCAAGAGGGGACAAATTCCATGGCACCAAAGGAAGGCGAGTCCTTTCCTTTCTGCCTTTTCCAAAGGGCAGGAAGTATCTGCCACAAGCAGTGTCTGCAGGAATTGCAGGGAAGCTCTTCCCAGGGGGAAGAAGGCACAGCAGCTGCCGGAAGCTCGTGAGGAGAGCTCTGCCCTCACTGGATGTGATTAAGGGAACAGATCCCTACTTTAAGGAATATTCCATGGATTCACGGAACACTGAAGAGCCTTATTTATAAGCAAATGCCAGGCAGGGATCACTGTCAAAAATCAATGGGGATTTGAATTTTGGGATATCTTCACGGCTACTTTGAAGATTCCCCCTGATAATCTCCCATTTTCCAAGGAGAAGGGAATAAAATGAGTCAGCGGCAGAGCCAGGGAATGGAGCTTGGAGACAGGGAAGGCTCAAACAGCCTCCTGTGGCTTGGCACACTTTGGATGCGGCTCCCTCGGGATAAGGCCGTGGCACCACAATCACCTCCACAATGTCATCGGGACAGAACTAATGGGATTGGGTTGGATCTGGAACTCCAGCACTGCCCACTGACACCAATTCCCAAAATAATCTCGGAGTATCAACTGACCTTCAAAACACAGGGAACAAGAATTTATCTGTTTGGCCCACCAGCTTAACCCCGAAATCCTGGAATAAATTCCTTGGAATTGCAATGGAGATGGACACAACATCGGTGTAGCCACTTCCCAGTTGGCCCAGCACTGATCCATCTCCATCCCAGCTCATTCCTCCCAAATTCCTTCCCAAAGCCCCTTTGCAGCATGAACACATCACAATGCACATTCTCCTTGATTAAATCCATCCCCTTTCTCCTCAGCTCCAAACTCTCCTGCCTTGGGTAGAAACAGGTCCCACGAATTCCGTATTTCCCTCAAACATGCACAACATCCCTTTCCTGTTACATTGGGAATGATTAATTTTTAATAAGGAGACTCCAGAATGGATCTCCTTGGCATGGACTTGACTGCAGCAGTGGAGTTTTCAGGAAAAATGGGATTATCTTGCAAACCTTAATGGTTTCAGTGCAAGAGGATGGACAAGTCCCAAAGGCGCCACTCCCAGCACTTGTTCCCAGTTAAACGCAGGATAAGGGATTCACTGAATCAGAGAGAACAAGGAAATGCTCCACTTTGGAATACACCTCCTCCAAATAACTGGGACCAGTTCTGATCCCAGCCCCACAAACCAGTGACACTGCAGATCCCAATGGCTCTCCCCACTGGATATCCAGTGCCATCCCGGCTATCCCTGCACCACCCCACGGGCCAGGATTTGCCCACAGCATCACCATTAAGGCTGGAAAAGCCCTCCAAGATCGAGTCCAACCATTCCTTCAGCACTTCCAAGGCCACCACTATCCCACGTCCCCAAGTGCCACATCCACACGGCTTTTAAATCCCTCCAGGGGTGGGGAATCCCCCCCTGGAGCCTGTTTCAATGCTTTACAACCCTTTCCACTCAGGAATTTTCCCTAATATCCAACCTAAATCTCCCCTGGAAGAACCTGAGGCGGTTTCCTCTCATCCTGCCACTTATTCCCTGGGAGCAGAGCCTGATCCCATCTGACCCCACCCTCCTGCCAGGGATTTGTGGAGAGTGAGAAGATCCCTCCTGATCCTCCTTTTTTCCAGGCCGACTCCCCCAGCTCCCTCAGCTGCTCCTTGTGCTCCAAGCCCTTCCCTGGACATGCTCCAGTGCTTCCATGTCCTCCTTGTGTGAAGGATCTACAGGGCTTTAGAATTCCAGACCTCAGCAACCATCCCTGGGCATAAAGGAAGAGGTTTGTAGGGATAAGTCCATAAAGACAGGGATCACCGTGAGACATCCCAGCTGACTAAATGAAAGGCAGGATAATACTTGGAAAGGGATGGAAAAGCCTCACTCACATTCCAAGATTCCCAAGACTTTTCTCCTTGACCTCGGCAGGAACACAGCTTAACTCCGGAGCTGCAGACTCGCCAGCCTATGGAAAATCCAAAGCCTGCACAAATACCTGGCCGAGAAACAAGGGAAGCCACCACTTTCTTGGGAATCTGGGAGCAGAGAAGGAGCACAATCCCAGCGTGGTGCCAGGAATGGAGTTGAAAACAACCCCCAATCCTTGTCTGGATGCCGCCAGCTCCGCAATTCCACCCACAGTTTGTGCCAGCAGAGCCCACAGGCAGCTTCCCGACCACTCTGAGCTCCGGCAAAAATAATGGCCAAGTTGCCAGGGGGGAAAATGTATTAAATCCAAACTAATTTGGGATTTGAAACAGAACTCTGTGTTCTACAGGGGATTAAAATCCCCTACTACAAGGAAAGCTTGGCTGGAATGGGGTAGGGAATGCAAAGGGAATACCCGGATGAGGTGATGGATACAGCAATAAGTGCTCCCAGCATCCCAAATCTGCTCCCAGCTGTGGAACAACAGCTCGTTCTCCCTGGATATAATTACTGGGAATCACCGATCCTTGGTTTTTGTTGGAATATCCCATGGCTACACACAGAACTCGGTAATTCCTGGTTGGAAACCACACGGCCTCTGAGTTATTTATAGCCAAAATTCCAAGGGCTGGATGAAGCCAGCCAGGGCAGATCCAAGAGGAGACCGGTATTCATGCAAGGAGCGTTTCGGATGGAGCCTCATTTCTTTAGGAAAAGCTGTTTTCCACTACAATCCTGACAAATTCCTATCTGACAGTTTTACTCCAGCCTGGAATGCTTATCAGCTCAGCCTCCTTTCAAAAAAGGAGGAAAAAAAGCAGGAGGAGCAAATTTCCAGGTGAGATATTGAATCTGGAGGCGCATCCCTGCTCCGGCACATCTGGAAGCAATGCCTTCGGGAAGAGGGAGGAGAAGCCCAGGCATTCCCAAAAGGAATTGCCTCTCTCCCCTCCTGCAAGCAGCTCCTTGGCTCCCTAGTTTACGCTAGTGGGCAAACAGTTTTCCCAATAACTTGACTCATTGCTTCAGGAATTCCCTGGGGATGAGTCACATGCAGGGAAAGCCACCGGGAGCGGCGCCGGGACCACCGCTGCCAACACGAGGAGAGCGAAAGAAGTGGGAGAACACAAAATCCCTGCCAAACTCGGGAAAACTGTGTGGTCAACACCATTCCTTGGCACTCCTTCCCTGCTCCCCTCCCCACAAATGTGCTGGAGAGGAGAAGCGCATCCGGAGAGGCGGCTCCAGGCTCCGGAGCCACGGGAATCACCGGGGAGATGCTCCCTCCACAAGCATCTGCTGGGACAGGAGGGAATGCTGGCTCTGCTCACCTCCCAGGAATGATCCTAAGGAATTCCAAGCAGTGATTATTTCCCTCCCTCCTGGCACCGAGAGGGAAAGAGGGACACACGTGGAACTCTAGGGCCTCCGGCTTCTTACTCTCACCAGCATTCCCAAATCATGCTTTTTTCTGCGTCACAACCCACCACAACTTATCCCAGGAGTTTTCCTCTTCCCACATTCCATGGCTAAGTGGTTAGGCAGGTACATGCCCAGCTGCAAGTCAAAAATGCTGGGAATCAGGGCTATCTGGGAAGTTTCCTTGGAAATCTAAACCCAAATGTATTTTTTCTCAATACAATTTGTCCTCACGAAACAGGGATCCCGGATCTGTGACACTTCCAGGCTCAAAAACCTTGGGAATGGCTTCAAACAGCCTAAACCCGACCTGGACACGACCTATTCCCATTTTCCTGGTGCTGCCTGTTTATTTCCCTCACCGTGTCCCTGCTTGCTTACTTTGGCCGAGGACGTGCCTGTATCCCACATTCCTAGAAATCAGCCTGGAAAGATGAGGTCATGGAGGTCGTACTTCCCAAAGTCCAAGTGAAACTCCCCGCAGAAGACACCAACAGCCTATTTGAGGGGCTCATCCTGTGGGAATATGTCCAAGAGGGAATATTCCCAAATGCTGTGAATTCCCTGAAAATACCATGTTTGTGTTTCACTGCACACCTGCCTTCCCCCGTTACTTCCCAAGCTTTCCCACATTCCCACTCTCCAATATCTTATTCCTTATTAAGCAGAATCTGGCTTCTTGGCCCCAACTCCAGATTTTTCCCAGCCTCCAGTGAAAATCATTCCAACATCAGGATATCCTGGAATCAGTTATTTTTGCAAGTTCATTTGATAAACCGGAACCTACAGGAAAATTTATGGATAAAAAAACCAACCCTAAATCCATGTTTTTCTGGCAAGACCCTGTGAACTAACCACCAGCATCCAAAGGATTGCTGCTATCCAAGGGCTTCTTTCCACACTGAATCCAGGAGTGCATCCACTTGCACCTCCATGTTTACCTTGGAAACAAGGATCAAACACGAAAGTCCTGTCTGGGGAAGGGCCGGGACAGAACACCTGCACCAGAGGGAATTTTAAATGCACAACAGCAGAAAAGTGGGAATTCCAGCCCGGAAATGTCCTTGGCTTGGATATGGATACAGACAACATCCTCTTTCCCTTTTTCCTAAACTCAAAGGCAACATTTCAAGCCTAACTCTGGATTTCCAGCTGCAACTTCCCAAGAAATGTGGTTCTGCCCTTCCCATCCTGTGGCTTCCACCTCAATGCATGGGAACAACCCTGGAAGTAAAATCATGCAGCTGAGTATTCCCAGCAGAAGAATCCTGCTTTATTCCTGCCTGGAGAATAGCTTTCTAAAGGAAGCTGCCAGCTCTGCCCCGGCTCCGGTAAAGCTGCTAATTACAGTGCAAATCCAAAGAAAGCAGGAGCAGGGAAGGAGGGAGGGAATGAGGAAGGGAGAGGCAGATTCCAGGTCTCCAGCTCACCCAAATGACAGCTTGGAAAGACTTTTCCCGCCTCAGTGGTTGCTCCTAGGAATAAATTCCTCTTTCCACTGCTGCAGGAGCCCAAAATTCCAGCCCTCATGGAGACCCTTGGGAGCAGCTTCCCTTCTTCCACATGCCAACAGCTCCTCTCTCATCCCATCCCAGAAAGGCCCATTATCCTTTAGGAACAGGGAGATCACCGAGGAAGAGCACATGGAAAACCACCAACAGTCCAGCACACACAGCTCCAACTCTCTCCCACGTTTAGGGAATTAAGTCCCAAATTCCCACCCAGTGGAAATCAAATCCCAGGACTTACCAGCCTGCTTTTCCTCCAGCTGGTGCTTGGGATAGAGATGTTGGAATCACCACAGGGAACAAACAGCACCGGTCCCACACCTCTCCAAACCACCAGGACCAAGGGACCAAATGCTTCCTGCTCCTTTTCCTAGGAATTCTCACCCATCCAGCGCTTCCCTAATGACAACCAAGCAACCTAGAACTGGAATCCTGGGCTGAATTCTGCCAAGCTGAAGTCTCCAGCTCCTTCCTGGATCTCAGGTTTGTGATGGAAAGCAGGAATCCTCTTTTCCTTTTGCTTATGTAAGCAAGGATGAAGCAAGCCCAGGCTTCCCTGATCCTGTGTCATATTTAAGCCTTAAATATATTTATTTTTCCATATTCCCTTCTCCTTGGACACTCCAGGAGCTGCATTTCCAAAGCCCAGCACACACATCCCTCCTCCTCACCACCCACGGCCTGCACGTGGAGCTGATCCACAGCTTCTCCCAGCCCTCGAGATCCGTGCAGCCACAACACCATCCCTCCCCAGCAGGGATCCAGCCCTTCCCGCTGCTCCCCAGGGAGAGCCAGGAGACAGGGATTTGGTTTCAAGCTCAGGAATTATTTAATTCCATAAAGCAGTTTTACATCTCCTCCTTAACTTCCACAGTCCTCTGGTTTTCCAGCTCTGACTCTTGGAATTACTCACACATATTTACTCCAACTTTTTCCTGCTGACACAGATTCCTTGTGCCTGTTTCTCCCTGTGGATTCATCACTACAGATCCTAGAGCGGGAACTGCTGATTCCCATCTCTGCTCTCTAAATATCCAGCAAACTTGGTGCCACCGGAAGCACGGCCACACATTCCTGCCTGCAGCCGTGGCACCAGCAATCTCCTGTTTCCATGCTTATTCCCTAATTTACACTCCTGGTGTCCCCCGGGTACACTGATCTTGCTCAGCCTGGAGAAGGGAAAGCTCCAGGGAGACCTTGGAGCTCCTTCCAGTGCCTAAAGCAGCTCCAAGATTGCTGGAGAGGAACTTTGGATAAAGGGATAGAATGACAGGACAATGGGAATGGCTTCCCACTGACACAGGGTGAAATTAGAGGGATATTGGGAAGAAATTCTTCCCTGTGAGGGTGATGAGGCCCTGGAATGGATTTCCCAGAGAAGCTGTGGCTGCCCCATCCCTGGAAGAGTTCAAGGCCAGGTTGGACAGGGCTTGGAGCAACCTGGGAGAGTGGAAGGTGTCCCTGCCCATGGCAGGGGTGGGACTGGATCTCATTCCAACTCCCTTCCAACCCAATTAAAATCATCCCATTCCTCCCTGTTGCCACCACTCTCCGTGTTTCCATACCCTCCTTGCTTCCCCTCATTAGGAGAAGTCCCTCAGGAGAGCTTGGGAAGCTGTCACTCCAGGGACACTGGTTCCCTGCCCTCTCGGCCACCAGCTCCAGAGCCAGAATTCATTTGGAAAAGCCGGACAAGAGGGAGGTGAAAGGAGGTGAGGCAGAAGCAGAGACCCCACGTGACAAGAGTGGAGCTGCAGCCGAAGAAATCCCCTGGAAAAGCATTCCTTGGCTCCAGGCAGCTGTGCAGGCATAAACTGAAAGGCACAGATTGAAACTGACTGTTCCTAACAATCGGTTACACCACAGAAAAGCGGGAACAATCCTTCCCAAGCCAATGGGGAGCAGGAAAGATTAAACAGCCACATGTGGGAATGCACCAGCTCCGGAGCTGGGGAATGCAGGATTATGGCAGGAGGTACCCAGGAGCAGCAGGAGATGATCCAGAACCTAAACCAACCACGTGATTCCTAAAATACAGACAGGGGGATCCTGAAAATGAGATGAATGTGCTCCTCCTAAAACTATCCCTGAATTCCAGATGGTTTGGGTAGGAAGGGACCTTAAAATCATCCCATTCCATCACCCTCCCATGGGTTGGATGGATCATCCCATTCCATCCCCCACTATCCCAGGTTGCTCCAAACCCCATCCACTCTGGCCTTGGACACTTCCAGGGATGGGGCAGCCACAGCTTCTCTGGGAAATCCATTCCAGGGCCTCACCACCTTCACAGGGAAGCATCTCTTCCCAATATCCCATCCATCCCTGCCCTCTGGCAGTGGGAAGCCATTCCCTGTGTCCTGTCCCTCCATCCCTTGTCCCCAGTCCCTCTCCAGCTCTCCTGGAGCCCCTTTAGGCACTGGAAGAGGCTCTGAGCTCTCCCTGGAGCCTTCTCTAGTCCAGGCTGAACATTCCCAGCAATCCCAGCCTGTCCTCAATCCAGGTCTGAACCGAACAGGGAAAACATCACCTTTCCTGCAGCACATCCCAGCAGGATCATCCTCAGGGCTGTACCTGGACTTGGCACCTGGCTGCTGGACAGCCTGGATCACGGCCAGGTGATCCCAATCCCTCCATACTGAACCCAGTAACTCCGCAGCTTTTGGAAAGCAAAGGAAAGCAATTCCATTTTCCCAAAGACAAATTGAGCTCAAACCTTGCCCAGGGAAGTTGGTAACCCTTGGAAAATGGGAAAGATCCCTGCTCCAACGGCACAGGGATGCATTTTGCCATTCATTTCTGCAAGAGGAGCCACCTTTCCCCTCGTCCAGCAGATAGGAATTCCAAACGAACTCCACACTTGAATTTATAACCCAAACAGGATTATAAGGAAAAAAGCCATTTATTGGGATCTACTTCAGGACAAACCCCTGGCTCCCAGCCCAACCAGTTTGAGGCTGCTGGAGAAAAAATTCCTTTTTCCTCTCATTCCCGAGGCAACACATGGCCATCCCAGTAATTAAATTGAGCGCCTTTGCAGCGATTCCTTCGGCAGGATTTGTCCAGGTGCGGATTTTCCCCCTTTTCCTTTAATTATCTTATAATTAACCATGAAGTACCCAATCACCCAGAGCTTTTTCAATTAAGCTTCAAAAGGAAATGCCTGGAAGAGCTCTTGGTGGGAATGTTCTTATCAGCCGGGAAGAGATCACAGGCACCAGAGCTGGGGTTTGGTGACTCATTCCGTTATTGCCGGGGCAAGTGAACTTCCAAAGCCGGAAAAAACTCCTTCATTCCACCTTTTTCAGTTCACATCCTCATCCCTGACCAGAGCTCAGAGGCCTGAGAGCAACATTATATTATATTAAATCCCTGCCCAGGTCCAACTCTTCTCCATCCCAATCCTGCGCCTCAATTTTCCCTCAGTTCCTTCCCTCAGCCTTAAATTCTGAGCACAGGCACAAGCTGAGATCTCCTACACTTCTTTTCTGGGCGGTAAGGGAAATATTCCCAGTCTTTTTGATATGGAATAACAGGAATTTTGCCTGCATCCCTGCAGACAACCCACAGGAACAGCAAATTATCCTCAAATCCCACACTGAGACCTTCTGTGCGTCCAACAGCACGGACAAATGGATCATGGAATTGTTCACGTTGGAAAAGCCCCCCAAGATCACCCAGTCCAACATTCCCCCAGCACTGCCAAGGCCACCACTATCCCAAGTGCCACGTCCACATGGATTTCAAATCCTTCCAGGAATGGGGACTCTGCCACTGGAGCCTGTTGCAATGTTTTACAACCCTTTCCATGAAGGAATTTTCCCTAATATCCAACCTAAAACTCCCCCTGGCACAACTCAAGTGTCACTTGTCAGCTGGCTTGTAAGACAGCTTTGATCTTTTTCCAAAATATCAAGAGAATTAATTCCAAAGGTCTCTCAGAGAAGGGATCTCTTGAGCCCTCCTAACAGCTCCCAGAACTCCAGGAGCTTCTCACACACCTTCCCAGCTGTGCTCCTGACAGTCTTTCCCACATTCCACAGACAACGCACCTTCTCCAGTGGGGAAAAAAGAAATCAATTTATATCTCCAGCTGCTGACATTCCCATTTTTGCAACCTCAAGATCCCATGGATACTTAAGGATTTTATTTTCATTGCAAAGAGGGAAACAGCGGAGCAGACAGACCCAGGGAATACCCAGCTCCAGCATCCAGCCTGGAATTGTCCAGCACAGAATGAACCCAAGCATTCCTTAAGCTGGAAAAAAGGCGTGTCCACAGGTTTCTTCCTCCCTCCATTGTATTCCTTGCTCCCAAGAGCTCAAATTATCCCTCCGGAGTAAGGGAATAAGAGTATGGAATGACACGAGGAATAATTCCCCCCTCAGTTACATGATTTCCTGCCTGGAATTTTCAAGGTGTTTCAGCTGCCAGCCTGAAGTGAAGCTGGAAAAGGGAAAAAGGACACTGGGATGACCCCGTCCCTTTCCATGAGGAGGTTTTAAATTCCAGCACCAGCAGCACCCACACATCCCTTCTTCCCTCCTCCTCTCCCTGAGAAGCCAGGGAGGAGACAACACAGCAAAACGGGAAAATTCCGTGTTTCCACCAGGAAAGCAGCAGGGTGGGGGAAGAGGGGGGGACCGACAATCCAGGCTCTGAAATGAGTTGGGATAAAAATCTCACCTCCACCCTCATCCAGCTCTTCCCAAGTCCACCACAGGATTTAGCATGACCAGGATGGGAGCCAAAGAATCCAGAGGTAAACATCCAAGAGAAAACAAGGAGGGAAGGGCTTGGAATCACCGGGAGAGGCCAGCAGGAGCTGCCTCTTTAACAGCCCTCCCTCAGCTGCCGGCACCCAGCAATCCCATTCCTGCTCCGGGCTGCCAGCAAGGAGTGACCTCTGGAGAACACGGATCCGTCCACCAGCAGCACACAACTCACCCCTTCTCCCTCCTACAACGTTCCAACACCCCCATTTTAGGGAAGTCTGAGGCGCAATTCCGTGATTTTCTGCAGGGAAGAACAGAAGCTCCGAACCCCCCACGTTTCTGGGGTGGGCTTTTCCCCCGCTCCAGGAGGAAGATGAAATCATGTTCCCAAAATAGTTCCAAGGAAAAAGGCTCCGAGGAAGGCAGAGCTCCCCTTTTAACCGGAGAGCCAAAACTTCCCTGTGCTCCAAAGGGATGGATGAACTCAAATTCCATCCTACAGCACTGCAATCGTGGAAAACTGAGGTATTAAAGTACCAAGTCATAATTAATACCAGCCACTAATTAACGGAAAATCCAAATTTGGGGGAAAAAAGACAATCCCATTATTATAAAATAAGGGATGCCAACCTTCAGGCCCAAGTCCCAAATCCCAGATTTATGAGAAATTAAGGGATTGTATCCCTCAGGCAGGAGTCCCAGATGCACTGACCACAACCCAGCCACGGTGCAGTGGCAGCAGAGCCCTTGGGAAGCTCCCACAGGGAAAAAACTCCACAGCTGCTTCAGCCAGGATCCCAACAAACCGAAATCCAGGCCCCATCCCACAGCAGGTGCCTGTTTTCCGTTGGATTTGGCTGGAAACTTGTTAAAAACCCACAGTTCTTCCTCAACTGACCTCTCATCTTTTTCCCTTTTCAGTTTTCCAAGCGAACTTTGGGACTGCAATTCCTCTTCCCTCACACAAGGCAGCTATTTTCCCCGATTTCTCCCTCTCCCAACCTTTCTGAACACACGTGGGGTGATATTCCCGGGAAGAGACACGCAGACAGGGCTGGGCAAAGTCCCATATTCCTTGGGCGCTACTTAAACAACAGCTGCACTGGGAAAAAAAAAAAAAAAAACAAACGGATTTCTCTGTCCTGAACATCTTATCTACTTCCAAGGAGGTGGGAAAAGCAGATTTGGGAATAGCTGAGCCTGGAAAACTCATCCCAAGGGGGTTCCTAACCCTGCTCCACAAGCATCCGGAATCCAGGGTGGTCTTTTTGCTGCCCCTCTCCCTAAAAAAAGGAGCACTGGGCTGCTGAGTCAGCAAAACAACAGCAGGGTGGATTCGGGCATCTCCTTATCCAACTTGTAATTAACTCCGAGGCCACGGAGCAGCCTGGAATGGGAAAACTCGGAGTCAGGAGCCAGCCGGGAGAGAAGGAATCTTGGTTTCCCACTCGAGTCAGAAATTAAATCCCTTTCCCATCTTTCTTGACAAATCTCCTTATAAATGAGAACTCCAAGCCTTGCAACTCCCTGTTCCCATAGGAACATGAGAACTTCCAACCTCATCTCCTTTTCCAAGAGCGGCAATGCCTAATGAAGCCTCGGCAGCAGGAATACTATAAATACTGGGAAAGGTAAAAGAACGCTTCCCTCATTTCTCCTACAAAAAGGGAGCAGCAGCCACAGCCCTGAGGGCCACCAAGCCTTGGATAATCCTAAATTCCTCCCTTTTCCTCTCTCCTAATTAGATTTGTCACTTCTTCTCCTCAAAAAACCCGGAGTTTAAACAAAAACTCCAATGTGAAATGCAAATCCCTGGAAAACCCTTGGAGTCAGGCATAAGAAGCTGAGCAAACACCGGGATAGTTGTCTGAAGTACAGGGAAACAAACGGCCACGCTGCCTGGAAATGGGATCTCCCGCTTCTCCAGGCCAGGACAACCAGGAATTCCAGTATCCCACTCTCTGGCACGACACCTCGCACCTCCGGCCGCCGAGGCAGAAGATCCATCTGCTTTCATCCTCTCCATACAAAACCTCCAAGCCCTGACACACTGGAATGATCAAAGTATTCCAGAGGGAAAAGGGGATTCGCTCCCACTCTCCACCCAACGAACTTCCCTAAAATTAAGGTTAAACCAAACAGCACCTGCTAGAAGAACGGAAAGGCCAACTCACGTTTTTTTGGGAATGCTGAGCCCTCGTGCTCCGGAGCGGAGGCTCCAGGGCTGGATTTTCCATGCCAGGCAGGAGGGAGTGTTTTGGCCCAGCCCCAGGGAACTCAGAGCCGACCGGTTCACCAAACAAATCCATGTGAGCATTGGGATTTTGGTGCCATAAATCAGGTGCTTTCAGGTGAAAAGGTTCCGGATTGCTCTGGCCACACCCTTCCATGCTTTTTGCACTTCAAAGGGTGGCACTTCCCAGCTCTGGCACACACAAGGCAAAATCCTGCAGCTGCACGAGCAGGAATCGGGGTGAGTTCTTCCCATTCCACCTGGTCTTCCAAAACTCCCCTGCCTAGGCTTTCCTGGAATGAGAGACCTCATTCCTTAGCAGTGGGAAGCGCCTCTCACTCCCCTCGATCCATATCCCGCTTCCAAGCGTTGATCAATGAAGAGTTAACAAGGAAAGAAAAATGAGGAGAGCAGCTGGAAAACGACAGGATAAATACAATGGCAGCTGGGAATACCAAGCACAATAGGAGAGGGATTTCCATGATCCCTGTGGAACCCTTCCAGCTTGGGATACCCTATGATTGACTCGTTCATTGCGCAATATCCCAAGGTTTTAAGAGGATAATTGGCTGAGGACGATCCAGGATCCTCCGTGTTGGAGAGATTCCCACATTCCCTTGGGCGACTCCGCCTTTTCCTCAGCCTGCCCAGGTGACACCTCCCCAGCACCTCGTCCACCCGGTCGGAGCTGCCACGGAACGCTGAACTAATCCGACCCTTGGGATGAGCATCCAGTGAACAAACACAGCGCATTCCCTTCCGCTCTCCTGAGCCAGAAGGATTTGGGTGAGCCCGGAGTTGTTAAAAGCCACCTCGGATCAGTTCCGCTGCCTGAACCCCCTCAGCGTATCCCGAAAATCCGGAACCGCGAGCCCTTACCGGGCTTGCGGATGACGTAATTCCAAAAGTTCACTTCCCTGTCTTGTCACACCCCCAGGAGAACGAAAATCTGGTGAGATCATCCCCTTGAGGACCAAATTAACCTCGTGTGTCCCAAGGAATAAAGGCTAAATGTGCCACTCCTTGGAGTTCCTACCCAAAAATGGTGGGAAAGCAGGGTTCCAAGACATTCCAGGGAACAAACATCCACGGAGCCAGCAAATCCATGGACACAAAACACAGGTTATGTTACGGAGGACATGGGAAGAGTTGGGAACATCAAACCCCTCAGGAGCACCTGGCCTGCCCATAGAGAAATCATGGAATTATTAAAGTTGGAAAAGACTTTTAGGATCATCAAATCCAACAATCAACCCACTACCCCACGTCCCCAAGTGTCAGATCTGCATGGATTTTAAATCCCTCCAGGAATGGGGACTCCACCACTGCCCTGGGCAGCATCTTCCAGTGCTTTACAACCCCTTCCATGAAGAAATATTCCCAATATCCAACCTAAACCTCCCCTGGTGCAACTTGAGGCTGTCTCCTCTTGTCCTGTCACTTGTTCCCTGGGAGAAGAGCCCAATCCCACCTGGCTGCCACATCCAGTCACGGATTTGTAAGGAATGAGAAGGTCCCCCCAATCCTCCTTTTCTCCAGGATAAAACACATCCCGCAAACTCACGCGTTAGATAACAGAGAAACTTCCAACATCGGCATGTTCCTGATTTCCCTCCCCAAATTCCTGCTCCCCGCCTCACAAGGGAATTTCACCGACTCTGCCAATATTCCCAGGAGGCTCCACACTTACTCAGCCGCCCATTCCCGAGCGTTTTCTGCAGCTTCCCACGTGCTTCCCACATCCCAAGCCGCCTCTCCCCATTTCTCCACCCTCATCCAAGGGGAACACAAAGTCAGAGCAAGGCCCTGGAGAATCCCGAAATTCTCCTTGCCAGCTGGGATTCCACAAGGCAAAGAGTTCCATGCAACAGAGCTCTTTATCTCTGGCTCTTCCAGTGCTTGGGATAACCAAGGATAACACTGGATTTGGGGATGTGCCCATTTCCTACTGAGTTAAATTCCATTATGGCACTGGAGGTGTTCAAACAGGCTCGGGAAGAAAACATGATCCCTATTAAGGGCCAAAAGACTCTTTTCCAAAAGCAACACATTGATCCAGGAATAGCCACAAAATTTAGAGGGAAAAAGGTTTTCCAGACAAAGCAGCCTGTGGCTTCCTGCAGAAGTTCTAACACCACGATTCCACAAAGGGAAAGGGAATTTTGCCCCTGGTTTTGTCACTGAATTTTGAGGAAAGCTCTGATCCTTCCAGTTTTGGAACATGGATGCCTCTTTCTCCGCTAGAAAATGAGGGAAAACTGACAAAGGGAGAGGGAAGAGCAATCCCACAGAGAACAGGATCTCTCCAGGAAATTTGCCCTTATTCCCTACTCTGTCTAGGGAGGAAAATGACACACATCACAAATTCCTGCTTTTATGGGAAGTTTTTCTCCTTCCTCTGACAGGGCATATGTTTTCCCCTCTCCAAGGAAAAATCCAGTTCATCCCTGAACGCTCTCATTTAGGGAAGTGCTGGTTGTCATTAGCGGATGCTCTGGTGCCATGGAGATGGTGACAAACAACTGAATCAGCCGGAAAAAACCCGGAGTCACAAAAAGGGGAACGTGCTTCCAAAGGTCAAACGCGGCCC
The DNA here is from genome assembly GCA_013397055.1 of Pachycephala philippinensis. Lineage (NCBI taxonomy): Eukaryota > Metazoa > Chordata > Aves > Passeriformes > Pachycephala > Pachycephala philippinensis. The sequence goes on from VWZT01013345.1 coordinate 57,686, forward strand.
AGAGGTAAATGAAGAACATTTAAGGGATCTGGATATCACCAAGAAATAGGATGCTCAGGGAAGTTGTGGATCCATGGAAGTGTCCAAGGCCAGGTTGGACGGGGCTTGGAGCAACCTGGGATAGTGGATGGGCTTTAAGGGCCCTTCCAACCCAAAACACTCCAGGATTCCAGGATTCTAATCACGGGAGCAGAGCAGGATCCACTTTTTTCAGGACAATCCCTGCCTGGCTGAGATGCTGGAAACTCCCAAGCAGCACCTGCCTCGTTCTGATTTTCTGGGAGGTTAAACAGTTCATTTCCCATGGGAGAAAACAGCACCAATTTGCAGGATCATTTAGCAGATCCAGTGGGAAAAGCCAAGCCTCCAGAGGCTCCCAGTTTGGAGCTGAAATCCATATTCCAAAAATACATCAAGGCTGTGTCAACACCAGGGATCTGGGCTGCAAAGACAAGCCACAACAGAATATTCAATTTCATCCCAAAGGATGCAGACCTATGGAAATTCCAACTTCCAGCAGACATGGAGCAGCAGGACACATCCAAATGGGCACCTTCCAGGGAAGAAATGCACCTTTCAGGGAAGAAAGGGCTGAACTCCATCCCAACCTGCCCATTTTCTATTTACTGCACTGAACTATAATAGGAATGTCCTGAATTTTCCTGTTTCTTCCCATTATCCAGTTCAAATGTTTTAAGGTGGCCTGAGGGATTCAGCATTTTATTCCAAAAGAATAAGGATAAGGATTCTGTCCTGCAGCCTGCCTGGATTCAAACTCAGGATCACTCAGGTCTGTGGTAATAATCAAACCTCCAGGCCAAGAAATCCCAAGGAAACATGTTCCAGAGGAAAAAAGCCATGGAAAATGCTCATTTAAGGTGGCATTCCCATCTTTACTGATGGCTACCAGCGAGTTGCACTGGGATTTTTGCCACTGACTCCTGATGGACTGGCAAGTGAAAAACACCAGGAAAACTTGGAACTGAAGGTTCTAAATTACATTTTGCATCTGGTTTTCAGGGAAAAATTCCTATTGAGCTTCAAGCCATCCCTGAGGAACCCCCTTGTTTTAATTCCATACCAAGGGAACATACAGGAACGAAAATCTCACCAGGAAGGGAATGAAAAGCCAGGAATTTTCATGCAATTCCACAGATCTCTGAAGAAGAGCTCAGAAGGCTCCTCAAAGAGGGGGAGAAATGCCAACGGATGGGGTGGGATGAGGATTTCCAGGGATCTGCACAAGGGCAGTTAAGGAAGGATTTGAGTTAAGAAAGAAACTCCTGGATTAAGAGCCCGGGACAGAATTCCTGCCAGTCTCTGCCTGCCATGCAGATTTCCAGCTCCTGCTCCAAGGAAGAGGAAAATAATCCAAAGCTTTTTTATTTCATCTCTCAAAGAGATCCAGAGGTAAGGGATCCACGTGCCTTCCCCTGGGAAGGAGGGGAGAAAGGGATAAAAAGGACGAAGGAGAAGAAGGAATGCCTGAAGGTACAGGGCACATTTTTCCTAAAGCTCTGCAGGAATTACATCCTGGATCCAAAATACCCACTAAAGTCCAGCAGCATTTCTGTCCATATTTCAGGGCGGGATATTCCACAGCAGGACAAACTTCCCCATTTCTTATCAAAACCTGGAAAACCATTTCAATTTACTACATTCTCAAAGTTCCAAGCTGGGCAGGTGCTGCACCTGGCAAATTTTCCAGGATGTTTTCCCTGATTTCTCCTTAAAAACCCACAAAATAATGTACAGGAACACACCTCAATGAACAATATCCTGTATGGAATAATGAAAATATCAACTCCAACTGGCCTGGAGCGAAGAGCCGGATTGACTCCCATCTATCCCAGCAGGAATAAACACCCCGGCGCTCTCTGCAGATCCCACAAAAGTCCATTTGTCACGCTCCCCACGGCACAAAGGCCACTTTCATCCGCTCCCAGCTCCCGAAAAACTCCGGCCCCGCAGCTCCGAGAGCGGATTAAAATGGTTTCACTCACCCCATCTCAACTGCTGCGTCTTGAACTGGAAATTCCTCAAACTCCAGGGCTGAATCCAGCTCGGGATGTTCTTATTCATCAGCTGGATCGCTGTCGGGAGCAGAGGTGGAACCGAGGGTTATTTATTTGGAAAAGATGGAATGGGAGGGGAGGAAAAGCAGGATGCAGGCTCCCCAGAATACAGCTGCATGGTCTAGGGGAGGTATAAAGGTTTAATTCCCAAAAAAACCCCTTCAGACAGGACAGGGATGTTTGGGACAGAAGGGAATCCCTGCTGGTTTAGTCCAAGGAAGTTTCATAAATGACAGCCAGGCCTGGGAATGACTGGAAGCTTCTCCAAACTCTTCTCCATCCAAAGCTGAGCAGCATCCCGAGCTTCACATCCTCCAATTTTAACACTTTTCCTCCCTACATCTTTCCAGCTGCCTGGAAAAGACCCCCAAAAACCAGGATTATGCCGCTTTAAGGAAAATTTTCTAAGGCACAAAAAGCCTTAAATCCTGATTTTGCAAACCCATACAATGACACGGCAGCTCCGAAATCCAAGTGACCTCGTTTGGAGCAGCCAGCTCCCAATTAATTAACTTCCAAGGGGTGGGAGAGCACAAGGAACAGGACTGAGATTCCCACACAAAGTCAAAAAAAAAAAAAAAAAAAATCCCAAGCAGGGGGGTTTTTTTGGTTGCTCTAATTGTCTGTCCAGGGAATTTTAACAAAGTTTCCAAAACGTAGGATTCTTTTTCTTCCCACATTTTCGGTCATTGGGAGGAGCATCTTAACCCTTCCCACTTTCCCTCCTGGCACAGCACTTTCCTCAAATCCCATCATTGCACAACTGCTCCTTCCCAGCCCTCTGGAAAGGGAAAGGGTGGACACAGCCTCTTCCCAGCAACCACGGAGCTGCCAGGGATTTACAGCATTCCCTGTCTCCAGGATCCAGATCTGGCTGTGCAGGTAGTGGGCAAAAAGTGCCCAGTGCCTTAATTTAAACTGGAATTCGGGTCAAATCCGGATTTTTTAGGTCAGCACTGACAAAATCAGTACCTGCAGTCGCCAGTCCACATCCTTAAGTCCCTGATTTTGACCCTCCGGAGTAAAATTTTGGAAAGCAGAGCTGCCAACTCCCAAATTCCTGATTTAAATTCCCATTCAAAGGGGGAATTTTATCCTGCTCCTTGCTGAAGGGTGTTGGCTGCAGAAATTCCAGGTTACTTGTATCATGTACCACGTAACAGATGCTTTTCCAAGTCTCTTGTCCCTGTTGGCCATTCCCGACCCCCTCAGCCATTCCCAGTCCAAGCTGGCACTGCTGGAATTCCACCAGCAGCTTTAAGACCCCCATGCAACTTTTATGACCCCGACAACCAACACCTGGCACAACGAACACCTTCCCCAGCTCAGGTTCCCCACTTGGAAAGCTTTTTCCAGCAGTGCCCACGGGATACACATTTCAGCCACGCCAACGCCAGAATCACAGAGAGTCCGAGGCTTCCCAAGAGCCACTTCCCACAATTTCATTACGTCCCATTTAAGAACACTCAGCCTGACCACAAAAACTCGGATACTCCTCCCTGTCCAGCCAGGAGGATGCAGCAGCTCATCCCCACTAAGTTTCACCCAGGTGGGAGATGAATATCCCCACCTTGGAATACTCCTCCTTTAAAACCATTTCCCAGAGTTTTGCTGCTTCCATGTCCCGGGGTTACATATCCCACACCTTTGGGAATCACCGTGTGAATTCCCACCTGGAGCAGGCTCTAAGGACCAGGCTCGGCAATCCCCATTCCCATATTCCCGCTGCCAACTGAAGCCCGTCCCAAACACACCAGCAGGTACTAATTCCCAGAATTGGGCACAGCGGGAATTCTGGCTGAGCAGCCTGGCAGCATCCCAGCTCCAAGCTCTGGGAGCGACATCTCCCTTACTTTTACAAGGATATACCACTTCTGCAGCTGCCCGCGAGCCTAAATTTGGGATTTTTACGGCCACGGCTCAGCATCCGCCCGCGTTGCTCAAGTCAGGTACCATTCCCTGCGGGAAGTAATAAAAGCTGGGAGCAAGAATCCCTGTGTCACACCCACACCCACAGCGCAGCTTCTCCTGCCCGGACATCCAGCGGCACCGCTCCCGCCTGCCACCGCAGGACCCCGACTCCCGAACCGCGGGATCACCTCCAC
>VWZT01013346.1:1629-108803 GCA_013397055.1 Pachycephala philippinensis
ATGGCAGCGTGCTGGTTTTGGCTGTGGTGGGTGCAGAGGACTCTGTTACAGGAGACTCCTTTGGAGCACTGGTTGTTGGAGAAGAGGGCTTGGGCCTCAGGGTTGTAGGTGTAGGCCTGGGGCTGGTGCTTGGAGCTGCTGTGGAGGAGACTGTGGAAGTGGTGGCGGTGGATGGCAGCTGGGTGCTGAGGGGGCTGCTGGGGGCAGGTGGAGAGCTGGGATGTAGAGAGGTTGTTTCCAGAGGGATTTCTGTGGAGACAGAGGTCCTGGAGGTGCTGCTGATGGAGGTGGCGGCTGTGGTCTTGTGCGTGGTCACACGTGGTACAATGTGTGGCACAGTTGACTTTTCATGGGTAAAGGCTGCCAGGAGGAAAGCACAGCTCAGTTGTATGTTGTTGGCTTATGGGAAGTTGGGTGATATGGCTTTCTGGTTTGTGCTCAGTTATGGGGCAGGATGGGAGGCCTAGGTCCCACTAAATTGGGTTGGTTTTGGGGGTTTTTTTCAGTTAATAAATGTTTCCATTATCCTAAATACGTTCCATTCTGTCCTGCTTCTCTGTCCTAAGTGCTTGCTGTTGACCATTTTGAAGACCGATCTCTAGCAATTTATCTCATCTCCCTCTTCCTGGAGCAATTGAGTGGGGAAGAGGTATCACTTGTTTACTGGTAGTTTAAAATTGGCTTGCTGCAGACTCTGGTGGGAGGGATCCATGCAAAAGCCGTGGCTACTGAAGGGATATGGATGCATTGGCCAGGGATGACTCTTCTCTCTTCCATGACCAGAGCACTCACCTGTTACTACTTTAGTAGTTGGTGTCTTAGCTCTGGTTGGCTCCCTTGCTACAAAGAAAGGGATGAGAGAAAAGAATGGTTGAGTCTTGGGAAGGATTCTTGGCAAAGCATGTTGTGGCATCTCCCCAAAGAAGGATCAACACTAAGACAACTCTGGCATGTGGGTCTAATTGAAAGAACTTTAGCAGGGAGTTGAGTGGACACTTTCTTGCCCACTCTCTACTGGCCACTCTTGCACTCAGGGTCATATTTGGTGAGTGAGGTCATATTTGTTGAACTGCACTTTTCATGGGTGTGCCAGGGCCTGCGCATCCTTTGGCTGGGGATGATACCTTGGGTTATGCCTCTCACTCAAAACTCTCCTGAGCTGTAAACTGGAGATGTGTTTCCAGCTTCCCTGCCTTTTCTTCCCCCTGTCCCACTGTGTATTCTCAGGGCAGCACTGTAAGAAGAGGGAGGTGTGTTAGCTTGTGTCTGATCGGTAGCTGTAGAGCAGGAACTCATGGATGCTGTACCCTGACAGAGGCCTGTGCCCCAGAGCCAAAGCCCTGAAGTTGCAGGGAGGAGGATGCAGACATGGTCATGTGTGGGTCAGTCCCAGGACCTACGTGCATCCCATGGCAATGGCAGGGGGAATTGAGAATGAGTACCAAAACTGAGGCCTTTGTGGGACGTGCTGCTTAGGAGAGAAGGGTGGGAGCTGGAAGAAGCAGGCAGAGCAGCAGGAAGGGCAGGAGGGGGCCTTACCAGGATATGATGTTGCCAGCTGGGTCGAGGAGAGGGAAGAAGCAGATGAGGCTGAGGTGGCAGGCAAAGAGCTGGAGCTTGGAAATGTCCTTGTCAGTGGAACTCCTGGGCTGGTGGCAAGGCTGGTCTCTCTTGGGACAGAGGTGCTGCCGGTGGATGTGGCAGGGGTGGCCTGTGTCTGTGAGACGAGGTGCTGCACAGGCTGTGTCAACGTTGTTCTTATGTGGGTGACAACTACAGAGAGAAAAGCACAAGTTGATTGAGGGTGGCAGGGCAAGAGGGGCAGGCAAAGGAGGCAGGCAATTCCCAGGCAGAAGCCCCAGGGAATCACCCTAGGGGTTAGAAAGGCAGAAGTAGACCCCACTGAGTCTTACTGGGCAAGAGGGAGAAGTGGGCCAGTGGCTCCCCCTCAAAAAATATGGAGCAAAAACTGGGTCTGAAGGGTACCCTCTGACAATGTAACACTCCCCGCCTCTTCGTGAAGCTCCTGAGGAAAGAAGAGCCTTGTTGGATGCAATGTTTCCCCTCTCAGGTATTCCAGACTGAGCAAGACCATCATCTGGAAAAGCTGGGGTAAAGTGAAGCAGAGTCTTAGGCCAAGGGCATCTCTCTACTCTCTTTTACTCACCTTCTGGGTACTGCAGAGTGGTTGCTTCGGTTCCCTCACTCTCTGTGAAGTAAGAGTGAATATTAGTAATGGTTGGGAGCTGGTAAAGTTCCTAGAGGAAGCTGTAATTGCTTGCACAGGAAGACCCAGGTGTATACACCCCAACAGTACTTTGTGGGAGAGACCTGGATTTGCGAAAGAGTGTACAGCTGCCCTCCCACTACAGTAGACTTCCCACCACACACTGTTCCAGCCTCTGCTGTCAGTTGGTAACCTAGTAATTCATGTTGCCCTACAGCCTCAGAGGAGACCATCCTTGTTTGTATATTGAGTGTCAGGCATTCAGAAAGGTTAATATTTTTGGGGGGAGTATTTGTTACAATGCCTAGAGGGAATATATATTCTGTGGTCTGTGAGTTTTCAAGAACTTGCTTTGCAGAACAGAGAGATTTTGTCTAAATTTGGAGGAAGTGTTGGAAGAAAAATGTTAGCTTTAACATCACATTTGGATGTCAGATGCTTGCTCTGTTGGCAAGACAAATTTCCATTTTAATCACACTTCTTATCCATGTCCTTTCCTGCTTATTTGCAATATTAAGACCATTAGTAAGAATGTTTGGGTTTCTTAAAAGGAGTATATTGATATATGTCTTGTGAGTGATGGCTTCACCTGACAGATATAAAAAAGCGCTGTTTACCTGCTGTTGTTGGTTTAGGCTGGCTGAAAGTTGTGCTCTGAGTTGTGGTGTGAGTAGGTATTGAGGAGGTTGCTGTTTCCTTTTTGGTGGTGGTCTTGAAGGGTGGTGAGGTGACCCCTACTGGTTCCGTCTCTGTTGAAGCAGCGGTTGATGAGGCAGAAGGTGATGAGGGAACAGACTCTGGTGTAGTGGCCATGGTTCTTTTCATTGAGGTGGTTATGGAAGGGGTAGTGATGGTTGTAGTCATGTTTGGTGTGGTAAAAATTGATGTTGTATGTTCTTTCGGAGTAAAGGTAAAAAATATAATGTAACCAATTCATAGAAAAATTTAAACAAGATAAATTATAAAAATACACTCATATTTTAGAGATCGTTTTTCACCTTTATTTTTTGAATATTTTCAGTATGACTGTTGTATTCATGTTCTCATAAGCTTACCAAGTATTTCTGTACTTATATTTGTTTTCTGTTGCTTGATTTCTGTCTTTGTTCTCATTTTCTATATTTTCCTGTATTAGATTTGTTTAATATAATTTTTTCTAAGAAGTTAGCTTTGTTGTCACTTTGGCTAAAGTCTATGTGGGCTATGTCCATTGGCTTTTATTACATTCCAAATCAACCACAATTGCATCTTTCAGTAATTTGTATTGAAAAGCTAAATAACATCATATTATAGACTTTCCTTGTCCTAGTGCACAAATCATGTGTCACAATGTCAGCTTTTGTGTGTTTTGACTCCTTTGGGACCTATTTTTAACTCTGCTTTCCCTGACAGCCAGGGTCCAAGACGGTTTATTAGTTGAAGTGCATGTTGGTGTGAGGCTAAATGAGGCTCACAGAATCAGAAAGTAATTTATGTTGGCAGAGTCACCCTCCAGAGAGTAGGACCTTAGAAGCCTAGACAAAGCTGCTACACTGATACCTGTGTGACTCTGCTTTGGGGCTTGCTTACATTATTCAGAGTCAATAGATTGGGTGCTCCTTGAACTCCATAAATGAACCAGTGGAAAAGAGGCTGCAGCTGAGCTAATAAACCCAACTGGAGCTGGGCTGGCTTGCTGCTTATAGAACTTCTAATTGTGTTTCTCAGATGAATCACACAATTGACTCTTGGTTGTGTTTTTAACCTAATGCCTATATCCTTTATTTTCATGCACTTTCAATCTACACTTCTGAACATGTCTGGTTTACAAACTCCTTTCTGGAAGCCTGCTTTGCCTGCTACATGATTCGGAGTCTAATGCTTGGATGTTGTAAGAATTTGAAATGCATTCCTAGGAGTGGTATCTCAACTATGTATAGAGGTATAGGGCAAGTTTACTATGATTTATTTTAGACAATAACACTAAGAACATACCAGTTGTTGACTTTATTGTGACAAGAGGTTGTGAGGGTGAAGTTCTTGGAACCGTAGTTTTTGCAGTTATTGCTGGATTTGTAGTCTCAGTTGATAGAGTTGTTGCAGAAGCACTAGGTACTGTTGGTAGGGTGCTTGTGGTAGAGCTCCTTGTTACTTCAGGCTGCACTGTTGTTACTAAGAGAAAAAATCAAAACCAAAGGATAAGAAATAGTCCTTGATAATTTGTTGATAGCATACCTATATAAACTGACATTCTTTTCAAGTAAAACCACCATTTTTATAGCTATTAGCAGTAGCTACTATTGAAACCCATTACCTTTTAGATTAAACCTTTAATAGCAGTTATCCATTCTGCTACTATGTGCAGTGAATACATTAAACAGGTATTCTTGGAGATGCTTTATATCTATTTCTTCATTTTAAAGTGAATTTGGCACAAATACTTGTGCGTATTAGCAGAGATGGAACACTATTCCATTCTGGAATACTATTTCCAATAGTATCCATAATTTTATTATTCACACAACCCACGGTGTAAAGTTTTCCAATACCATCTGTCTTCAGGGAAATTATTGGAATTTCTAACAAATTTAAGATCAGCATATATAGATTCCTTTCCTGTATCAGGCTATAGGGGTTTGGTATAGTCAGTTACACATTTCCCTCAAGACTTTCTTCAACTGTTGAAGTGTTATATAGCCAGTCACCAGTAAGACTGGGATAAAATTTTTGTGGGATCTTTTTCATCATAGAATCATGGAATGGCTTGGGTTGGCACAGACCATTAAAGATAATCTTGTCCATTCCCCCTGCAATGAGCAGGGATGTCTTCAACTAGATCAGGGTGCTCAAAGGCCTATCCAGCCTGACTTGAATGCTTCCACGTAAGGGGATTCAACAGCCTCTCTGGGCAACATCTTCCAGTGTTTTACCACCCTGATCATAAACAATTTCTTCCTTATATCTAGTCTGAATCTACTCTCTTCTAGTTTAAAACCATTTACCTTGCCTCATCAAAACAGGCCCTACTAAAAAGTCTGTCCCCATCTTGCTTATAAACCTCATTCAAGTATTGAAAGGCCACAATGAGGTCTCCATGGAGCCTTCTCCTCCCCAGGCTGAACAACCCCAGGTCTCAGCCTTTCCTCATAGGAGAGGTGTTCCAGCCATCTGGTCATTTTTGTGACCCTCCTCTGTCTTTCTTGAACTGAGGGCTGCAGAGCTGGACACAGCATTCCAGGTGGGCTCTCATCAGTGTAGAGGGGCACAGTGCCCTCCCTTGACCTGCTGGCCACACAGCTTTTGATGCAGCCCAGGATATTATGGTACCAGGGTATTTTTTGTCATTTCACCTTATGCATGGGAAACTGCTAATGCTACTCTATTACACAGAAAAGGATATTACTGACCTTATAAACATTTATCAGTGTGTAAGTACCAGTTTGGTCAACTGTGTAAACTAACCTGGTGAAGGTGAAGATGGTTCAGGCGTGGTGGTAACATTTGCTTGTCCTGTTACATAAAGGCAAAACAGGTTAAATTTGTGAATAAAAGCATACTAAAATATCCCCAAAAAGGCAAATCTCAGATTGGAATTGTGTTAATTACTGAAGTATTCCTGAAAATGTTTCATGTTATACATTCCAGTGGTAAAATTCACATCAAAGGACTTAATTACAAAGAAATCCATACATCTCATTATAATAATGAACACTAGTAAGTTTTTGCTATCATTCTCATGACTTTTATGCTTAAGGACACCTCAGTTTTCAGGGATAGTAGAATATGGTTTAGTATGGAAAGGAGATCACTAGCTGAGATCCTGGTTACGCAAGTTAGAATTTTGTAATACGAGAAAAATTGTTCTTAAGGGTTTTTTTTACATCTGCATGAAAATCCAAACTGTCCAGCTAGAGTCTATCCAAAACATTATTTAATAAGATAGGTTTTTATGGAAATAAACCATATGGTAATAAACCTCCAGTTAATTTTAAAAAATAATCTCTAAAAAGGTATTTACTGAGTCCAGTAGCTACATCTGCTCTTCTTCTACACATTCTCTTTTTCTGTGAACTGTGTTGAATACCTCAGAGACTCGCAGCTCTACTGGGGCTGTGCCTCACACAGATTAGGACACCAATACACTTTCAGGAAGACCCACCTTTTGAGAAGTACTCACATTTACAATGAACATAACTTCTCTTGTTGCTTACTAAAACCAGTCAGGTTCATCCAGCTTCTGTATTAAAGTATTGCCTACCCTAATCCTACTTTTAATTTTTTTTTTTTTTCATTCCTTTATTTTACAAGCAGTATAGCAATGGGATTATTTTTGTTATGTTTAGATGAACACTCATTTCTGGAGAGGTACTAGAAAAATATCTTCTGTGAGTCTATACAAATGTTGTAGTATGGTTTTCAAGTTACTGTGGAGAAAGAAATGCTGCTTACCACATGGCATGCACCTCTCCTCCTCATGGTCAAAGTATTCATCATGAGAGCAGTTGTAACAGCCTGAAGAAAGGGGAAGAGAAGCTTCTTTTACATTTCTCAGAGAAAAGCATTTAATTCATACTATTTATAATCCAATTTATTATATTTGTTATTAAAAATAGTATCAATTGCAACATCATCTATTCAGGTAAGTATTTCCAATATTATCCTCAGAAGGAGGTTTTGTCTATGTAGGAATTTGTGTGGTTTCTCCAGCTATATCCATTTCTTTAATAAAAATATTAATTGCCACGTTTAATCTCCACATGTTTTCTTTCCTAAGTACAGTGTATTCTTTTGATTTGGTGCAAGTCAGTATTTCTCTTCCAGATAGGCTAAGACTGACATAAAGCTAATGTAGTACAGCTACTGAGTTGATTATGTATTTAAAACACTACTAGTAAGGGAAAGATCAGCAAAACTTCTTCAAAAATAACATCAATAAGATTACCATTATTCAACTGTGGCATGACTGATTTGAAAAAAAAACAAAACAGCACTGAAAATAATTATTATGTTCCTGTTTCCTGGTTTACAGTAGTAGAGGTTATTACCTTCAATATTGACGTATTTGTAGTTGTGATTTGGACAGTTACAAGGCCTGTAGTGCCAGGTGCATTTGTCATTGTTGTAGCCATGGGAAAAAGCATCGTCAATTCCTGTTCTTTTATGAGAATTGTAATACTCACAATAGACAGCTTAAAAAAGGAAAAGCAAGAGACAAGTCAGATTTTTTTTTTCAAATTAATGGCATGCTATTTTCAAAGTACTAGAAGGAGAACATAATTAATTAACAGTTGGAATAAAAAAAAACTTCACTGAAATGCTTAGCTTCTAATGTAGATTTATATTTTAACTCAGGGAAGTCAGTTTCTTTTTTGCAAATACAGTATGCAGGCATTTCCACAACTTTTAATGCACGATACATTGTAATGTGGAAACAAAACCATCAAAAATGACAACTCTGACATCAATTTATAGCATGTTCATCCTCTTTTTTTCCTCTATATGCACTGTTCTGGAATACCTTGATGTCTTTTTCCTGTTTTACAGTGTTCCAGCCAACACAGCTATCTTCATTCCCTTGACATCCACACAGAAGGTGATTTCATCATAGCTCAAATGAATGATTTTTTAACAATTTCATACTTTTCTCTGCTGGCAAACTCGCAGTGCAGTATACAGTGATAGCAGAAGAAACAGTCTGCTTTCTGTGACCATATTATTTTCTCTCTCATTACTCCACGGTAAAAAGAGTTGAACTGTTTTGGTTAATTTAGCAGAAGAGTACAGATTTCAAAACCCAGCTGACTGAGGTCAACTCTTTGCCCACAGAGAAAATTCAAACTTTGAGGTGGTTATTAGTAAGTTTCCTGCGTTGCCAAATGAATAATAATCTCCTAAAGCTGTTTAAGGAGAGCTTAAACTTACGACAGAACTCGGGGGTCCTCCAGTCAATGCAGATGCCTTTTTCCAAGCATGCCATGGCATAGACTGCGATGGCATCACACATGCATTGACAGTCCCCTCCAATGTCACACCCACAGGAGTCTCGGACACAGGCCTCATAGTAGGGCATCCGATTCACCTGCAAAAGGAAGGGATTCATTTTCCAAGATTATTTTGTGCCTATTATACTCTAGGTATGTGCATAAGCACTGCAGCATTATCCACATTTCTCACTGGTTTTCACTGCCTGAAAATGCATTGATCAGTATCAGGCATCACCAACAGAGTGACTAATTCCTGATTTTTAATACTTCATTCTTTTTCCACTCTTGTAGTTTTAACTGATCAGTTAATACCATACTTAGCTTTTGTGTTTACAAAAGGGCTGGTGAAGTGCAAATGGAAAAAAAAAAAAAAAGAAAATTAACATAAATGTGAGCCCTAGAAAATTTTAAATGTATTTTATTGAAACATTTTGGCGAACAGAAACTCACCTGTTGGAGTGTGAGCATTTGGAAGAATACAGATTATGCCTATAAATAAAAAGAAGAACAAATAAATTTTTACCTTATTGTGACAGGCAGAAAAAACGTGGCTGTTGATGATGGAACATGTCTTTTCTGCCCATGCTTTACGATAAGGGTTCTTGCTACAGGGGTCCACTACAAAGTACACATCCCCACAGAGAGGATTCTCTTTCCAAGAGTTGACAAATTCCAACTCGTTTGATGCCACGTACTTGCTTCGAGTTTCAAAGTCATCCTTCATGTTGCCATTATAGTTCCCGCACAAACCACAGATCGTTTCCTAGATTCAATGAAAGCACCAGTATCAGTTCAGCAAGTTACAATTCTCACCTTCCCTTTTGGTTACTGACAGTTTCCTGTGCTTTAGCAGTGAATGTCATCTACAAATACTCTCTTGTACATTCTTACCATGTCTTGTGCATGGGTTTCTCCTCTAAAATGTAAACTGTCATCATTTAGAGATCAAATTCAAACATGCAGTTGCATAAATTACAAACACTTAGCTCAAAAATTTCCTGAAGGTAGTACAGAAATCCCTTAAAAGTCAGCCTCTTGTGAAGATCTCTGCTGTTTTGGAAATACTGATAAAAATGAATTGCTAGTAGCATTTCTGGAAAACCTTTGCCATCACAGAGATTCAAGGCAACTGTGATCAAACGTGCAGTTCAATCTGAACTGAAGGACACTTTACTGAGGAAGTTATTCTGCAATACCTGTGTTTCTCTGGAGATCTTGATGAAGAAGTTCATGTGCTTATTCCAAATAAGGGTCATGTTGTATTTTCCTGGGATAATGATATCAAACATCAGGTGAAGGGCATTCTTTTTCACTTTGTATTGTACACCAGGATTTTCCCCAGAAATAGCGAAGGTTTCATCTCTCAGTATGATTGTCAGATTCTAGAAGAAAATTTATCTGAAAGTTATAACTTATCAAGTTTCAGTATTTTCCTTGTTGAAGTTCAGATGCTGTGATACTGCAGCAGGAAATCAGTATCTTTTGATTGAGCAATTCACTGCGGAGTAAGCTTCAACATTTCCTGACTTTGACATAGGCAAGAGTCTTGGAGAATGAAACACAGCATGAGAATTAAAAAAACCCAAACAAACAACTATGGCATTTCCTACTAAAACCCAGGCTCTAGTTTTAGCACATAATTTCACTTAGAAGACCGTCTCTTCTAAGATACAGCCAAAGCTTCCAAAGATGAAGAAAACCTGGTCTTAAAATCTATTCAGCTGGATAATGACAGAAAGAAGAGCTTACCCCAAGGTAAATGCTGATGGATCTGGAGCACGTAACTCCTGATTTCCCACAGATGACATTCTCAGTAACAATTTTGAAAGAGGAAACGGGTCTGTTAACACTGCAGCCGTCCTAAAAAACCCAAAACAAACCATAAGAAGCACAAAAGCCCAATAGACTCTGTGCCTGACGTCTTCCAAGTTAAGACATAAAACTATAAGAAAACACAGGATGCTTAAAATGTCACGACTAATTCTGTTTGTTTTGGGAGGTGATGACCTCTGCTTTGCTGGTCAAACTGACATAACTTCCCTAAAAGTCATATTTGTCTGGTACAGAATACAATGACTATTTAAACATGTTAGTAAAAAATCTAAAATTGGTTATAATTGCATGAAAAATATGGTTTTTGAGAAGTAAAATATTTTTATTCTAAGTATTGAAATAAACATAATATATAGAAACTCATCAAGTGGTTATAAAGATGTATTGTTTGTTGATGCATCCTAGCATATTTTCATTAGTCACTTAAATCCAGCTATTTCATGATGCTGAGATGCTGCTGAAATCACCAGGAGGAAGCAGGTTACCATAGCTAAGATGTATTCACAGTTGCCATCAAACACAAAACGCTGTCCATCAAAGGTGGTGATGTGGCCTTCTCCATACAGATTACAGGTGGAGGAACACCTTGTTTTCTGAACACACTTCCATTTGCCTTTTGTGCAAGTGCTGGGAGTGAGAAGAGAAACCACACTCAGATTTCAAAGAAATGCCATCTTAACCTGCTTCTTTTTATATACATCCACTTTTATCGATAACATGTTCAATTAATTGACTTATGTACACTGAGACCAAGTTAGAGTTAATATAAGAACCATAATTAAAATTTATGGACTGCCTAGAAAATGAATTCATAATAAAGAAGAAACCTTAAATAATTTTTGTGCTTTTTTTCATGAAAGAAATACTATATAAAACCCATTTATTTTTGTTCTTAATGAGATCAGAAGTCACCGTTCTGTGTAGTTTGGGAAGTGGTGGTATTTTTTTAATAATAGATTAGCAACTGGAAAGGGAATGAAGTACTTTGAGAATGCTGCTAAAGGGAATCTTTTTGGGGGTGGCTGTTTTTATCTACAGAAAAGAAGAAAGATTGTGCCCTCATCTTTATTTAATACTTGATTAATATAGTTATNATAAAGTCAAGTTAATACTTGACTTTATATAATTTACAGTCACAGGCCCTACTGGATGCCTTTATTCCTGAATATACATAAGACAATAATTATCCCTGAAGCTGGTACAATGACTCTTATCTATACATATATTGTCAAATGTTAAGCTTCTCTCTCTGTTACTCCCTATACTCTGTCGTGGTATTTCTTCCTTACAGCTGTGCTACTCCCCTGTCAGTTAAACACTTCTTTTTATGTGGTTGTACACTTCAGTGAAACAGAGGATCTGCCATGAAAACCTCTGTTCTTACCAGATCTCACATTCAGTCTGGATTTGTTCACCTCTTCTATAAGCAAGGCCACCGTATTCACATGGACACTCCTCAGCTGGCACACACCCACCATCGAGGTTTTCATAGAGGCCATCAGCACAGACACAGCCTGATTCACACTTTGTGGGTATCTGGGAAAGGTCAATGGATGGCAAAACAAAAAGAAAAGAATGTGAGATGCATTTTATCCTAGATGTGAATGGTGTCAGGAGTGAACCTGTGCTAAGTTCTGTTTTGGCTTGATTTTAGTTTTGTGGTGTTCCTTGTACTAACGTGCTGTCAATTGAACTAGTTTCACTGAAGCTGGAACATATACTTGTGGTGTGAGATACTAAACATTCCTGAAGACTTTGAAAAATTTATCTTCCAATCACTACGAGTCTTTCAGAAAGAGTACAACAGAATATTCTTCATATCATGGACGTTTATTGCAATTCTTCCAATTAGTCTGTTTCCTTAATATAGGAAAACCCTATCAGGACAGCCCAGATGTTCACCTAGCCCAGGTCTCCTGCATTCTGTGATCAACAGCAGCAAAGAGTTCAGAAAAAATAGAACAGGAAGCATAAATCCTGTATTTCCACTGACATGGAGTCACAGCTTATGGAGTACCTGAGCCAGAGGTGATAGCCATGTAGTTAAGAATCCTTAATGGATTTTTACTCTATTCGTTTAATATAATTTAATTCATTAATTCATGCAATTAATTTCTTTAATTGCTTCTTAAATATATGTACAATTTTTGTGTCCACAGCCCGATATTTAACTGTATCATGTTAGATAAAATAATTTCTTTAATTACACTAGAAGGAATGTTGTCTAGTTCTAAGTAACAACTAGAACATTCTACCTCTCTCAAAAGGATAAATATCCCTGATCTGTGAAACTCACACATTCAATTCCAGTAGCCAGCATCTGACAGGTAGGGGCACATGCAGCTCCATACTTGTTTTCTAAACTGTCAGAACATGATATATATTTCTTAGGAGCTTTGCAGCTTTCTAGGAAAAAGGAAGAAAAATGAACATTGAAAAGAAATTAACACAGATGAGAACAGCGAAGTAGTAATTTTACAACATAGAGGACAAAAAAATGTTTCTAAGTAAACAGTATCAGACCCATACCTGCAGGATTTTGAGGTTTCCCTGTGCAACTTAGCCTCCCATTAACACAGTAGCTAGGGAGAAAAAAAAATCAATGAAAATCTCTTCTAAGAAAGAAAGTTTGGTATTTTGAAAAATTGTTTTATTAGAAATGTTTCACTCATGTTACTACCTCCTTCCCATCCTTTCAAGTGGAATATGAGTCAACTTGTCTCTTCACTTTTTGTATTATACAGTAACATCAGTTTGGAAAGTGAATAGTAGGCTATTATCACTATTACCAGTAGTAGGCAATTGTCACTCTGAGGATGGCCTATCAAGTAATTCCAGAAGTTTGTATATAGCTAAGTGCTGTTGACGAAATCTCCTAGTAGGAATAATCAGATCTTAACTATTATTTTCTATTTTTTCTCTGTAACATTTTCAAGCTCAAGGTAAGTCAAAGGCTTTCTGTTCAGTTAAGAATATTTGTAGTCTAGAAAAGGGCAAAAAAGATGTCTTGAAAAATAAACTTATGCTGTTAGAAATAAAGGAGACTATACTGGTTTGGGCTGGAATGGAGTTAATTTTCTTTCCAGCAGCTCAGTGGGGCTATGTTTTGGATTTGTGACCAAAACAGTGTTGATAAAACAATGTTGTTTTAGCTGTTGCTGAACAGTGTCCCAGCATTCTTGCTTCTCATGTTGTCCTGGCAGGGAAGAGGCTGAGAGTGTGAAAGCTGGGGTGGGACACAGCCAGGACAGCTGATCCCACTGATCAAAGAGAGATTCCATACCACATCAAGCTCGGCAATAAAAGCTCAGGTAAAGAAGGAAGAAGGAGGGATGTTCAGAGTTACAGCACTTGTCTTCCCTACAAACCATTGTGCATGACAAATTCATGTTTTCCTGGAAACATCTGAACAGCTGCCTGCTGATGGGAAGTTCTGAATCAATTCCTTACTTAGCTTTGACTGTGCATGCTGCTTTGCTTATTAAAAAAAGCTTTTTGCTTATTATTAATAAAGACATTTAGTAAACTGTCTATATCTCTGCCCATAAAGCTTCTTGCTGTTGTCCTTCTGATTCTCTTCCATATCCTGCTGGAGTGAGTAAGTGGCTGTGTGGTGCTTACTGGCTAACTGCAGTTAACCCTCAACAGACACAAGAAGACCCCCCACCTCCATTTTCAATTTGTTCACCTTTAAACTTGACATACTTACCAGGTGATCCCACCAGTTATTGTTGACTGGTCAGGCAGGATGTACTTTCTGTCTTCTAAGTAGCAGGGACAATGAGATTTACGAACACACTCATTCTTGTGGTTCAGGTACATTCCTTTAGGACACTGGCAGCCTTCAACAGGAATATCAGTTGGATGGCATTCCAGGGCTCGGTTGGAGAGTGACAAGCATGTCCTGTCACATGCCTGAGTGTTGTAGCTGAATGTTTGATTGCCAGTGCAAGTAATGGCTATAAAACAAGACAAGAGTGTATGTTAAACTTCATTTTCTGATCCTGTTCCTTCTGAAAGATAACGTCCTTGTGCTCATAATGTGCTGCTTATTTTGTGTCAACAGCTTCAATGCTTAATGCTTCCTGTTGTTTCTCTTCCTGTGGATGTGGAGCTCTAGCGAAGCATTTGCAGACCAAGACTTAACACCAAACTATGCAGCTGTTTGGAGGTTTCATGCAGGTAAAATATCTTACTGCTTCTTTGGGTATCTTGGAATTTAATAATGCAGAGGGAAGCTTAGCAGAAATATCAATGTATTTTTGAGTAACAGTGAAACCCGTGCCTATGTCTGAGTTGCAAAATAATAAAATAAAATCCGCAGTCAGTTTTCCCTAGTTCTTTCTCATTTTACAGGATAGCTTTATTTTTCTGTCTATTCTGTACCTTAATTATGAAGACCTGGAAGCATCCACATCCACGTGCATCCACCTTAAAGCATATGAATAATCTTTTTCATACAGTCTTGAAATAACAATCCTGTTCTGACAGACACTAGAAGGGTATCCAAAAGTTGGATATTTGTTACCCAGTTTCTGCTCTTCTTTCTGATCACTATTTCCTCATTCCTCATCTGATGGCAGACCAGTTAGAGTTGGTTCAGGTACTTACTGCAATTGTCCATACTGCTCCTCCAGTTCTCAAGGATTAAACCCATGGAACTGCATGCTCGTGCGTATGATCCCAGAGCAGAACAAATATAAGGAAAGGTCTCTTCATAATTACAGGCTTGGTAGACACATCTCTGAAACCCAACACATGGAGAGTACTTTGTTACTGGGGAGCAGACATTTGGAAGTGCTAAACCCTGGAGGTATTTGAAAGATGTGTGGATGTGACATTTAGGGACGTGGTTTAGTGGTGGACTTGGCATTGGTGTATTTATGGTTGGACTCAATGATCTCAAAGATCTTTTCCAACCAATATGATTCTATGGTGAATTGCAGGATTAAGTCACACAAGATACATATTTTTGCATAACTAAAACTGATGGAAAATATCTCAGTAACTGCATTGCTGATGTAAATAAAATATACTTAGTACCTAAAAAAATGCCTTTGTTTATTCACTGCTTCTCACTTTTAATTTTCAAAATGTTTTGTGTAAATTGGCAAATATATTGAGCTCATTTATGCACATGGTAAAATCAATACTTTGCACAGTTAAAGTTGTTGTCATGGACAACAGCAGCATGAGCAAAAGTATTTTCTGATTCACAGGGATGGGACTGGTGCCTGTGACCAAAGAGACTTTCAGTGTGGTAGAGACATGATTTTCAAAACCACACCTGTTCCTAAGCTTCTCAGCATTGCTGATTCAATGCATGGGACACGGCATATGAGTCCAATCTGGTTTATATTTGGACTCCCTCTGTAAAACATCCATCATAACTTCCTACCTTGTAGAAAGGAATAGGGTTCACCACAGCATGGCATTTCTCGAACACTGTACCCTTCTTGGTAAGAACGGAGCAATGAGTCTCAGCAGATATTTCTAATGAAAATAAATAATAAACATTAAAAAGGGAAAGTTAGGGGAAAAAACTGAAAAAGAAATTTTTAAAAGATTTGATATTTCAGGTGAACTTTTGGCAATGATGCATCGAACAAAAGGACAACTTCTTAGCTTGTTAGCTTTCAGACTCTATTCTTGTAACAGCAGCTCAGTAGAGCTTTTTTTTTCTTTTTCACTGTTTTTTTTTTTTTTTTAAGACCAATAGCAATAGAGACTTGGGAAGATAAAACCTGGATTCCAGTCTCAGTACTGCTGAGCAAGCCTAAGACAACCATGGACATTGCAGTTTTGCTAGACAGATCAACAAACCCATCTCATTCATCATCTCAATCCCACATCCCTAGAATGAGATCTGATGAGCTTTCACTTGATATGTATTCTAGAAAACAGAAATGTCTTGTTGGTGACAATTTATGATGTTCAATCCTCTCAGTCTCTGCTTCTGTTCAGCTCTCTTATTTCCCTGGTATGGGCTTAGGAAAGTGTTGGACAAAGCCAGCTGGAGAGTTCATTTACCGCAGCATCATCTACTTACTGTTTAGTTGGCTCAAAGCACAAGGGTCAGTCTCTCTCTCTAAGGCAGGATGGCAATTTCCTGCCCTCCAGGAATCTACAAACAGGGAGGCTGTCCCTTCAGTGATATCCATGCTAGTCATGAAGTCATCTGTAGTGTCTCCGTTGTAATTGCCACACAAACCTGATAACATCAGAAATGCAAGGGATGGCTGAAAATTAAAGAATGTGTGCACAATGGCCTATGTTTCATTCTATAACAGTGAGAAAATTGATTCAAAAGCTCTACATGGAGTGTCAATGAATACTCAGGTCAAGTAGCCAGAGAATCTTGATTATGTACACATTCAGTCACTGAGCCTGTGCCTCCTCAAGAGTGTCAGCTTCTATTCAATGACAAATTCATATAGAAGTTGTTGTCTTGTTTTTAGAAAAAAGTGGTTTTAAACAATTTAGAAGAGAAAGACCATGAAACACTTCTGCAGTTGTATGTTTTCTTATGTATATTAAATGCATAATGACAAAGAATATGCATTTAAGCCTTTGTAAAAGCTAAAGCCTCTCTGTAATTCCCTATAACCAGAATGCAAAATATGCCTGTGTGGCTAATGTTGCTGTGCAATAAACATAAACATCTCCATCTGGTGATTACCAGCTGAGAAGCTTTTAGATTCTTAGGCTCATTGTGTTTACAGTGGTCGTGCACTACATTCAAAGAACTGTGTGCTCCAAGATGCGGAGACCACACAGACTTATTTGTTGCTCCTTCATTGTGTAGTAAAGCACATACTGAAAAAGGCACACATAGAACTCGAACAGAACAGCATTGTATTATGCATGAAAAATGTGACCCATCTCATTTCTTCGATTCGCTTTAAAGTTATTAGCAAAAAAACAATTCTTAGCACATCCGTTTTCCATGCATGATCTGTTGGGTTTTCTTGAGAAAAAAATGTATTTCCTAAAAGATGAATACTAAGTTTTCAAAATTATACTCCCTACATTTTCTCCTCTGCATGGGGACTAGATTACTTACCTAGCGTTCTGCCTTTGAATTGTGATCCAACTTTCACATGGGCCTGGAACACAGGTGATGTTTGAACTGCAAGTTCCAGCCCGAAGTTTGTATGCATTTGAACGTACATGGAGGACTGTCTGAAAACAGTGATGTCTCCTGAAGGAACAAGCACGTTTAAAAATAGAGATGTTGGTGATACTGCAAGGTAACGATTTTAACACATATATAAGTGTTCTAGCACTCTGTCTACAACTCTTCTCCCACACACAACTCTCCACAGAGGAACAGATGCAGCAGGAAAGACTTTAACCTTCCTCTAAAACCCCTGGTATTAGCAATTGAGAGATTGCGAAAGATGCTGGGTTGTGTAAAACAGACATTTAATTTAAATTGGATGTAACTTATTCCCCCTTTTTTTACCTGATCTGTAAGGCAGCCGCTTAAGTTCATCATCATCAGTAAGGAGATCGTTCTGAGAAATCACGATTTTGTCCTGTAAGAAGAGGACATGGAACCAGAAGTAATTATCTTTACAGATGGTATTTATATGTTAAGTTAAGCAACTATATTGTCAATGATCTATGTAAAAGAAAAAAAAATTAATTCAAGATTTTTCTCACGTTATAACATGCTGCTTTTAGTTTTCACTTTGAAAATACCTTCCTGAGTTGATGTAGCAGCTGAGATCTTTACTGTGCATACATGAGCAGAAACATAACTTCAGTATTTATCCCCCATAATTTTTAAGTTCAGGCTTCTAGCAACGACTTTGAGCACTTACTTTGCTAATCTAGTGACTGAAATGCAGGATGGAACCTGTGGAGGGAATACCTACCTTTGCAGATTGGTAAATTATAGCACTAAGTGATGTCTCAGAATGAGAATAACCAGTCTTTTCATATACAGCCATTAGCGTCCCATTGTGTGGCAGGCTGGGACTCTGGAGGGAAACAGGAAAGAGAAGTAAAAAGAGAAGCCTATGTTAGTATAACAATGATTTGTAGAATAAATGTGTATCTTATGAAGTCCTCAGTTTGTGTTCCAATAGGAAACCAAAGACAAATTAAAATATATCCATTTGTTATTTTCTGTTTCTAGACTGCAGGAAATTACCTTCATAAGAACGTAAGTGCAAACCCCATGGAATCTATATGGCCTTGAATCAAACGTGGTAACAAAGGAGCCTCCTTCCAGTGAGCACCTTCCAGGGCAGGGCAGATCTTTGCAGTTCCACTGACCCATCACACATTTACTGCAGAAAACAAGAAATTCTGTGTAAGGTTATTCTTTTCTTCATGCTCTACAAGCTCAGCTACTTCCTAGTAATGGAATATGTAATTTTTTTCACTTCTCTCCTTATGCTTTCTATGCTTTTATTTTCTTTGTCTACATGTATCAGTTGAAGTCGCTCATCTTAATTCAAAGTTGCAGCGCTCTTTTACAGATTGTCAGTAAGCTTTCCCGAATTGTGAAAGGTGCTGCCCTTCAAAAGGTTAGGCAAAATTTTCCATTTTTTTGGTGAAGGTACTCATTATTCTCTCATGGAAGTACCTGTTGCTACTCACCAGGTCCTACAAGCTGCTTTCATTGTTTCACCAGGAGCATATGTTTTCCCGTTCAGTGTACATGGACACTGGCTAATGTGAACACATGTCCGATTCTTTGAGATATCATCAAGAACAGTTCCTGTCAAAGAAGATAAACAAAATATTTTTTCCCATCCTCACTTAGCACTACAGCTATTATGGCTTGAATGCTTTCTGAAATTAGCTTGAGAATGCTATTCTTGCACAGCCAGTGCCCATACCTGGAGATGTAACATGCAGGAAATTCTCTCCTAATTAAAAAAACCTGAGTCTTCACAAGTGACAAAACCTTTTTGCTACTTTGTCATATGAAAGTGCAGTCAATTGTCCTACTTTGACATGCAAATGATAGTAATAATCACAATTTCTGTAGCAAGTTAATCTTGAACTAGTTTAAAGGGAATTTACAAAATGCCATTAATATTGCAGAAATCGTCTGGGGATTCTACCTCTTCCAGGTGCCTGATCAATGTATATTTTAGTGAAGAACTTTAAGCAGATGGCATATAATTATCACATCACAAATCATGGTCTTGTGAGGAAAATGTTTTCATAGCTCTGTTCTTGCAAAGAGTGACCAACCATCTTTGGAGGACTGTGATTACTCAAGACTCCAGTTACATTATGTTACCCGAGAAAGCAGCACAATGCCCTGAAATGCACAGCTAGTTCATTATTAAGCAGTCTATTCCACTTGACTGGATACGTGCAAAAAACATTCATGTGATCCAGTAAGAATATGATAAAATGATACCTTCTGGACAAAAGCAGCCATAGGTACAGTGACTGGAACAGCTGTACTCTGGGTTGGAACAGGTTTTAATACACGGAGAACCACATTCCTCATAGATTTGGTTCGCAGAACATTTTCCCACAGCTGCAACAAACAGTGGGAGTGTTAAGATTTTTAAAGTGTAAACATAGAAGAATGCTTCATCTACTACCTAGCAAGGAAAAGACCTTCTGATTTCTGACATTAACATTCTTTTATCCTGCCTCAATACTCATTTCATCATCTGAGTATTCACAGTTCCCATCATATTCACTCTGGCTTTTTTTCATTTTTCATGCCCTACTTATTGGAAGCATTTTTCAGAAGCTTGAAGAATGGCAAACAGGCCATATTGCAGCCTAATGAAGTACCACAAATCAGATTTTCTATAGTACTTCAAGGTTTTACTTCTAATCAGTCATTGTAAATAAGAAGGTTGAGCATCTGAAAAAGGACTACTGAAAATCATCTGTAAATAAAAGGACCTATGGCAATTGTTAGCAAAAAGGTTCAAAGACTTTAGGGGCTATTTAAAAGTGCTCTCTCTTCACTGGCTAATCTGCTAGGTACAATAATAAGAAAACTGTGATAAGAGCAAACAGCCTCCTGTTAGAAGTTTCAAAAATTAAACGGTTTTCACTTGGTGGATGTTTCTGTTTTATTGTCACTGATCTAGACACAGGACCTATGTTTTGAGCTTCCTTCTCCTTTGAGGTTTCCCTGCTCTCCTTCTTATAGCTTTATCAAAGACCACTGTTCTCTGCAGAAAATTGTTTGATTAAAGACAGCGGGGGCTTTTTTTTATCAGTTGTTTTATATCCCAGTTATTTATTATTATCCCTCTATTTAAGACATAGAAAAGTTAAGCACAGTCTCTCATGAATAAACCATTTGAACTTACAGCAGAAGTTTTCAGTTCTCCAGTTGAACACCATTTGGTGGGACATAGCACATTGCCTGGAATACTCTGACAGTGTAGAGCAAGTGCAATTGTTTTGTCCTGGCTCACTGCAGTCCTGCATATCAAGCTGGCAACGAATGACAAACCCATCCTTTGGCACACTGCAGGTTGGTGACACCAAATTAAGTAGCTGAGAGCAGATCATGGCCTAAATAAAAAGAGAAAGAAAATAGTTCCTGGTGGTGTTTCCTTCATGTGAAAACCACAAATGGAATAACACTGCTAGTTATGATTTTCTTGTTGGTTTGTTTGCTTTTCCCCCTACAGTGTAAAAATTTGTATTTGACTTAAAATGTGTGAGAAATTCACAGATAGAAGGGAATATAAATCCATTGTACAACAGAAGGAACTTAATATATTGAAATAATTCCATTTCTCATTATGTTGAAATTAAGTCACTTTCTGTGCCATCAACCCCCCTAAAAATGGCTGAGAACATTATACACAGGAAATGTGTTGTCTCATGGCAATTCAGTTCAGGACAAACATCCCAGATGTGAAGATCACAAAATTCATTCCTCTTTGAGCACACACTTGGTGCATTTCTGTTGGCTGCATGTTTGTGTTGCCTATCGTGCTGCCTACTGCAGTGTAATGTCTCAAAGGTTCTCAGGCACACTGATTTTCTTTTCATTTAGAACTGTAAGTGATAGCAGTTGATAGTGGTAGTCCCTGTTATCAGTGCTGTTATCTGGCAATATGTTTTAGGCATTGTGAATATCGTCAAGTCTGTACAGCTTATAGTATCAGCTGTTAGGAAAAAAGTTCTTAGAGCTTCACTGGTTTACATGAATTTCCTGTGATAACCTGCATGGAATTCCAAAAAGCTGTAAGCTAAATGCTGGTTGATTTTTATGAGTGATTTAAATCTAGCCTTAAAAATGCCTGTGGGGTTTTATTAAAATGTATTTTAATGCAAAGAGGTCATTTTCTTTCTCATATCATGCTATACAGATGTTGACTTTACCTCTTTTCATGGAAGTCAGTTTTACAAAATCACTGCCTCTCTGTTGTTGATTTCTATCTATCTTGCCCCCCCTGCTAAGAATCATGCTGTAGAGAAGCCAAGAAGATCTTTCTTACATATTTTTTGTGAGGAATGGTGGAAATTGGTATCTCCTCGGACAGGCAGATCTCTGATGGATCATCCATTTTTTGTAATGCAGCAAATTTATATGTATCCAGCAATTTACCTGGAAATTGAAGGGTTATAATTTGTCAGGAAAAAGACTGCATTGGTTTGTTTGCTTGTTGCTGTGATGTAGCAAAACTCAGATTTTACTCTTTGACTGTTAAATGTCCTACTAGTTAATCTTCCCAATGACAACAACTGCCTCTTGTGAAAGTTAGGAGGGTATGATCCTTACCACCTGTTTATAAAAGATAAGAGTCCTTATCACTTGTGTGAGGAACCCACTATATTATGCTCACAGCAAATAACAGAGGGTAGCATAATCATAGCAGAGGTATGTTGGTGCCCCGTGGGACTGCTTTACTCAATTCTGGAACACAGCAGTGCTATCACAGTATTCAATTTTCACCTTGACTCACTTTAACTCCTTCTCCTTCTGTCTGAAATGTCCTTGTTTCTTACCTTCACGCACAAATTCATTCAATTCATAACCATCATAGTTCCCACACATTCCACAGGTTTTCCCCATGTATTTTTTTTCAGCCAAAACCTAAAGTAAAATAGAACAAAACATTTTAAAGGATCACCCTAAGTAATGTATCTATACAGCATTACCTTTTTCAGACAAATTCAGTGAAAGCACCCAATTAAAAGTGATTCTTCTCATTAATTTCAGTGACTTTTTTGAAGGAAGAGTTTTGTAAGCAGTGACATCTTTTCCCAACAGGCAAATAGTGATTTTTTTTAAATTAGCATTTAAAGAAGAATAAGATTTGAAGAAACTTACAGGGAATTGAGGGGAGATAATATTCTAAGGAGCCAGAAAAAAAAAAAAAAAAGAAAGAAAATAATGCTGAATCCTTGCTAATATCTTTGTTGACAGACCATGAATTTCAGGTTTCTTCTCTTAAGAAACTTAAGGTTACAGGAAGAAAATCTGTTTCAGAAGAAGGTTATTCAGTTCTCTGTAGCTCTGGAGACTAAAATGGTAGTATTACTGGCTACAAACAATTATTATGAAAATCTTAGATCAGAGGAAATAAAACTATATTCTTTGTATAGTCAGATTAACCCATCACAGTAGCTCTTTCTCTTATGTATGTGATAGCAATGCTGATAAACCTCCCAGAAAATGTATTATATACGACTCTCCTTGTTTTAGCAAACTTATCAATTTAGAATTCAGTGTCCTTTGTAGCAATAATATCACAGGTCACACTGAGAAAATGTATTGGGGATTTTTGAGGGAAAACCTGAAAAGACTCAGGAAAAGGAAGGAAACAAAGAAACTGGTAGAAGCACTTAATATGTAAAACCAAAAGAGGTCCAGGGGAAGCACAGTAGAAAAGACTAAACTATGGCATACAATATTAAATTCTACACAACTTTAAACAACATCTCTTGAGCAAAACATTGCAGCTGCTGGAATACCTTGAGGAAAGACTAAAATGTGTGAAAGTGTCCATGAATCTCAGCACTGGTGGCTTCAGTGCTGCAAGTGAATGTAACATGCACAGTTGTTTATTTTGAGAGGAATGGATAAAAGAGAAAAAGCATAAATATCAAAATAGTAAATACATGCAAAAGCACCCGTTAAGTTCAAAGAGTTCTTGTCATTCCAGTAAATCAGTGAGAATTTTCTTCTCTGCTCTATGACAACATTTTACTAACCATGAGGTAGTCATCATTGTTCCACATGACAACCAGTTCCATCTCCATCAGCTTGGCCACCAGGCGGATGTTGCGTCCATACGGTGCTATTTGGATTCCATTGCTGGTGTAAGGCAACTGAATGACACTGTAACAAGGTGAGAGGAGAAACCAACCTCATAACAAGATTAGGCAGGTATTAGTTATTTATTTTGGATATGATACACACACAGTCTGAGTACTTGCAGCAACATGAAACAGCATTTTTCTCCTTTTTAGCTGTGATATTTCAAAACACAGTAAAGTTTCTGTTGATTGAAAATCCATATCAGCAGTTTCATAGAAGAATCACCAGAAAATGGGTTGCATAGTGATTCTACTACTGACAATGTTTGCACAGCACTTAGCATCTTTACTTTGTTTGGTTTTATTAGAGCATAGTTATATGTTTCAAGAACTTGTAACAATAAAGTTTGTGTGGTAGAACTAATGTTGATTATCCTGAAGAGATTCTATGGCCTGTTAATATAAGGATTATTGTTATGAGAGAAAACTGACAGGATTAGAAAAACCCATACAGGGAATGTTGTAGAGTGTGAGTGCTTGATGGGAAGCAATGGGAGTAGAGTCCAGTTAGGCGTGTTAACTTTAGTAATTTGTTAGTTCATTTTTGACACAAAGCAGTCTTTAGTGCACCCGCTATATAACTGCCTGCCTTCTCTAAGCACTTCATTCCCCATTCATGGCAGAATCTTACCCAACACTCCTGACAGAAATGCTGCCTTTCTCAACAATGACAACAGAAGGTCCAAGCTCGATAATGATCCTTGCAATTTTTTTGTCCAGCCCACGACGGAACTGAATGTTGAAGTCTGGGCTGGTCTCATCACATACAGTTGCAAAGATGTAGTTGCAAGTCCCAGTGAAGTCATACTGGTACTTATCAAAGGTTGAAAAATGCCCTCCGCCCCATGTAGAACAGGAATCCTTGCTCAAAACTATAAAAGAAAAAGAATAATGGATTTAGGTCTCTTAAAAGCGTTTTTGCTCATTCTGATTAGCATTTCAAATAAAACTACTAGGACAAGCTATTAAGTTTCTGCTCAGATTAATTCTGTGAACAACATTGTAGCCCTCTATTTTTTTTCTTTTGTAACCTCAAAATTTTATCTCAAGTCAGGAAATGAAACAATATTAGGAGTGAGAGCAATATTCTCATTTACTGTAAGCAGAGAATTCCCTAGCTTCCTAGCTTGGGAAAAACCCTTCCAACTCCTTCATGGGTAGCATAAAGATTTACCTTCGTATTTCAGCCTGCTAGATCTGTTTGCAAGGATGACAGCTTGCTTCTGGACAGAGCTTTAACATCTCAGGCACAGCATTTACCAAGCTCTCTATGGCATTACTGTACCATGATTAACTGCACAGTCAAATCACAAGATATCCAAAGACAGTCTTCAAAGCCCAACTTGTAATTCCCCACTCTTTTGGCTCTGTGTTTGTGTGACAAAGTTCCAACCAGTTTTATAAATATACAGAATGTTTTAATCAGTTTTCATTTTTAAGAAGTAATCTGAAATGTTCATCTGAATAGACAGATTTTCAGATGTGAAAATGAATCATAAAAAAAGAGAGATACAATTCCAGTACTTGCTGTTAGATAGCTCTGCACCTACTTACAGCATTTGAACAGTCCCTCTGAAGCTGATAATTTTACTGAAGTAACAAAAATCATGTCCTCAGTTTTGTATTTCCGGAGTTAGATTGTTTCTTTTCATTTTTCAATTATTTTTGCTTATGGTGTCATAGGAAGCTCAGGTATCTTAGAAAATATCTTAGAGTCACAAAGTATTGGATCAGTTTATCAAAGTCTACATGCAATTTATATTTATTGTTTTAAAGCCAAAACATTTTTTTTTTACTCTGAAGGAGTGATCAAAAGACTACAGAATGCTACTGGTCTTATCCAGGTCATGTAGAAAATACTGTTTCCCAATGAGCTGTTACCTGTTGGCAAAAAGTACTCCTCTTCCACACTTCTGTTCTGTCCTGAAGGTCTGACTGCAAAATAGGAATTAACTAATTGTTATCATTGATCCTTCATGCCCAAGTCCAAGTAGTTTAATATATTGTGCTTGAGTGATACTGACCACCAAACCCCAGAGCGTGCCAAGGAAAGATTACCTGGGGCTGCACAAAGGTCAGAGTGCAAGAGGTGCCCCGTTCAATAAATACGGGAGCATGGTCACTGTATTTGTTTTTGTTTAAATCTTATCAAAGAAAAATAACAAATGGAAATGTCAATAACTCAAGGAAGTTTAAATCTAGACTACATGTTTGTCTTTTGAGTTCAGCTTTTATTAAATAATATCTAGGGATTTTCTTTTAATTTGTCTTTATCTGTGCTCTACTGTTTCTCATGGTATAAGAACAGACAGAAGACAGAGATGAGTTCCTGAATATTTGGGAATTTTTTGTCTGATCACGAGTCTTCAGCTATTTTTAGTTTTAGGATGAACTTCATGTAGCTTTTCCATGCTTGTACTGAATGAGAATTCACCTAACTCAAGCCCCTCTCAGTTTCTTCTGCCTGAAGAAATGCTTACTATAATAAATTTACATTTTATATAATTCTTTTTGTTCTACACCTCCACACTTTCCCCAAACTGGATAAAGAATTTTATTCAACCACTGATATGCAACAAGCTTTGGAGTACATAGAATTTCTTTTTAACAGTATGCAGAAGTAAAGCATGATATTTTAGTGTAAAACATTAAAATTATGAATTACTAGGAAGATTGTCTGTGAATAGAATAGGATAGAAAAAAAATTCAGAATATTAGGACTGATATCCATACTTATTTAGAAAGGATCTTGTGAAAATTTTGTGTTTTCAGAAGGGCTATAGCCTTCTGTATCCCACAGCAGAGGAACATCATGTCCCATAAAATATATCATGTTAGCATGATGACATTTATGTGTTCTTGCCATGGACATGGAAAACGAAATGTTTATTGAATGAACTTCAAATTTAGAAGTCAGTGCCTCACATTTCTTCAGAAAAGGACATGTGAAAAATTGTGCAGGTTCTGCCCAAGGGTTGATGTAGCTCTGTATTTTATTTCCAGCAGAGACCGTTACCAGACTGCCTAAGGGAAGACCACCATCAGGTCAGGCATATATATTTCCACAAATATTTTCTCAGTCTCCAATTATTTTCAGTTCGGGGAATTTTGTGAGGCTATTGGGATTTTTCTGTTTACCCTTCCCTTGTGCTCTGGCTTCTAAGTCCTTGTCCACCATCCTTTCGAACAGAACCAAAATTTCTTTGTAGCAGAAAATGTCACAGTAACTACAGTCAAAATTTGCCATTACATTTTAATTATGAGTTAACATTTTAATGATACCTGCCTCTCTAACAGTATTTCTGATAGCTAATATTTTTAGTACTTTAAAGCTATAATATGCTAATTTTTTTCCCCTTTTTTTGCTTTGGCATTGCACATCGTTTTGCACAAGACAGTAGTACCTTACTATTTGTATTTCTCAGACTCAGAAGGACTAGCCCAAATTCACAGTAAGATAGGTGGCTGGAGTTAATTTTGCATACATATTTAGATGGATGCACACAAGCCATTCTTTGGAGTTAATGGAAAACTGCTGGTAAACTACCAGAAGTGTGGCAGCAGCTGGCACAGCAGAATGTTGAAGGAGAGATCTGTCCTTACTCTGACTCCCCTCTGGCTGCTGGCTACAAAGGTGAGGAAGAAGTTTTCCATACTCTGATTGTTCATTTGCATATAAGTTTGTTTTAACCTGAAATCTTTAAAATTATTTTCACAGACCTAATCTATATGGAGAAGGAGCTATATTTAGCTTCCTGGATTTTGCAATATCAAAAGAATCCATATCCTAATTTTTTAGATAATATTTGGCAGTAATGTGTATGAATGAAAATCAAACATACCACACAAATTACCCCAATAGCGTATTTCTAAATGTGGAAGGCTACTGAACTGCTCACAGTTTCTATCCTTAGGCATCAAAACCTCAGCATGGCACAATAAAGCACTTTCCATTTAGTTTAAAACTTACCACAGTGAGACAACGCATTTTACAACCTTTTTACATGCAAAGTCTTCATTTAGAATTTCTAAAATTTAATGCTTCAAAACATATGCTCCTTGAGGCAAAGATTTATTTTTATTATGTGGTTTGTACAGTGCATTCTGCAATATGGACTTGATGCTGAATAGAGTTGTCACTCACACTTGAATGCAAACATTAAATACCAGGTCAGACACTTACTTCTTTGCAGAGATTCTTTCTGTTTTTGGAGAAAAATGTGAGACCAATAATTTCCTTCAAAAGCTGTGAAAGGAAAAAGACAACACAATGAAGTTATCCTCTGAGCAAAAGGAAGTTGAATATTTGTATATTTGTTTATTTATTTTTAAGCACGTTATAAGTCAAAGCAGGGTCAGCACATATGAGTTGTGTCCTGCCACACAAATCTGAATGGAAATTATAATGGAAAATCACATAATTCATATTACATAATTAAGTAATAGAAAATTCTTCTGTACTGGTCAAATTTTATCAAAATTTGCCAGAAATCCTATGCAATATGAAAACTCCTGTACTTCATACTAAAAACCTATGTTCCTTAAAAAAAAGTGGGATAAATCCTTCCTCATGTTTTTGAATTATTTTTTCACCATCTGGGTAGAAGTAGTGGAGGGAATAGCCAAAAGTGTGAAAACATGGGAAC
Organism: Pachycephala philippinensis; assembly: GCA_013397055.1. Taxonomy (NCBI): domain Eukaryota; kingdom Metazoa; phylum Chordata; class Aves; order Passeriformes; genus Pachycephala; species Pachycephala philippinensis. The sequence goes on from VWZT01013346.1 coordinate 29,571, forward strand.
AGTATTGTCCTGTGTGTTCTTCACAAGAACCACGGGATTTGGAGCTGAAGAGCAGGAAATCCCCAGGCGTGGTTGTTGCTTTTGCTGCTCACGTTAAGGCAGAATGATGAAAGCTGTCACCTGCTCCGTTCCACGCACCTCTTCACAATGCCTGGTTTGGTTAGGAGAAGCCAAGGAATGTTTAGCAAATGCTGAGTTCAGTGTGGTCCCTCTTCCACCTCAAGCCCGGACCTATTGCATGAGCACAACTGCTCCACGTTCTCACACACACCCAAAGGCTCTCTCACCCAGCAGCTTGCTCCAGCACTGCTGGAGTGAGTTCTCAGAGTCACCAGCTGGGTGGTAACAACCAAAGCAAGATGCAGGAATAAAGACCTGGGGTGCTTCAGAAATGTGCTACTCATTTTTAAATTTTCTCATGTCTGGTATTTCTTAGATAGCAGGAGCAAGGATCTCGTAGAACCCATGTAATGCTGTGTTACATGTTTAGGATCTTTTGCAACATAGAAAATGTTGTGGCAGAAGGTTTCTTCCGTCAAATAAACCAGGCCAAATCTACATACTTATCTATATATACACTACAGCTCTGCAGGATATATACACTACAGCTCTGCAGGGTGCTGTTGCTTCCTTGGATACTGCAATGAGTGGAAGCCTCCAGGGAGCTCACCAGCTGTAGCAGACTCTGAGCCAATTCCACGCTGTGCTGCTGAAGGTAAGGTAATATTTGCCATGTGGTACCTCACGGACTGCAGGAAAACAGGTGAGGCTCTGCCTTTTATATAAGTCTGGGTTCAAGCACAAGAGGGAATTTTGGAGCTGAGTGTTTCAGCACATGCTTTTGCTTTGGATCTCAGATCCAGACATCTCCAACATTCCCATCAGTCTATGCCTCAATTTTTCTCTGAAACAATACTTGCTGAAAAAATATGTTATCTGGATAAACTAATCTAAGTTTTTAAGAGCTAAAATACTACACTGGTAAAATTGTAGACAATTAATATTTAGGCATAAGGGAAATAAATCAGGGATATAAGTTCAGTGACAGAAGTGCTCCCACCCTAAATGTTCTAATAGCTTAAAATGGCATTTATCCCAGCCACTCCCAAACTGTCTGACACACTCATCACAAAATAATTGTAGATCCTACTCATGCTGCCTTGTTGTCTAGAACTGGTCAGCACTGGCCAATAATTGTTTGAAATTTTGCCAGTGTTTTAGTAAACCTCCACGGTTGGCCTGCAACTCAACAGGCATTTCCAAAATCCAGCATGCTCCTTCCAAGTTCCTAGTGAACCATGCATCACAGTAAGTACACCACAAAAAGGAACGGTCAGTTTGTGGCTTTCAAGCTAACACTCTCCATGTCAAGAGTTGCTGCTGCCTTTTTTGAACCCCTGGATTTTGATACCTGCATTTATTCAATAATCTATTAGTGTTGATTTTACAGTTTTCCAATAATTACAGTTTAATCTTAAACTTCAAACACTACATTAATGGGATTTGGGAGTGAGTAACAGCTGCCTTCCAAGGATATTTGATTTGCAGGAATTGAATATATGCCTAAAACATTACTTTAAGTCAGATCTATGTAGAGAGCTTGATGTAAAGCAAAATGTCTAATAATTAATGGACAAATATTTTAGATTAGAACAGACAGGTCGGTTTACAAAGCTTGCTTGTCAGCTTTTCAAACTCAAACATCTAAGCATGGCAAACAAAACTTAACACATACTTCAGGTTTGGTATTCAGATTAGATTTGAACATAGTAATCATCCTGGATTACATGGAGGTGTACAAGAGTTATATGGAAAATAACTAAGGATGTGAAATCCACTTTAACTTTCTGCCCAAGGAAGAGCTAATAAAACAGATACAGAGCCATTTTGCTGACTATCTTCCAATCAGTCTGTATCCTGTCAGATCAAACTATTATACTAATTATTATACTAATAATTACAGTACAGTAATTATTCTCAGCACTTACATTCTTTTTCTCACACTTAACTCTGAAGAGATTAGTTAAATCTTCCTGGCAATGTTATCAACCATTCACAAGCACACAAAATGGCAGATTGTACAGATGTATCAAGTGCTGTGGCCCTATGCAGAAGTTGTATTTTGCAATCATTTAAGAATTTTTCATTTAAAAGGCTGTCCTAGTGTTAAATGAGATTTCTAAGGTACTGAAATCTTCCTTACTGACATTTTACTATTACTACAAGTATTCTGTTTTCCTTTGAGAAATGACATTAAATACTTGTTTTGAATTATCTCAATAGAACTTCAACCAGAGTTTCACTTCTCTTGGATAAAGGAAGGTTTTACTTTCAATTCCCACTTTACTCCAGCTGGCCAACTTCCTTGAGAATTACATCTGTTGAAGTGCAGTTTCTGTGTGGTCAGCCTCTCTAGCTCATGGCAGCAATACAACCCAGCCAGGGAATGTGACTTACTATGAAGAAATAACGAATTTTGTTCCCATACTACAGTTACTATGAAACATCCCAATGGGAAAATACAATTTTACGTTGTAATGACTTCAATCAAAGTATTTCACATCAGATAAACAAATGAAAACACAACATTGAAATGAAATCTTTGTACTTCCAACTTGCAGAAATAATTTAAGATCTCTGTTTTGTAAAGGGTTCAATTTTTCTCTTCTAATTTGAGACAAACAGAAATGTTGAAATGTCAGATGTTCTGGAAAGGACAAGAACTTTAAAATAAATGACAGAAGCCTAAAATTAAATTTAACACTGAGGTTACTGGTAGAGCTGTAGCTGTAATATGACTTATCTATCAGTTGCACATGTTCATGATGATTTCTTTTCAGTATGAAATTATCAACTCCCTTTGTTTCTTGCAAACATAGATAGCATACGTGAACAGCATAAATCAAGCTGACTCCCTAGTCACATACTTCATAAGAAAAAGTGTGACTGTACATAAACCTCTCAAAAGGATCCATGCAGTTTTGATTACTGAAATAGCCAAAGGGGTGAAGCCTCAATTTAAACAACGAATCAGCATCTCTTATTAAGTAAAGGCTAGAACTAACAGTTTTAGTCAGGTTTTAAGCTTTTGCAGATTTTTTTTTTTTGCTAAAGCTAATGCATGTTTACTGATTTTCTTGAGTTATCACTTTCCATCAGACTTCACATCAAATAATCAAATATATGTCCTTACAATCAATATGTACATTTACAGCTAGAGACAGACTTAAGGTACAGAATTTGGGTGCAGATCCGTGAAGAAGAGAATTGAAGTCCTGGCTTTGACCTGACTCATTCTAAGGAGACAACACTTGGACCTAGAGTTCCAAACAATGAGCACCCTGCATGTTGTCCAATTTAAGAACATACAGATCAACATCCAAAAATTGTCTGATTTCAAATCTTTCCTTGTGAAAACAAACAGATTTAATTCTGTCAATCTCCAACCTTGCATGGCATTCCAAGGCCCCGAAATGTTGACACATCCCAAAGAAGAAAACTGCTCTGTAAGAATTTTCTAGATTCCACTTCAAGGGTTTTTATCTTCAAATTCAACGTAGTCCTTTGTAGACAAAGGTTCTATTTGTAATTGCCAGGTTTATATATAAAGCCTATGGCTGCATAAGTGTCTACAGAAATTTTCTATTTGATAGCAAGAATTAGTATTTACATCAATACATCTATTACCCAAAATAGGAAGTCATGTAGATTAAGATCTTGCAGGCAGCAAAACTTGGGGTTAGGACCCATGTTCAGGTACTTGACTTGAAACTGGTTACAATGGTGCTAATACAGTGAATGGAGTTACACCTGATTTGTAACAATACAGCTGAGGTTAGAAATTGGCTCTGAGAGTCTACTAAAGGGTTGAGTTGCTTATATTTTAATTATTTTCGTGCCACAGTTTAAGCTAGTGATTTAAGAGTAATAAATGTCCCCATGCAATTTGAACTATATGGTTCGTTAAATGTAGCAAACACAATACAGAAGAAATAAATTTAACTTTGTTTAAATTTAACTTTGTTTAAACTAAAGCAAGTGAACGATGCTTTTTAGCAGCTTGAAACCTGTTATTGAAATTCTAACTGTAACAATTGGTAATTAAAGAGAATATACAGAAGAGATTAAAAAAAACATTTTAAGTGATGCCAAACCATGGCAAAAAAGGCTCATTCTCAAAAAATCCACTGCAAACACCACAGGAGGAAAAATGAGTAAGAAGGCAGAGTAGCTACAGAGTCAATGAACTTACCTATCAAGTCTTTTTAAGAAATTACACATTCATCTGGTATTCAGGTGGTTTGGATCAAAACAGTAAGACAGTCCTTTAAAAGACTATTGAATACTATACGGAGGAATAAGTTAAGAGTCGTGTGAAATTTTTAGACCTGACCCACTTGCCTATTTTCCAGGACAGGATTCTTTCTATCACATCATTCTTCAAAAAAGAAATGCCATCACATAGCTCATACTTAATACTTTTTGCAGTTCACATAACAAAGAAAAATTATTTTGATTATCCCTCTACGCAGAAGATAAACAATATATATCTGCAATGACATCGCTAGGACACTGTAGCATGAACATCTGAAAGATGAAGGCACTTGGCAACTTGGCAACACAACAAAAGTCCATTAAAAATATACCCTGTATCTAGGGAATGAGTTTTAGGGAAGAATCCAACAAATCAGTAACCAGCTTTCTGAAAAAGTTAAGAACAAATCATTTTATTTCAGCCATGTATTTATTTAATAATCTGTTGTGTTTTAAGATGGAGTGAAGGAGAAGAAAAGGTGTAAACTGAATTCTGCAGGTTGTGGGACAGGAGAGCAAAACCTGAACCTCATGTGATGTAACACTACAATGGAGTCACCCCCTTTTTCCTACATGGTTTCAGTGTTTTCCTTCAAGGTATGTGCCAAGAGGAACCCAGGCACCTTGAACTTACCAGCGGATTGCAGGCAACTGCAGAAGATGAGCAGTACCAGTGTTGGGAGCATGATGCATGCCCCGCCTGGGGAGTGTTCTCAGTGCTCTCCTCTGTTCCAAGCGGGCAGTGCCAATGCTGCCACTTTCTAGGCTGCCCTCTTCAAGCTTGGATGCTTTATATATAGAATTGCAATGCCCTCCCTCATTCCCACAGCTCGCAGAAATTGCAACAGCAGAGTACCCGCCAAACAGGATCTCCTCTTTATCAAGTTCAACACACCTAAAAGCCACTTAGAAAAAGAAAAAAGAAAATGCAAACCTCCTCCAGTTCATTATCATTCTTACAAGGTTTTTATAATGGCTTCTATTTGTAACACCTCAAACACTTTTACCCGCATTTACTGAACAAATTTGGTTTTATACCCAAAAGCAAAAAGACAAATAATACAGAAATTATGATCACTAGCTGATAAGGAAAGGAACAATATTGGACCAGTACACAAAGTGGAAGAATGAAGTGCAGGAGTTTTGGAACTGCTGAAAACACTGTGTGGATAAAAGATGGTAAGACATGAACGAACAGAGATACGGATACCAGATTTTTTTATTAACTCTTCTTTCATTAACTTCTATTCACTCTCCTGGGTGATTGCGTTCATCTCTCCCTTGTGTGAATTTTTAAGCAAACTGATAAACTTCGCCTTGGTAAAGAGGTCTGTTCGTGGTACAGCTGATTTCCTGACTATGCAAGGGAGCTAAGTAAGCCGTTGCTCACCACCTTAGCATTGCCAAGGGCAGAGGGCAAACTCCGTTCCAAAATGGGGCAGACTAGTGCACTGTGGTACTTTGGCAACTTTCACAAGTTAATCTCCACCCTCCCACCAACATCACAGAAGACCAATTCCACTTTTGTTACACTTGGATCTCTCCACATTAGAGGTGAAATGTTGAATGCACTGGATATGTTCAAAGCATCACTGCCACCACTGATCTGACAATAAAAGAAGGACTTGCTTGATTCTGTCATTTTTTCTTAGCACGGTAATTACTAATGGAAAAAATAGTCTCAATACATAGAAACTTTCCCTATAAAATAAAAAATGCATGGGTTACGTCTACATATGAATTCTCTTCAGCCTTTTCTGTTTCACCTCTGCAATACTCAAGTGAGCTTCTGAAGAAACTGGGCACAGATGGGGCCTTTTCCTTGGCAATCTCCCTGCACAACAGGTGCCTCCTCTGTCATCCCCACCTATATCACAACAACTGGATCACAAGCCACGGCCACAGCTGCCAACACTGTGTGTGCCTCGGCGCTTCCCTGTGCTTCCAGCGTCCAGGGGCAGTGCATTAAGGGTTACAAAAGGGAAGGTGAGGGCAGGTCAGGCCAGGGGAGTGAAGGGGAAGGGAAATTCTCAGTTATCCCTTCTGAGTGGTGAGGAGAAGCACAGGAGAGACAGTGACAACATAATTTCAGCCCTGGCTCAACCTGGTTGTAATTAAAATGAAGACATTAAATTTTAATTGACATGAAGGTCTGCCTTTTTCTTTTCTGGGATTTTTTTTTTTTTTGCCTTTACTACTTCCCATTCCTCTTCCCAGGAACAGAAGGTGGATAAAGTATATGGCTGTTGATAATAGAATTGGGACCCTAAATTAAAAATTTCTATTGAAAATTTTCTGCAGCTGCCTCATAAAAACCCCAAAGTAAATGAACAAAATCTCTCTGTCACTTCTGAAAATCATGATTGAAGTGAAAAAATATTAAGTCCTCAAAACAGCCTCTAACCAGACTCATACTACAATAAATATATAATTAAGATTTCACAACTGTACATTACATTATTTCTGGCAAATCAGCTCTAAGTTCTTATTCATGAAATCCAAACCAGAATTTAATTTTTTCCACTTCTAGGAAGTATCTTCTTTATGAAGATAAGGGACTACAGTGCTCCCTAGCAACTCAAACTTAATAACTGATAGTGTCAGACAGAAATTTGCCTTTCTCTGACAGAAGAGACAAAAAAATTTCATCACTGTTGTCAAATAGGATTTTTTAAAATAATATATTTTCATAATCTTTCTGTCAAGCAGTAATAAATTAGAGCAGCTGACACCAATGAGCATTTCATGACTTGCTCATTTGAAGAGCTGGGCACTTGAGGGCATCACTTTTACTATCAAAGGTACCAGACTGAGACATCATGGAATTAGGATCACTGGTAACAGTTAATTTTCCTCTTCCATTACTGTGCCTTCAAGCTGTTCTCTGTAGCCTTTACGTTTACTGAAACCTTTTGTCTTTGTTATATGAAACTTACAAAATTCTCAAGAAATGCAAATACTGGCAAAAGTTATAAATATTTATCCAAAATATTGTTGTTTTCAGTTCCCTGTATTTGTAGCAATATTCTTACCTGAACTCATTCTATCTGGGAAGTCAGGATAAAGATATTACCTTCAGCTCTCCTAGAAGGAATTTCAGTCAATCAGTCTAAATACTTATGATTCAGCAAGTTACTATTTTATGGAGACATCCAATGATGATGTGAACACAGTTAATCAAAAGCATCCATCTACAACTGCATTTAAGTCAGGACTCCAGACCAAGAAAAAAGCATTTGCTTGATGACTATGAGAAGTGACTGAGTTCACAGTGCATAGATAATTATTTTACGTGGAAGAGCTTTGTGAAAAACTGTGTGCCCAGCTGCAGTAAGAGAATAATGCCTCTAATTAGTGTGGGGTTTTTTTCCCATTTAGTAATTATAATTGGTTTAGTACCAACATCAGTTGTCAGAAACTGCTGTTGTACAGGAGAGCAGAGATTGTTGTGGCTATATATAGTACCCAGTAACACTTTCTCAGTATTGCAGTATAGTTTAATTTCCAGCGTCATGTACACTTCTAGAGGATTTTTAAAATGTCAAAGGAATTTATATAAGCCAGACATTATGCAAATTGAGAAAGTTATAACACTTTAGTTAAAGAATAGACTATCTTGTCTACAGTTTAATTACTCTAGGAATTTTTAGGTATATCAACTACACAATATTTCGGTGTTTTTATGCAGATTGCTAAAAAAACCCATTCAATTTCCAGTAACATGCTCATTGTATACTATTTTAGCATATTTTTTGGATAAATAGCTACATATCTTTATAAAGAGTCAGACCAAAATACAGCACTTGATTAGCTCTAGGCCCTGTGGGTGTACAAATAATTTCCAGCTTTGGAAGCTTGTGCCTGTAAGTTTCCATTGCTCTTAGTGGAATGCAAAGATCCAGGCTACAGCTTGGTAGCAATCTGACACAACAGCTGAGCTGGTGGGTTTTGTCTTTGAGCTCTGAAATTTGATTTCCTGTCTCATTCAAATTTTGAATAATTGTAAGATAAATTGTTTTAATATGATGCTATTAAAATCATCCGTACTTTAACTTCCAAATTATTTTAGATGCTTGGCCTTCAAGTAATTGTTTTAGAATATTCATGATTGAATCATTTATGTATAATGAGTATAACATTTATTGTCTTACAAATGCTATATCAGAATTACATAAAATAAGGCTCTTAAAACAAGTGGGTTATCTTTTATTCTTTATGACTGAGACATTCACTATGACTGGCAGGGGGACCTCAGTTTCTATCTACAATCCAATGAGCTGTAACATTTCAGTAGGAAAGTTTGACATCCAGGGGGTTTTTGGTATAGATTGTCTCAAGGTAACGTTATTTATTTTCTATTAGTGTTGCTTCACTTTACACAAGGTAATTCCATTACCATTCCACTATTTAAAAATAAACCAAAAGCACAACATAACTGCCATTAACGTGCTAAACAGAAGAAAACAAGCTCCCAATTTTTCTTCCTGTTTCTCACCCTCATCTTTCAGGTAATGTAGCCAGGGAGCAGAGGATCACACACAGAGCAGCTTCCCTGGGCTAAGCTTATGGCACACACCAGGGGCTCCTGTCTAGTGTGAGTAGCTGGCAGGAACCACACGGCCAGCTGGTTGTCCCTGCTGCCAAGATGCTTCCCAAAGAAACTGGCAGTAAAACAGATACATATTCTGAGAATGTTCCAATTGTGGTAAATAAGAAATTTTTGGCTGAGAAGTAGTCACAAAGAAATCATGACCAGCTTATCCCTCATCCTCAGCCTATGTCCCACCTTTAGAATTTCCTGGTATTTAATTCTGTGTGCCTTTCCAGCTGCCTTTCTTCATGCTTTTTGTACACTTAAACTCCTTCCCCAAACAGTACCTAAAAGAAGCCCAGGGCGATTTGCTACTGGACACTAAATAATTCACCTCATAGTTTTAGTATAAATCCACGCTATCTGCTTTCCTTTTTGTCACCAGAACGAAGAAAACTTCTTTTCTTCATACGTTTGAAGTAGATGGGATACCTCACACACAACCAGAAAAAAATTGCTATTGAATACTATTAGGGCTGCCATTCAGTTGGAGCCGTCTCGGCTGTCCTTGGATAGCTGCCTATAGATACTTAAATGTAAAATTTCCTTTAATACTGTAAATTATGCTTGGTTGCAATATGCAGAGACATGGTGACCATAGGTGTTAGGGAGTATTTAATTCTTGTTTTAATTGTGTATAGATGAAAGTGAATACAAACTAAGAAATAACTAACAGCGCTCTTTCACTGTTCCAAAAGTAGCACTCTCATACTGTTCCAAAAGTACTCTTGTGCTTAAATGACTGTAGAGTCAAGCCTTTCCCATACACCTGTTAGAAAAAAATGTAGAAAATAATTTTAAACTCATGCCTCTAAAAGTGGTAAAGACTTCATTGATTGGTACTTAACTTCTAATTACAATTTGTTGGGGACAATGGCCTGAGACCTCCTCGCATTGGCTTCATGCCTCTGGCACTCACTGTGATGAATGTCTCAGATACTGTAGCTCTGGGGACCTGGGTTGGTGCGGTTCACTCTTTATGTCCTGCCAACCCCAGAGGCTGACAAAGCCGCCACTCCCACAGTTCCCTGAAGCGTATCTGCTGCCCTGAGGACAAACTGGGACAAAATATTAAAGTGTTTCTGGAATAAAACCTTTTTGGGGAAAAAAAATAAATCACACAAAACAAAGCAAGGCCTGCTACTATGATACTGTGTTCCCCTTCCTACACAGGAACAATGGGAAGACAAACTCTGCTTGCTCCCAGCACCCCACACTCTTCTCGTGCTTCTGAATCCTGTGTTGTTGATGCTGGACTCAAACTGGTTTGCATTCTGATCTCTGGAGTGGTCTGGGCTGCACAGTTTGTTCTGTAAGAATCCTGATTTCTGGTCATTTTAGCTACAGTGCTGATAGGAAAGAACAGAATAATAGAACAGAATAATAGGATGAAGGAAAGAGAAACCATAGAGGGACTATCACCTTTATTCATTTCTGTGTCCCTTTGACTTTTTAACTAAAATTTCTGTCAAACACTAGGATCATGAAAAAAATTCTGTGCAGATTCTCTTAAGGCCAAACTTATCTTCTAATGTTTAAGAAATCTGCAGAGGAAGACTGATTCTCTCATTTTCATTTGCTTCTAGTAGAGAGAAAAAAGGTATTCATGATGACTTCATATAAAGTCTAGAGACAGATTAGACTTTATGCTGAACTAAATCCAAACTTGGAGTGCTCCTTTTTTTCCCAAATAGAAAATGTTGAAACCAATTTGATTTTACTTTTTTAATTCCTAACTGATATTTTTTTTGTGAGTTACATTAACGTGGAGAATATTTATCTGACAGACAAAAATTTGTGAAAGCGCAGGTCAGGCATTTTTTTTTCACCCTTTAGGCTTTAACAGCTAATCAGTATTCCTTTTCTAAGGGAAATCCAGGGAATATCCTGAATTATACATCAGCAGTTCTCCTGGGCAGCATGCACTTTGACTCCATACTGTACAGAAAAGGAATGGAAAGCATTACACATGAAAGCAGCTGTGGCTCAAATGTTTCTAGCTTAGTTAGAACTCAGTTCAGTAAGTCATTTGAAACATCCTAAGTTTTCCTAACTGCTGTACTCATAATTGCTACACAACTGAGCTAAATCTGTATTTTTAAATTAATGTTCAAACCGGACCTGGAAAAAATAAGATTATTTGCTTCTTGTTACATCACAGCTCTGTTAATTTAATAATCAGATAGATTTGGTTATCAGATACAGAATGAAAAGCAAATACATTGTGTGAACCAGGATTCATTAAGTACAAGCTTTGACCTCCACTGGTAAGGAAGTAAAACAGAATCTGTATTTACACAAATATTAAGAGCTGGGAACAGGAAGTCAATGGCAATCCATGTTTAACTTGTTCTTTAATGTGTGTGCATTTTAGAACAGATAGTCTCCAACTGATGCTAATATAATATATCTGCTAAGATAAGAAAGTCAACAAAAGCATAAACTTTTGTTTACCCTTTACTTGATACATTCTGATCCTTTTTCTTTTCTTTTATGCATTTTGGTTGACTTGGATTGAAACAAACAAACAAACAAACAAACAAACCTGAACAGTCACTGTAGTCACTTTGCCAAAGTTCTGAATCTCAAAAATGTCTGAATTGTGATAGAACTGATTTGAAAATCATGACTTATTCTGAAATTTGGAAACCTCTTTCCATTTCTAAAGAAATTAAGTCATTGGAAGAATGAACCAAAGTTAAGGGCGTAAAAAGTGTGGAGGGATTGGAGGCATGCACAGTTTCAAAAACAAAAGACAGTATAGCTATTTTCCCATGGGCAGAGAGCACTCTGTAGGGAGAATCATAACAAGAATGCATTGATAGAAGTCATACAAGAACAAGAATGAACAACTTGCATCCCCTTTGCATGTCTTTACATTTGATTATTCAAACATGACAGAATTGCAGCTGCAACTTGCAACTCTTTTTTGTAGCTTCTTGGTCTCTGAGGGCAGACAGCTGTGTTTGTGTCATGTCTCCCTCTGTCAGCTGACTATTTAATATATTAAGACCTCACTGCATGGAGAGACTGGCAGCTAGTTTGTGTTTATCCTAATGTAGAATGAAGATGTCGGCGCTATATTTTCTCACAAGAAAAAATAAGATTTCAAAAAGATTTGAAATTTTTGGCCCTCATTTTTCACCTAAATAAATGCTACAGATTCTGTCCTGAAAGCTCTTTCCTTCTGTGCATGACTAAATGTAATCAAATCTACCCATTATTATCAGTCATACTGGTACAGTAAGAACAGTTTTTCCTCATGAAAGAATCCCCCACTATTTGAAAGATCTGTGTAATTAAGTTAACATGCACTTTCAATACTATGATGTTCCTAAGGAAGATTAAACATAACAAAGTGTGAAGAATCAGTTGGAAAATGAGAACTAAATATTAAATTGCTTTTATTTGGCAGTTTCAGTTTGACAATTGCACTTCTTGGTTTTTAAACTGAGCACAATATAGCACTGAATTGCTGCATCGTGCCATGTAGTTGTATCTTTATTATCTCAAGCTTGGATTTTCTGCCCTTGCGTCAGGTGGTAGGTGTCTCATATCCAAAGGTACAGGACAAATATAAAGGACTATTTTCACAGAGCTTAGGTAGGATCCAGACTTAACTTTAGTCCTTACACTTGTGAGTAAGACTACTCCCTTGCACTCTTCTTCAAAGGAATACCTAAATTAGTAGTAGATACTCTCTATGAGTTGTTCTGCACCTTATTTCATTTTAGACTCTCTTTCCTTTCAGGTAAATGTTCCACTACATGAATTACTAACTTGAAATCTCTACTTTCTCCTTGTTCAGTTTAAGAACAAGAGAGGGGCTAATCACAAAACATGCATATCTGTTACCTATCTACAATCCAATATAAGCAAGGTATTTGGCAAATGTGTATTCTAAGGTGCAATGTGCCGATATTTCTAAGAAATCAGATGTACATTGCTAGATGCATCTATGATCTTATCCAAGTAGGTTAGATGACTTAAATGCTACAAGAACTCCAGTGTTTCGACCTGCTAGTATTTCCTATGTGTATAAATGTATATTCGTACAGTATGCATACACATAACCTACATATGTACATATTATATGTCTATACCTATACATCCTGTTCTTTTTACTCGTTTTTTAGTGAGTCCAGATAACTGTGCTGCTGTCAGGCTGACAACTCTAAACAGAACTGAAAACTTTGACCAATCAAAATAACTAATGTGGCCCAAAGCACAGGAAAAAATGGCAGGGGTAGGTTTTGTTTCACTGCTGTAATTCTGGTATGACGTCAGTAATTCCATTTGAGTTAACATTACACTAGTTCCAAGGCCTGAGCTGCTGAGCTCTATATTGTGTACTTACCTTAATTTCTCAACCAAGTATCAGCAGAATACTTGCTTGTTGAGAATACAAGAACTTCAAATTGCCTGTGGGGAATCTGGAAGCTGAACTACTCCTCTGTTTACATGTTTTCAATTCAATAAAAAACTAATACACCCATGAATGCTGGCTGTTGCTGAACTCTATGATAAAACTCTCATGCACTTTTAAGTGCTTTTAAGTACTTTAAGTACTTTTAAGGTAGTATTTTCCAAGCTTCAAAAGCAGTGGAATATTCATATCTGAGAAGTACCACAATGTAAAGACAATATGGAAAATAAATTAATTAAGTGGAACTTTAGCTATTCTTTTATCATATTTATCTATCTTCCACACATTTCCAGAAGAATTTAATTTGTTTCATTGATCTCACCTGGAAAGTTAGACCTTACGATGTTTACATATGCTCTCACCAACTACTACAACCCCTCATGATGTGGTGGAGTGCTGCCTATATAAATGTGCAGGAAATGTCACATATTCCTTGCTCTCACTGGTCATTGGTTACTCTGGGGCTTGGCAGCCTCTGAATTTTTCAATAAGAAGCAGACACCACAATGTGAGATGTTTCTTCCAGAGTCAGAAAAGAATGGGAGAACCTTCTTTGTGCTATCCCTTCTTCTCCTGCAAGAACTGCAAATACAGGTGCAAGGATGTTTCCTAGAGCATCTTTATTGACTTCTGCTAGGTTTCATATAAAAAAGTGGGCTTCCCACACACCTTTATTTTGAGAATTGAGTTTCAAACAGCATATTGAATTCCTACTAATTGCTGCTGCTACAGCCTTTCCTGCTGTATCACACTTATGATCTTACTTTCTTCCATAATACACTGCAAAACAAGACTACACATCTGCCAGATTGGTTCAATCTCTTATTCTCCCCCAAGGTGAGAAAGATGTAGCAGTGGAGCTGTTGTTCAATAAATACCACTAAACGTACTAGGACAGCTGAGGTCAATGCTGGCACACGATGCGTGACAAGCAGAGAGCATTATGGCAGTCCTCTCTTGCTCTCAGGTAAGCTCATTGAGGTATAATGTCAGCTTATCGAAAAGACTGCCAATTTGGTAGGAGAGCATTGCTGAGGACCACAGCCTTTTACCAGAGCTTTCAACAGACTTTTAAGAATAGTGAATTCAGACAAGAGAGTCTGCTGAAAGGCTGGTTCTGGATTTGAAACTGTATGGGAAGGCAGCACAGCTAACAAAGGATATATGATATACTCATACCGGACTGCTGAGAAGGTGCTCTACAGCATTTTTCATTGGCTATCATTTCCCATAAAATGAAAACTTCATGTCCAGTTTATTATCCTCTATTTCAGTCAAGCAATGAAAAGACCATGTCATTTTTTGGAAGGATATTTAGTAGCCCTATATCCAATGGGAGACAATGGAAAGAACTGTTTGTAGCCACTCCTTGCTATCTGACAATACCCATTTATTACAGCCCCTATACTGACAAACAGAGACAGGTTTTCTGCAGAGGGTTGCAAGCTACAAAGTGTTATACTCAGCTAAAGTACATTAATAACTGTGAAAACACTTCTGCTGGTTTTGTCAGTGCTAATTGTATCTTATTCTATTTTGCTCTGTTTGCAATGATGATGAATGGAGGTGAGAGAGAGAAAATGGTGTTTTCCAGCAGTTTTTATAATCGCTAAACCTGAATGACCTTTCTCCTCACATCTGAGAGCAGTGGGGCGGCTGCTGTTAGGAGATGGAGGTTTTCTACCGTTTTCTACAACTGCGTGTGACAATTCCATGATACACCAAGAAACTCAGCTAGGCAACCTGCATTACAGGTGTCCTGGTTTTGGCTGGGATAGAGCTACTTTTCTCCTTAGTAGCTGGTACAGTGCTGTGTTTATCAGTTAGTATGAAAACAATGATGAAAACAAACTGATGTTTTGGATGTTGCTAAGTAGTGCTTACCCTCAGTCAAGGACTTTTCAATTTCTCACACTCTGCCAGTGAGGAGGTGTACAAGAAGCCCCCTCACAGCAGGAGCTCCAGGGACCCCACGGGTGCCCCTCTTGACTCCCTGCACACCCCACACTCACACAGTCAGACAGGGTTTCTCACAGCAGAGTCCCAGATGTCTGGATCCTTAGAAGAACTTAATCGCGGCACAGCAACACAATTACCAGCTCAAGCTGGTGCCCAAAAAAATATTTCCGGGGCTTTTACCCTCGCAGTCCGTGCACCCAGACAGTCAGGGGTCTTCCAGCAGACTCATCAGCGCCTGCTGTGTCTCTCTGACTGTTCCCGCCTAGGCCACAAGTCCCCGGGCCCTTTGTTGTGCAAAGGCTCGGCACTTCACAGCCCCCTGCCCGGGGCTCTCGCCACACAGAGCTCAGCCCTCACAGCAGCTGCTCACCGAGCTACCTGCACTGAATGTACTCCCCAATAGAGGGGTATATTCGGCAATTGGAGTGCTTTTACCTCCTGGCCTCGGGATTTAACCCAAATCAGCTGCACCTGAGCCTTCAACATCGCGCTGAGGAAAAGTGGAGCCGGCAGGACTTAAAGGAAGGACTTAATGCGACCCTCTCAATAAAGGTGAGTTTTCCTGAAAAACAGACTAGAAAACTTACCATTTTAAATGATAAGACGCAGAACAGTTTTGATTTATAACCAAAAGGGAAAAAATCGGAGAAGACTGTAAACACAAGCCTATGACATCCTTATAGCACAGCCTTTTAACTCGGGGCGCATTTTCCCCTCAGCAAACCTCCGTGGCCTGAGCCACCCCGTGCACAGTCCCCTGTGAGCTCTCAGGACTCTGACCTCATTTCTCCTACAGGCTCCCTCACTGTCCATTGAGCTCAGCTAAAACCCTGTTCCCACCTACTTCCAAACACTTCCCTTCCCTGCGCATGCCCAGCTGCTTGCAGGGAAGTGCCCTCATGCAAGAGGGAGCTGGTGAAGGAAAGAAGGAGGCAGTTTTCTCCTCTACTACTCAGCTGCTCTTTTTTGAGGCAAAATACTATAAAATATAAGTTAATTTGCAGGCAAATTGACAGACTGTGTACTGTCTCTTGTACTTCGAAAAATTGAGTAGGGCGGTGGGCTGGTGTGGCTTGCCAGGTCCTGTGTTTTGTGGCCTGTCACTCGTGCAGATACCAGAGTGAGCCTGAATGAGCTGGGATACTATTAGTGCTAAAATCTACCTCCTGTTCTAGTACATCAGGAGAATTTATGCTTTGTCAGAAGATAGAGAGCTGCGTAAACATGAGTTTCCTTCTCCAGTCACTGGAGGAAGTTGCTGACTAGAGAAGTCAGCAACTTCACTAGTCAGCAGGGTGAGCATGGCTCTCTGCTGTCAGCAGGCCAAGGAAACCATGCTCTGAACCCCCCCTGCAGCCACAGCCTGCTGGTGTATCCCTCTCTTCTGGAGTCAGTGATCTCCTGTGATCCAAAATGCCTGTGCTCTGTCAGTCAGAGCTCCCTGAACCCATCACTCTCACGGGGCACTTACTGGAAGTGGTTCAAGGAATGTGTGGTGGGACTGGGTACACTCTGGTTGTGTCTGCAGCAAAGTGGGAATGGCAGGTATTGGGCAATGCCAAATTTTTTTTAATACCAAAGTATAGATTTCTTTCAGTGATGCTGGCCTGTGTAGACCTAATGGAGTTTGTTTCAGACGTAGGTCTTTTTTCTGTCTCAGTACCAATAAAACACAAAGGTCTTTTATGTACTTGCAGTGTATTAAACTGAACTCAGCTATGGCGTTGATTTGGTCCGTTTTGATTGTTGAAAGTTTGGTCTTCATGTTCTTCGATTATTTGGATGTAATTTATTCAAAATAACATATACTCTGCTTTAAAATCCAGTTACCAGTGAGGTATCAAAAACACAAGCTTTTTGATGCAATTTAAATTTAGCATGCTAAGAGGATCAGTTCATGAGTTCTAGGCCATAAGCAGGAAATAAAATAAAAGGATTTAAAAAAAAAACTTTAAAAAAAGAATAAATTAGGGAGAAAGAGTACTTGTTTGTTTTTTAATTTTTGTTGACTGTATTATTGTTTTAGATCTAAGGTGGTCAATGGGGTCTTTGGTATCTCTGAAAACCAGGGTTCTGAGTAGGTCAATAATCTCCAGAATAATTTTTATATCAAGAAATCCAGTAAAATTTAAAATGTTTACTCTTAACTGAGTTTCCAGGACTTTAACTATGCAATCAACAGATAGAGTATGTTTACATATTGGTAGCAGTCAGTGAGTCACTGTTTAGTATTTACATTCAGTGATGATGTTGATACCAGATTGTGATAATCTCTGCAAGTTCCATATGGGTTTTTTTTAGCACTGTTGGTCTAACAGCCAAGTTTATCTCATCTTGTACCTACGGTATCTAAAGGATATTTCTATAGATTTTGTTTGAAGGACAAAATTGAATCCTCTGAAGCAAAGCATATGTGGGGAAAATGGTTGCATGATATCTTTTGGCAGTATTTCTATGTGGCAAATGCTGAAATTATTGGAGAGTTTTCAGAGCGAAGTGTTGCCTATCTGAAATAAGAACTTGTGGTGGGTTGACCTTGGCTGGATGTCAGGTGCTCTATCACTCCCCTCCTCAACTGGACAAGGTAGAGAAAATAAAACAAAAGGCTCATGGGTTGAGATAAGGACAGGGAGAGATCAATCACCAGTTGCTGTCACAGGCAAAACAGTCTTGAGTTAGATTGTTACCCAAGATTTACCCACTGGTAAATCAGTGCTGGCTACTCCTGATGAACTTCCTTGTCCTTCATGACCCTTAAAATGTATTCCAGGATTGGGTGCTCCATCACCTTCCCAGGTACTGAGGGGAGGCTGACCAGCCTCTAGTTTCCTGTGACCTTCCACTAGAGGAAGTACCAGGATCTCACCTTGTCTATCAATTGTTCGAAACAGTTCGAAACAATTACTTGCAAAGAAATCTTGCAAGTAATGTGAAATCAGTTTCATACTGGAAAAACATAAACCCTAAAAATTTCTTTCTGTGGCTTAGCAGACTATTTTGATTTGTTAAGTATTGCTTAAAATACCAGCATCTCCAAAATTAAAAAAATGTCAGGAATTATATGAAGTTCCTCTGAATTGTTTACATGCCTCCTGTCAATTATCTCTGTATTCTCCAGTAAGTATAACAAAAGCAGTTCCTTAAATAGAATCATTACTCTTAGTTAGTAACCATTAGTTATTCAAACAGCCAAAGCTAATTGCTTTGTATTCTAGTGATCTTTCCTTCCTGCTGTCTGAGAACATGACTTCTGGCCAAGATCCCAGCAATCCTCCCCCAGATGTCTCCTCTCCTCATTGCTTTCCTGTGCCAAGGCCTCCCTTAGTTCTGGGTCATGCTCTCTGCTACCGCCTGCTGTGCAATCTCCAGGCAGAAGGACTGGAATCACTGGGAGGCAATGAGGGGAAACGTTGGTGTCTCTAGCCCAAGGCAGAGAATCTTTCAAGGCACTCTGAAATGGTAAACAGCATTTGTAGAAGGTTCAGACCTAGAGGTCTCCTACAGACCCTAGCTGGATTCCATGACTGAAATCATGGGATGCAGAGGCTGTTTCTGTTTTAAGGTGAGGTTTTCCTACAAGGCCTAGAATGCAATCACTAATTTGCAAGATCTGGTTTCTCTGCCTTTCCCTGAGTTGCAGGGCAAGGTGACTTCTGCTTTAGGGTAGGGAGCTATCGTTCAATCTCTACTGTTCCCCACTTCCATCATTAACGCCTACTACCACTGGTACTGATCCTTCATACTTCCTAAACAGGGTGTGGTAAACACTGTTCTGCCAAGCAGGAAGAAAATTATTTGTGCCAATGCAAAGATGAGGATACTGTGAGAGATAGCGATAGCACTGGAACTGGATCTGCCTTTACTGATCCTTTGGCTGACAAGGGTTTATAGCAGGACCTGTGTCTCTCAGGGTACTCTTTACAACCATTCACCAGCACAAACTGACACATTCTTTGTAGCAGTCTGTGCTACAGAAAATGAGATATGGGTTTATGGTTGTTTTATTCACCTTTAGAATCTGTCAGTCTGAGTGACTGGCTGTTTTATTGATGCCAAAGACAAACCTCGATCAAGAAGCCATCTTCTCTTGAGTGCTCTGTTTCTGTCACCTACTCCATGTGGCTTTGCAGTCTCAGCTGTGTGGGCCTTTGTGCAGAATGAATAGGTACCACAGAACTGCAGCCATTTCTCCTGAGAACAACTTTGTGCTGCTGGAAGGTAATTCCTACCTCATCCTCTGGTGTAAAAACATTGAGGAAGTGCTGGCTGTGTTGAGCTTTGGCTCCTTTGAAGATAAGGAGAATGGCAGCCATTCTGAACAACATTTATGAATGGTTATCGTGTTTCTTTGGGGCTGGTTTATAGCAAAAGGTTGGCATCATTACAGCAGTACACAACTTACAAACCCATACAGTACATGAAGGCAAGGGTGGAAAGAAACTGATTTGGTATGCACTGTCCCCTCTGAAAAGCATCCCCTCTGAGGAGTATGTAATACCGTACAGTTGCTTCCCCTCTGTGAAAGGAGACTCCTAAAACTGCAGGTAGAGGAAGTCTGATATGACAAACAAGGAGATAGTTTAGAAAGAAAATCCTTGCATTAAGCACAGCAAGTACGTAAAATATGGGCAAGATGTATTTTTACTCTACTGGTCTATTTGGCACTAGATAAATAGGTAATTAAAATGGTATTAGCGACTCTTCAGATTCACTTTAGCTTGTGTGTGGGGGGGTCTCCATTTCTGCTTGAGAGGCTTGGACAGGACTCTCCCTTCCCAAGCAGCCTGGGAGAGGGATATCACTCCATGTTGTGATATTTCATATGAAAATGCTACTTTCAGAAATTCAAAGTGGAAATGTGTAGATGATCTCCCTCATACCTAATCACAGAAATCTATTTGAGCAGAAGTAAAAGATTTGGTAAATGGTATAGTAGCATATAACAGATGAATGGTGTAACAGCAAAATGTACTCTTGTCTGTCCAGGGGCAAAAGTCTCTGGGTTTCCCTCCACGTGTGAGCGGAAATCCGCTTTATCATACAGAGAATCCGTGTGCCTTGGCAGTTCTGCAGTTTAAACTTGATTGCCCACCCAGAACTCCCTATTGTAATCCTCAGGTAGATTTGACTGCTTCTGCATGCACTCCACTGTCCCTTAATTGATTAATATTGCTTCATTTATAAAGTTCCACTGGCAAGAGGTGACATTTGTATGGTTGCATTTGGATGGTGTTTGATGTATTGTTGAGTACAGAATGGCTGTCAGATTTGACAGCACAGTAACAGCACTGCCCATATTTTATATGCAATTGTGCGAAGTGATTTGGGCATTTCTGAGTTTGAAAGCCGCAAAATTCTTCTTTGATCCGCACACAAATTAATTATTTAGAAAAAAGGTTCACAGGTTTTCCCTTTTGGCTTTACACCTAACAGGAAAAGATTGGACCTGACATACATAGGCAAAATCTGCTGCTTCGTAGGAATCATTCCCTGGATTTACCCAGGTGTCACACAATAACATTTATCTGTTTGTAAAAATACATCTATTCATATTGATATTTATATTTGTTGATGTAAGAACTGCGCGAACATGACTGGTACAGTCCTGATAAGTGGTAAGCAAGAGGTTTTGTGTGTGCTATTGGCAGGAGCAGGTGTGCCTAGTGATAGGTGCTTGGATTTTTCTGAATGCCTGCTTATACATGAGCAGGGAAGTTATCTGTAGAAATCTCAACACCAAATAATTGAATTAGCTTCATTTAATTTAAAATTATCTCTTGTTAATCATGTGGAAAAGGAAACAAAGAGCTGTGAGGGAGAGGAAATTTTTTTTTTTTTCTTTTTGCTGTAATTATTTTTAAGAAAAGCAAATACACAATTTCAGTGAAAGGCTCTATTTTCCTTTTTTTTTTTTTTTTTTGGTGAGATTTTTGATATTTAGTGTGATCTTTAATTATGATTTTACCAAATGCCTTCTTAATATCCTTATGTTTTTTTATCTGGCATTTTTAAAAGAAAACTTAAGAGTAATGAATCAAGGCCTGGTTTACATCCAAATTCAAGTTTTGGAGTAACTGTCTCTTTGCTATTGAACTTTTGGACCCAGACAGAACTTCCAAAAGAGGATGCAGCTTCTCAAGTCTGAGGCAGCCTAGAGTGCCTGGGCTCGGGGTACTTGGTCTTCTGGCCTGCCCAGAGCTGTGAAATTGTTGGTGAGCTGTGCCTCCAGGTTAAAGAGCTGTGGGAGGAGGTCCACAAGCTGTGAAGAATCTGAAAGGATGAGGAAGCGATCAAATGGCAATTCTCTGAGACCCCAGCCAAAAATACTGCCAGGGCAGGGGTGACCTGAGAAGTATCAGGCATGGCTGAAGGGCAGTGATGAAGTCTTTGGGGATGGAGGTGGTGTTCTCCTTGGTTCTGTCACGGAGGGGAAGGGTCTGAGGATGGCTCAGATCCCTCAGGTTAACAACCAGTTGTACAGCTGCTGTTGGCAGCAGGGCTTCAGTGTGGATGACCATGGGACCCTCTTTGAGGGTCCGGAGCTGCTTGTAAGAGACAGGATCCAGCTGACTGAATGAAATCTAAACTAGAAACAATGGGGAGGGATTTATTCCTTAGAAATCAACTAAGTAAGTCAGGGAGAGGGTTGGCAAGCCAAGAGCCCAAGTGGTGGAAACTGAAGTGGCAAAACAGTCAGCAAACCAGAGCTGCCATGGAATCTTGAGCTTAGACACAGTGCCTGCAGAGCAGTTGTAGCATAGAAGCTGTCTTGCCTGTTCTGAGGAGTCAGCATTCCTGGGTGCTTCTCTGGAAGGCCTGGGCGCTGAGGAATGCAGCGTGGGGAACAAGCACAAGTTAAAAGTCGTAGAGTAGTTACAGAGCTGTCACCTCACTGGCGTTATGAAGACACGGTTGGATAGATCACATGGTTGGAGTGCATCGAAGAAGGGACCCACCAAGACAAAATCCAGCTGGAATTTTGTCTTACAAATCCAATACCTTCTCAAACTGAGCATAATCCAGTGTGATTTCCCACTGCTGTAAAAGGACAACTAAGGTTACAGCAAAGATGAGACAATGGTGATCATAAAGGAGGAAGTGGCAAGTGTAAGAAACAAAGGATCCAAGTTTGCCAAAGGTATTGATAAGAGAATGACCTTACTTAAAACACTTTTTCCTCTGCTCACACCTTAGATATTTCTATTTGTGAAATGTTTCGTGAACGTCTTTAAAATGCTGTAGTGAATGAGACAAGTAACTTTAAAAGGTAATGAAAAATCTTCCAACCATACAGAAAAAAACCCAATCGATATCAAGCCAGAATTATATACTGTTGGGGAAGATGAAATAGGAAAGACTTATAAATATGATCACATAGCAAAAGATGCTGACAATATGGAAACTACAAGCGAGATTGAAATGAAGACAAGCTTTGAGATACCAAACCACAGTTACTGAACAACTGGAAAACAATGGTATGGCCAACTGAAGGTAATCCCCCTTTGATGAAACAAAGCCTTCTGTTTGCTGACAAGTGCAAGGGTCAGAACAGACTCTGTTAATGTTACAGAGGGTCCAAAAAGTAGTTTTTAGGGTTTAAAATATAACGCCATATGGTAATGCGATGATTCTCATAGGCTATATGTTAATGTAGTAGGATTTGTAATAGAATTGGTTAATAGAAATTAGAATATTCAGCACAGAAGATGATTTATTGTAATGTAATCGGCAACCACAGCATTCTGCTCTCTATTCTTCATTCATTCTATTCATTCTATTCTGTACTCTCTATTCTATGTTATTCTATTCTGCATTCTACTCTCTCCTTCTTCTGCTCTGACCTGCTTCGGGCTGCATCTAGCAGCTCCTAGCAGGTCCCCTAAACCCACGCCCTTTCACAATAAATCCGATGCTCTAACACCGTCTCCAGAGATCTCTCGTCTCCGTCCCGACCGTCTCGTATAGGCTCGCTTCACAGAGACCCACACAGGAAACCCACAATATACCACCACAAATACAAGATGCTGAGGCTAGAATGCCAATAAACAACAAGAAAATACTTCAGAATATAAATATAAATTGTGTACTTTACTATCTAGTAATGCTAAAAAGATACACAGGAGTGGGATGCCTATTTCACTACCACTATCTGATTGAATTTAAAATAAATATATTTCTATATTTTTATCATAAAAACAATAGTGTCATAGTGTCATATTTATTGAGGACCTGCCTGTTCATAAATTAAGGATTTTGTAACAAGATGTAGACTGTGTGAAGCATGTCAGCTAGAAATACTGCTTGGGTTGTTTTTTTTTAAAATATGCTAGTAGTCTCATGGGTGAGTAATTTCTATTTGACATTTCAAGAGCTTAAGAACAACACTAGGTATCTGGAGCTGATATTGAGGCAGGGTTTTAACCTCTTCCTCACGTGTTTATTTCTGTTGCTTTTACAGATAGTAAACATTCAGTAATCTTGGAGTCCAACGTGATAAGATTCTTTAATTTTCCCTCACCAACCAGGCCATCTAGCCCACAAAGTCTGATTTAATGTACAGAAAAAATTAAAGAGGAAAATATAGGAACTGGATTTGTTTTCGTAGTGATAAGGTTTTATGGACAAACTCTTGCTGTGTGTAGAGTTTGAGTGAGCACACTCTGTGTGGCATGCTTTTGTGGAAAAAGGGAACGGGCTCTCCCCTGCCAAGCAGTACAGCAGATCAGCCAATAACCTGCTCATTTATCAGAGCTGGGAATGCAGGGGAAGGCATTCACAGCGAGGAACTCCCAAACTCAGGTTAATGAGCAGTCTTACTGCACCTAGACAGATCACAGATGGGTGTTAACACTTTTCTCAGTCTGTAGCATGTGCATGGAATAAATGGAGGACGTTTAGTTTGAATCAAGCAAGATACTCTGCATTTTTAGCATTTTTTGAAAAGGTAGTTTACAGCATCTGGAAAATGTAGGCTGTAGATTTCTGTCAGCTACTAAGAACTGTGCTATTACCGATTGACTAGACATCATTTTGATGTTAACTTCAGCTCAGCTAAATGAGATTTTAATTCCAAATAGTAGAAGTAACAATATTGTGCTATTCCTGTTTGTTGCTTAATAGCATCAGTAATCCACATCATATCTTATTTTCTATGTGATGGAAATTTAGGAATAATGAAAAGAATGCAGAAACAGACAGAAAAGATAATTTTCTCCAGTCACTATAACTACCCCTAATAGATGAGCAGAATGACTATTCATAGTGTTAAGCAATACCAGGCAATCTGTTCTGGGGCATGGAATAACTCTGTTGTTTTTTTTACTGATGGGAACATTTGTCATTTGCAATTGCCAGACTGTACATATGTTGGCATTAGATAAATTCTCAGTATGCTTCTTGAATATTTTCTGCCTACCAAATAATTTGTGACTGAAAACAAATCTGAGGAGTTCCTGTCTTCTCTAATAAGCTAATCAGTGAGTTCTGTTCCCTCCTCAGTCTGTGGGAGTACAAACCCATATCTCTCATGTTTCACCAGGGTGCAATGATCACCATTAAACTGCCTCCTCGTCTGTGCAGAAATGCTTCTTTTTACAGTCTTACCGACGCTGTGACACAGTGCAGCAAGATTCATGGAAGGGAAATAAAACAAATGAGAAGGATCACAGCCCTCTGGCTTCTGGGATGGGGCATTCATCTGGGAGGTTGAAATAGATCTCTGTTAGGCCCTGCAAAAACCCTAGCTAAGTAATTTTATGTTATGCTGTCATTTAAACCCAGGAGTAATTCTGTAATTACCTGTGTTCCACTGTCACCAGCATTATTATAATTTCACACATGCTTGGGTGCAGTTTAAAAAGGATTAAATTGTCTGTCCTAGTGGACTTAGCATAACACCAGACTAGGGAGGTTCATCAGCAGGGTTCAGGGGAGGTTCATGGCTGTAATTCTGTGTTCATTACAAACCTTCACAAAAACAGAAGTACTAAATGCTTACAGATCTCAGTGCTAAAAACCTGAAGCCAATCACTTGGAAGATGTGTTTACACAAATTTTTTTCCACTATGAACTAATCTAAATGGAGGTAGTGTTTACTTCTATGTGCATTTTTTTCCCCTCAATCCTAACCTCAGAAAACTGAAATGTCAGGTTTCTCAGGGCTACATTTTAAGAAATTGCTTGTGTAATCAAATCAGTGCACTTATCTTGCTGGTTTTTCTGTCATGTCAGATGTTACTGGCTGACAAAAAGAAAGGGAGAACTGATTCCAGATAGTTGTGTGTAATAGATTATCTTGTTCTGTGTTATTTAAATAGTCCTGCTATCTGTGACTTCCACCTGTTATGTGCCAGGGAAAGCAGCACATGCAAAAGTGTGGTAGAAAATTGTCTTTATGTCATTTTCTTTCCATCTTCATTCAAGATCAGCGGTGTGGCTGCCTTCTACACTGACTCTCTGAGCCAGTTTTGTGTGCTCACATTGCTTCTAATTTTCTCATGGGTATTAATTATAACTTCATTGGCTGGAAGTAGAGTTCCTGCCCTTTTGGAATTGTCATTGTGTTGCTGTTACAGGCATGTCATGATTCCAGAGAGCAAACACTGTGCTCGCTTCCCTCTGGGAGTAGCAGTTCTTTCCTGTTTTGGAGCAAAGTCAGTCTCACCTTTAACCGCTATGGTAGCATCACAAGATTTTCACAACCAGGATTATTAGCTTTTAAAGTTTGATGGCTCCTTTTTCTTTTCCCTGAGATGTATTTGCCTCTCCAGGGAAACAGTTATTCTGTATTTCTGCCCACTGTGTCAGGTAGAAGGAGAAATTTAAAATCTTCCAGTCGTCATTATTCTTCCATATATCTAGGGCAAAAATGCACCAGATTGACTTAAATGCTACAGTTTAAAGAAAACAAATTATATAATGAATTCTCAATGAACACCAATGAGTCTCATGGCACTGAATATGAAAGATAAATCATTATATGGGGAAGTGTCTGCAAAGCTTAATCTTGGATCAGTAATAGGCCATGTTTGAACCCATTCTGTTATAATTTCAAAGAACTCTGCATAAACCAGCTTTCCCTCCTGGTAATACCCATGAGCAACTTCCTGAGATAGGCTGGTCGCTGGGGATTGCAACAGGCTCCCGGCAGTTCTGTGGCTATGAACAATGCCAGCAGAGAAAGTTGGTTAATAAGTTACAGTGCCCTCAGGTTGGTTTATTGTGAGTGACCTGGATCATGGTGCATGCTTTACAATGAAGTAGTTCGCAGTGTCTTGTTTGGAGTGCCCACTTTGAAGTGTGTTAGAATATATGCAGTGAAAAGCCAATGGGAAACCAGCAGCTCATGCAGAAGAGTACATTAACGCAGAAAAGTAAATAGCAAACTTTCAGAGGTCACAGACTGGTCTATTGCTTTTTTTTTTTCTTCTCTATTCTGGAATTTGGACAGCACAGTTGGCTGACAGAGGATCTAATTAGAGGTCACACAGGGCATGAGACTGGCAGCTGTCACCCTCCTATGGGAACAAGTTTGGGTCTGTATTCTTTGGGCTTGCCCAGGAATAAAGGGAGCAAAACAAACAATGAAGAGAGACTGGTATTACTGTTTACAGGCTTCCTGTCCTTTCCCCCTTTCTTTGGTCAGTGAATTCCTACCAGGGAAAGGTCCTTCTTATTATTTTCCATTTCCTGTGCAATGTCTCTATTTTTTCAGCCCCACCATATGTTGGCAGTGATTTTTGACAGAATACTACTGCTTGATGTCTATTCAAATAGTTTCATCTTTGGAACACAGTATAAAGGCTGTCTGCTGCTTGCAATTTCTCACAAGGCTGGGGTGGCAAATGGTGTTAGTTTTGCTGCAGCAGAAAATGGAGAAGTGACTCATCCATGATTGCAAAGTTTGTTGGCATTACTGCTAGAGAGAGAGCTCTGTACTAAACTGCCTCTAGAAATGGTTCCTAGGAAAGGAATTTCCCTTTTCTTTAGAAAAATGGAGGTATTCTAATCAGTCACTTAGAATAACCTTTTCAAGCTCCTCCTCTTCCCGCTACCCAACTTCATCCCCAGGTAGCTGACATAGCTAATCCTCTGCTGTGACAGAGGCTTCTATCTAGAGTGATGCTTTTGCTGTTTGTCTTCTTCCAGTCAACCTTTTTATCCATCTTCATTCACTCCGTGTGCTCACTTTCTTCATATCTGTTGAGACAGAAATGTGCAAAGCAAAGTAGGTAGCTGCCAGGTCCAAGTCCTGAAGTGCATTAGGTGACACTGCTGCTTGACCTGTGTTCTTGGAGACTGGGTGCCAAGCTGAGAAGAACAACTTCCTCCTCCTTAATTTTTGCAGTTTAGAAATAAGACTATAATTTTAGCAATTCAGTGCATTTGCCAACATCAGCTGATCTTTGAAAATCATGTTCCTAGGCAATGCAATATAAACCAGATTAGCATAAAATAACACATAAATTGTAGGATTTACTGTATAAATTACAATACTGTATAAATTACTGTTTTACGTGCCCTTCCCGTCATTCAACTACTGCAGCTTCACTAATTCAATTTATCCTGCCATCTAGCATCTGTACTTTGCCAATGGCGTGGGGGGGAGAAGTGAGAGAGCACAATGGAGAAGTCGTGACTGAAAAGCTGCGGAGCGATCCCTGTCGCAGAGGGAGCTGGAAGCGGCTGCTGCAGCAGAGCCGGTGCCGCAGTGAGTCAGGGAGCCGAGCACAGCCCGTCCCAGTGAATCACCCTGGCTATGAGCTACGCCTGAACATCCCCGCACTCAGCGCCGCCGCCGAGGGACTTGGAGTTCCTATTCAGCAGAACTGGAAGTCCCAGCTCCCGTCCCCACCTGCACAGCGGGTCCTCTCCGTTTGCCGAGAGAAACCAGGGTTGGCCGCGGGAGAGCTCGGGCTGGGAGTCTGGGAGGGTCTCTGCAGCCGGGAGTCTGTGGGAGAGCTGCAGATCTCCCCTTCTGGTATGCGGAGACAGATGGAACTGATTGCTCAAGCGCCTTTGGCCTGGCATGATCTTTAAACATCTTTAAACATCACAAATAACATGTTTTATCTCTGAGTAGTAAATTCGTGCCCCACTGTAGTAAAAAACAAAAAACAAACAAACAAACAAACAAACACAAAAAAAAAACCAACGGAAAACCCTGATAGGGTTCCATCTTCTGGGGCATTATATTCTTCTGTCAGGCTAATTATCTGCAGATGACTGTAGATTTTCATGTTATTGCCAGAACTGTTTTGTATTGTTGCTTAAATAGCTTCTACACTTCACAGCAGGTCTAACTGTGCTTCAGTAGTGGGTAAATAATAATTTTAGAATACAAGAGTTATTCCTAGAAAGAAGTATACTTTTTAATATTTTCTGTCTTGATAGTTTTCCTGATATGCCAAAGTGAAAGTACTGGATTTAGTACTGTTGGACAAATTCCAGATATATGGATAAAAGCATGTAAATGGGTTTTGTTGAACACCTCTGCAGGAATGTGTGTATATTCATATACATGACCACTTTTAAAGGAAAAGAAAAGGTAATTAACAAGCTAATCTAAAAAAAAAAAGTATGATTTCCCTGGTATTAGCTTAATTTATTGGCCTCACCCAATGTTGAGACGTAGTAAACAAAAAGCTTCATTGCAGCTGTGTGCATCCAGCTGTGAAAGCACAGTACTTCAGCTGCAATGCATGAATGTGACTTTTTCTGTATGGTACAGTTGGGAAATTATTTCAGTGCTGAAAAACAGAGCTCTCTGTTAGCTTGTATCAGATGAAATTAGATCTAATACAAGCATTATTATAAAATGCTTTTCTGAAGAGTGTGGCATAAAATCATAGTTCTCTCATGTCTGTTTGGTTGGCTTAGTAGTTTGTTTTTATTCTGTCTTTCAGAGAAGTTTTAAGGCCGAGACCTTAACACCTCTTAGCCAAACATTTGAACAAACTCAGAACAGTATTGTTGATCAGTCATTTTAGGATGGCTTTGACTATTTTCACAGTCTTGTTTCCAGTAATTTTTCTCATCAGTCTATGACAGAGAAAAATTAAACATAAGGTAGTAAAAGGGGTGTTGATCTCCACTGAATTCTGTTCTTGGAAATGGAGGGGACTAAGAAGCAGAAATGTATGTTAGGTATTTAAGCAATGCTGTGGAGCAGCTCCTGGGTGTTGCAGCAATATTGTGAGGCTACATCCCTAGCAAGATGTCAGTTATTCCCAATGTTTGGCTTGGTAAACCTATGTTGTAGTTACTGAGATATAGGATAAAGCATTGAAACTCTGAGGATCTCAGGAAAAAATGTCAGCTGATGGTCTGTAGATGTGGGAGTTGCTGAAAATAGATAAAGCAGTTGAGGCACTGGATTTTAAAATCTGGATACAAAATTTGTGGAGATATGAGCAAAAGAAAAGGGGCCTTTATTTTTTTTTCAGTGGATGCTAAGTCACAGATAATTTGCTTTTCCCTAATTGCAGATAATTTGTTTTTCCCAACCACTGGTTACAAGGATAATAGTATATTTCTTACTCTTTCTTTGTCATTATGGGGAATCTGTTCCAGTGCCCAACCACCCTCTGGGTGAAGAACCTTTTCCTAATGTCCATGCAATCTGAACGTCCCTTGACACAGCTTCATACCATTATGTATTATCAGGGGTTTTAGCTATGTTTAATAGGATTATTCATGAATTTTTGCATCACTTGCCTTCTATTTGCAGAACTAGAAGAATTGTCTAAAACTATTGTGATTTGGGGCCTGATTTAAAGAAAAAAGTATCCAAAGTAGTTTCTGTATGCAAAAACGTCATAGATAATTATTCAGTGTCTATCAGTTTATATGGGGTTTGAATAAGATGGAGAACTCTTTCTGTAAATTCTCTCTATGAACCTTTTTCACAGGCATAAGCTACCAGATCTGTAGTGTGCCATTACAGGGAGATTCAGTATTTTCTGTCTCTTTCTCTCAGCCTCCTGGTGTGGTCAGATGGTTACTGTTATCCGCCGCTGTCCAGTGGAACATAAACATGGCACCTTAGGCAAAGTATTCTATTTTTATGCGAAAAGAAAAGAGCAAAAATATCTACACAGTGGCCACAGCTTTTGTTGATGACACAGATCTTTTCCCTTGATCCCTTTCCCTAATGAGAAGTAATGTTGCCATCTGCTGGCAGAGGACGAGGACAGGCCGTTTCTGGTGCTTTCTTCTTAAAGCTGGTGTGTTCCCTTAATGAATTACAAATCCTTTTCCCCCCCGCCCCGTGTTTGATTCATTGATCTTGGCCGTATCTTTACCACACCGAGGCAATTATTTCTGTGTGAGGCCCATGAGTTACTTATGAAGGTTTGAATCAGAAAACCATCTACATAGGAAGTTTTCCTTTCAAGTGCCCATTGGCCTTGCCTTAATAAAGGAGTTTAATAGAACATTAATGATGTGATCCTCATTATAATTTAATTAATCGGTGAAACAGTGTTAATACTATTTTTTTTTCCTATGAAACAGGGAATAAATTTATGCCTTTGCTGTAAACTAGGAGGTCCTTTTCATTGCCACCTTCATAATAAACAAAATTTTCGGGTCCTCTAATCTCAGTCAGAGGTCTAAACATTAGTGCCAACAGGAAGAGACACCTGCTCCCTCAGACCCTGCTCATCTGTCTTTTAATCCCTAGTTCATGAATGAATGCTGTAAAATACTGTCTAGGAATGTTGGGACTATGTTGCTGCTTTGTAAGGACGGGGACACCAGAACAAGATACTGATTCAGTGCCAGTTGGCACATTCTTCTTTGTTCTTGAAATGTGTACTCCTTAGATACCCCTGACCTGGGGCATTGTCTAGAAAAACAGAGAAAAACCACTAATGTCTCTCTGACACTTTTAATAATCTGATGCCATATGTGGCAGGTTATTCCTAGGACTTCTCTTAGTTTAGCCTGGAAGAGCAATTCATATTCCTCTTCTCAATTTCAGGGAAACTTCTTGAGACTGCCTTCACTTCAGTTCACAAGACTCTGATTTTAAATCTTTTCTCTCAAGCCACTGCCTCTTCGTAAAACAACTTTGTCTTTAACTCATTTCTTGGATCAGTTTTATAACCCCATTTTGCTTATTTCCCCAGATATTAAGTGTTAACTCAGTGCAGCTACTGGAAATGCAGGAAAAGTAAAAAAAAAAAAAAAAAACCCAAAACAAAACCAAACTCCAAAGCAAAAACCCCCAACCAATCCCCAAACCCTCACCACCAACTGTGAATGCACCAGAGAACTGTTTCACCTGAGGACATCCTAAATTCTGTTCACAGATGAGTAGCAGATGCTGAGAAACATTGAAACAAAAATGTATAATACCTCTATTCAAAAGAAAAGGATAAATCAGATCAAACAGCCTTTTCTCCTTATCTGAAATATATTTGCTTTAATACAGTACCATTTGGCTTTGTTGCTTTTTGTCTTCTGAACACAAAATAAATTATACTCTTTTTCCTCTTTTCATAAAACTGCTGGTTCTGAGGAGACAGATGAAGAAAATTTCCTATTTTGACCTTGTTTAATTTTGCAGACTTCATGTATGTTGCAGGATGCTGATGGTTAAAAGCCCAGGCCTTTTGAAGGCTGTGGGAATGCTTTTTCATGAGTAACCACAGAGGGGCTCTGAAGGGTGTGTGATACTACACCATTCTCTCAGAAAAAGAACAGTATTTCTGATATTGTCACAAACTGCTGGATTAAACAAGGTGCATTTTGGTTGGAAATGGAATATTATAAATTTCTTCTCTGTGCAAAAAAATGTTGTGTCTGATGCCCAGACATTAGTTAAGTGTTGGATATCAAATGCTGTGGAGTAGAGGAAGCAGTAGCTTTTTATAACATAGAAATCTCATCCATTATGATAAGGTGGTGAATGTGAATAGCACAGCTGGCTAGAGAGAAATCACTCTGACTTCATGGGGTTTTGGCAATTAAAGGCCAAGTTGTAATAAATTCTACTTAAGTTCAAGGCAGGATGAGGAAAGAAATATGGCAAGAATTTGCACAGAGCCTTCTCTGGTTTAGGCCTATGCTGATGCCAGAGTGGACAGATCTTGAGAGATCTCAGATTGCAGCTGTTGCATGACATTGTTTGAATTGAAAGCTTTCCTCCTTCCTTGTCTCCCAGGAGAAGCAGCCAGTTAGGGTTGCTGCAGATGACACAGCATATCTGACATGCTGCTAATGAACAGACTGGTCTTTAGGCAGGTGTATACTGCGGAGAAAGTATTTGTCAAACCTCCTGGAGAAGAAAAGAGGATTAATGCAGAAAACTAAAGCTAATCTGCCCTGCCCCTGGTTGAAACTGGATCAGAATTTCCATTGCTTCTTCATATGCTCAGTTCTGTAAAAGCAGGAAGGGAAAGCAGAAGAGGAGACTCCCTGGATGTAGCTGAGGGACAAAGCTGTCTCCCATTTCATCCCTAGGCCCTGCAGGAAGGTGAATGGTCTTTGAGGTTGGAGGACCATAGTAGGAGCATGCACTGGAGTTGAAGCCAGAAGCTAAAGCATGTACATTTAATTTGGGGAGATGAAGGAGTGGGGTAAAGTGAGCAGAAAAGTAAGGAACTGGGAGGTGAGAGGGCGGAGACTAACAAGAACTTGGATGTCCTGAATTCTAAGGCAGACTTTTCTGTAACCTATGTTACTTCCTTTAACCTGATTTTATTTTATGGACTCTTTTATTAAATTCCAAATCCCCTTATTTCTCCATGTTTTGGAGAGTCTTTAGTTCTGCCATGTTAAGTTTGAATACTTGGGACTTGGGCAAATTAAAGATAGAACAAAAGAGTTATTAAAAACCATATGCATGAACATTCTCATTGGGTTTTCAGTAGGTCAGCTGACAATATCATATACTTCTACAATGAATTGACACTGCGGTTGAAATCCTTGCATAGCCAATACTCCTATTTCCTGCTGCAGCCTGAGAAGGTTTAAACATGAACTTTGAGAGTGTCTTCACCACCAAAATTATGGGAATGTGGTGGTGGATATCCCTCCATTCCTGCTGAGGCTAAATAACTGTGAATAAGTCAGCAAGTTAACCAGAGGGAGCTCTGATAAGAAAGAGGGATCCCAGTGAGCTTGGAAGTGAGAAATCCTGACCACAAGGCTTGCATAGCTTATTGTACCTAATGCCTTCTGATTATTGTGACTGTGAACCCATCAACACTGTGATTGATGAAACTAATCTGAAATAACTTTCTTAGTTTCTATAGCTACTTGAATGCATTTCTTAATCATGTTAAATCTCTATGTTTACCATTAAATTTTCAGATGGTTAAAAACAACTGTGTTCCACCTGACTGGGACTTCAACAGAGCCATAGCTGTGGAACAGTTTTACTTTACTCTGGCCCTTTTTCCTGGGTATTTAATTGCATTGCATGCAAATGCTCAGAATCTGAATTCTCTATTATGCTATCTCAAGCCAAGTTCTATTAAAGAATGATTTGAAATGGACACAAACGGTTTTGGGTTTTTTGAAAGTGGTGAAACAAAATGGTAGAATTAGTGTATGGCTTGTCAAGAGAATCTGTTGTTGCCAGAAAAGTTACTGCTCCAAATGACAAATACTCTTTTTGTATAAAATGTGAGAAGTTTCAAAAATATGCTATATTTTTGTTATGGATATTTCTACTACAGCTCCTTACATGGCCTTAGATTTCCAGCTTTCCTCTCTTGCTGTATTCATCCTGAATATTTTATACAATTTCTCAGCTGTCAGTCTTGGCCACAACAGCTAAACTACATTAGCTAGATCTAACCAAAATTCAGCATTCACTCCAACTTGGGTAAGTTAGTTTATTCTAAAAATATAAGATTTTTGCTCCATTATTTGGAATGTACAAAGTAATTTTTTACACAGTGGTGATAGTTGCCACAAGGTTAGCAAATTCACATGGATAATGAAAATGTTACCCCTGCGTGAATGCCATTGACTTTAACATTGAATTAAAAAATCTTTGAGTTGAAGAATATAATTGAAGGAGAGGTTATTCAGTGCTAAGCACAACAGCTTAATGTGTGGGTGGACTGATCTATACTACTGCTATAGAATGGGAGAGCTGGATCTTTGAATGTCTTGTTGGAAAATAAATATACTTAGGCATTAAAGTGAGATATATTTAAGTGGTCAATTCATTATACTAGTGAATGTAAGCTAAACAATACTGTTTGGGCTTTTTTTTTTCCTTCATGTTTTAAAATTCTGTTTGTAGTCCTGCATTCAATCCAGATGCTTTAACAGTCACTTCATTTCAGTGTGATGATTGTAACAAAATACCCTGTGCAATAGAATATGTGGCATTTTACCTACGGTCACAGTCAAAATTCATTGATCTGCTCTGCTGCATACAAACACGACACATTAGCACGTATGAGGAGTGTGTATTAAAGTTACAGGAAGAGGCTGGTTTTCTTAGGAAATGGTTAATAGAATCCTATATTAATAGTTTTAAGAAGAGCATTTGTTTACAAAACCGGAACTTCCTTCCCTTGAACCAGGAACTTGCCATAAGTCAAGTCACAAACGTGAAGATGGGTGCAAACTCCACATACAGGCACTCTCATCATTGTTATTTTTTTATCAGCTGTGGCAAGCAGCTGTTGTTAATTCTTCAGCTGCTCCTGGAACGTGTATTGTTTGTTCCTTTTGGAAACTGGGCGGAGATTAAATAATAAGTGTCCTTACTGTGTGTTTATCTTGGGCCAGGCAGCTCTTTAATGAGTGCTGTTCTTTCTCTGTTGTAAAAAGAGTTTTCATTTTCAGAATCTCAGGATTACAGCATTTGCAGCATCTGGAGAATTTAAAACTACTTCAGAACATTCAGCTTCTCTTCCCTGTTGTTCCCCAAAGCTAGTCTGAGTTTTCTGTACCAAAGTGATCTGATTTTAGACATGCTTTCCTCCACAAATCCAATAAATGAAAAATAAGAATGGTATGTCCAATAAACTGAAAGTACGTATCTGTGTTGTGATGAATAAAATATCATTCACTTGAGCTGCATGGTAGTACAGCTTATTACAATGCAGTTGTGAAAGGCAGAAATCCATTGTTGAGGATAGAGTTACAGTGTTCGGTGAGATAGTTGTACCAGCAGCAGCTGTATTTGTGAGATTCAAAGAACACTCAGTGCACAGAGCTGGTAATTATTTTCTAATTTTCACTGTTCTGAATTGTATGCACTGAAACATGGTGTGGAGTATGCATTTTTTTATTTGAAATATTACTTCAGTACTTAAAGAATAGAATAAATGTTGACACTTTGGGGTATAAAGAATTTAATATAACCACATAGTTGATATAACACCGTCAGTGCCTGTTTGTGCTTCAATACCCTGTCTCATCTCAGCTTTGCTGATGCAGAATGACCACTGGCACTAATGAAAAAATACTGGAATTTTTGATGTATTTGATTATGATTTGAGTCAGATGAATGCCTGCCTATAGACACTAGAAGGAACACAGTACTTTCATATGCATACTATTAAAGCTGTAGTGATTTAACCTCAGTACCATTATCTCAGTTGTTTTTCAATTTCTGGCCAAGATATAAAAAAGATCTAAATACTATTAACAATTAAGAAAATCAGTGGTCTAAAGTGTATGGTACTATGCAAATCATGACACCTCTTTTAGTCTTCATGCTTTTGCTTGTTATGTATTTATCTTTTACCCTTTTCCCCTTCTCAGTATTAATCTTTTACCCTTTTCCCAATTATTCTTACTTTTATGTCTGATCACTAGAAAAGCTGCAGTTACTTGGGAAGGTTTCTTTTCAAACTGGGTGTGTGGTGAATTAATTATGACTTTAAGATGGCATTTAGAGGAAAAGACTAAGCTGTAATGATGTGCTCTTAGTTATTGCTTCTTAAACTCTGCCTGCCACTCAATTAGTGCTTTAAAAATTGACATCAGTATGAAGTGCTAGAAGACACTCGGTATTAATGGTACCAAATGGGTTGGTCTTTATGTCATATATGTTTGGAGTTTTTTCTAAGAATAATTATCCTGTTGTAGTTCATTCATTATTATATTTCCTCTACCTTTTGATGGGGAATATTAGATTGTCCTTGACAATCTACTGCAGTGCAGCTATTAACAATATATGTTATTTGCTGCTGTCAAAACGTGTATGTTTATTACACCCTAAAGAAAGGCATAACTATTCATTGTACCACCATGATTAACTCATGAATAAGGAAAAATTAGATCTGTAGGTAGTTACCAAGGGAAATTTAACACTTGCTCACGCTTACCCAAAGCCTATAGATGTCAAGACAAATTTTCTCTGGAGTTGGAAAATAAGAGAATGAGACTTATGCAGTGGAAGCTTCTGGAAATGCCATCATTTGAGTAACTTATGTCTAGATTTAAGAAAATAAAAAGTATACTTCAGAAAGTAGCTTCAGCATGTTTGCAAAAAGCAAAGATGATAAAAAGAGCTGTGTGCCTCCGCATTCAGATAAATTACAGAATACCTTCAAATCACATTTGTCTGTGTTCTTTGATAGGAAGTACCAATATGTGCTTAAGTGATCAAATATAGTTTTATATTCAGTCTTTCTTAATGTGGCTTTTATTTGTCAGAGTATTTTTTTCCCAATAGTTTGAAGTAACTCTTATGTAAGAAGGATCTAGCACCACTGTCTATAAAGCAATTGTGTACATAAGCAGTCTGGTTTGTAAAAAGGATGCATTTCAATAAAGTAGGTAAATAGAGGTGAGAGGACAAGTCTTGTCTAAGAAATGAACTCTGTAAAAGAAGCCTGCCAGGTACCCATGTATTACATAACATCTCACTGTGAAGATGGAAGAGACAAGAATAAGCAGTCAGGCCTTCAGAGTGAGAGGATTAGTTAGTGTTCTAATTGTGGGGCTAACTGGGGCTTTTATTTCACAAGTCCAGTCCTGGGAGAAAGTGCTGAATATTGGTGTATTTTTCCCTTCCTACAAAATACTTTTTTTTCTTTAAATCCTGAAGAGAAATTCAGATTATTTTGTTCTCTGCACTGAGCAGTGTGCAGAACTGAGCAGAAATCACTGTGCTAACAGGAATCACTGTAGTAGCTGTAGACACAGAATTCCATCCTACTTTAGTGAAAATGTTGGTTGCGTGTTAAGAGGAGGTCAGTGCACTTTTGATCATTGATGCAACATAGGAAAAGGCAGAAGTGGAGGAAGTAGTCAGGAGAAGGAGAAAAAGAAGTTAAGGCTGTGAGAACAGAGTATGTGTCTGCTTAGCAGTATACCTGCACAGCAGTTAGGTGTTCAAAAGAAATGGTTCTTTATTTTCTCACAATTTTTTTTTCAAAGATGCTGAAATGGACTCTTGAAAACACACACTTGGAAAGGAAAACCAACCCCAAAATGCAAAAACCTTTTAAGGTAGTTTGAAAAAATGATTTGCTGACTAGACATTCTTTCTGGAGAGTATTCACCTTGTGTGTGTGTTCTCAAGCCAGGCACAACTATGGGACTGGACGGCACTCACCTGATAGCAGCCTTCCAGTGCGTAAAGGGGCCTTGGAAGAAGACTGGAGTGGGGCTTTTCACAAAGGCATGTAGTGACAGAACAAGGGGGAACCTGAAGGAGGGTAGGTTTATATTAGATATTAGGAAAGAATTTTTACTGTGAGGGCAGTGAGGCACTGCAACACCTTGCTTAGATAGGTTGGGGACTTCCCATCCCAGGAGGTGTTCAAGGCCAGGCTGGATGGGGCTCTAAATAACCTTGTCTAGTGAAAGGTATTCGTGTCCATGGCAGGGGGATTAGAAGTACATGATCTTTGAAGTCCCTTCCAACCCACCCATTCTATGAGTCCATGATTTGCCCAAGCTCGTGTTAGTGTTCAGCACCATAGCCAGGGCAAAAGGAAGGGGATATGTAAAAAGGACGACAGGAATGTATAAATAATTTGTAATAAAAAGCTCCATGGATATGCTGCTGACTCCATATTCAGTGGATGATCAGTAGCATATGATCAGCGAGATTTACCAGACGTACAGCTGCTTGATTTCCTCTTCCTCCTGATAATCAGTCATTAACTGTATGTTTGTTTGTCCTGTAAGTCAGAGCTGCCAGTAAGTAAGGTAAATTGCACCATATTTATAAACTCTTAATCAGAAGTGAAAGACAAAAATGCCCAAAGGGAACTAGGGTCATGTCCCCTTTAACAGTGCCTTATTTATCTTCTTCTTTAGCACCTCAAGTCAGGAGTTCAAATGTTTATTCTAGGAAACGTATTCAAAGCATGAGAAAAACACAGTAAGCATAAGAAACTCAAAACTGAATCTGAAGGTGTGGTTTAGCTTTAGGTAGTGAATACATAATATGGAGGATGTGCACAGTTATGCTTCTCTTTCTGCCTCTGTATCAAATATAAAAATGATCTTCAT
Organism: Pachycephala philippinensis; assembly: GCA_013397055.1. Classification (NCBI taxonomy): domain Eukaryota; kingdom Metazoa; phylum Chordata; class Aves; order Passeriformes; genus Pachycephala; species Pachycephala philippinensis. Next base: position 68,303 of record VWZT01013346.1, read on the forward strand.
AACTCATGCCCTCCCCCACCCTGCCCAATCAGTTAGTGATCAGTGGCATATCCCCTGTAAGAAAACATTTGTAATTAAACTATGTGTGGAATCTTTTGGGAAAGGAGAGGGATTCTTATTTACAAAACTTGTACATGAGTTTATTTTATCCTCTTCATTCCTTCTCTCCTGAATTTCACTCAGTTGCCCTTTCACACCCACGTATTTGCAAGCATCGAGCTTGGGTTGCCAAGTTTTACTGGGTTTGGCCAGGATTGTTGGTGAGCAGAGTAGAGGACAAGAGACATTGCTGTCAATGTCCATTGGATTTATTATTTATTTATTATTTATTGCATTTTATTATTATTATGCATTGATTGGTGGTGACAAACTGCTTTTTACCGATCTGTGTATCCTTTTGTAGTCTCTGGCTGTTAAGACGTGATTATTTGCCACAGAATATGGCTTATTGCAGCTTTCTGAAATCTTAGGTCTGATTACGCCTTATTGTCTTTCCCCATTTAAGTTACATGTCCTTAGTCTGTTTTCTTGGTGAACTAATGGAAAAGGAATGGAATATGTGACATGGTGCTACTTATTTCCATGCTCCTGGTTTCAGGATGCAGGTCTTCCACTGTCAAGTCATCTGTGCTGTGGTCTTAGCAGAGTGCAGGCCCTTTTTTTCTGGATTTAAATAACACAATTCCACTTTATCCCTGGTAGCAGTGTCTTGGAAATAGTGTCCTTAATCATAATTTTGGGCTATTCTTTCAATCCTGGTTCTGGTGCTTCTTCCAATGCTTACATACATAAACACTTCCTTTCATATACATTCACATTCCTACCACCATCATCTAGTTCTGGGTCTAGTTCTGAAAATCACTGCTTTTTAATGGTGTAACCCACACTCGGTGGCACTTCATAGATAAAATATACACTTAGCAATGGAAAAAGTGGTGTAGGAGAGTACAGACTGCCGTAGCCATCCATGTCCATAGCTGTTCATATTCAATCAGTGAGAGGCATCTGAAGACATCCAAGGTCCTTATAAGTGGTTAACAGATCATCACCAGAAGTTTGCAGGTAAGCATTCTGACCTTTTATAGCAGGAAGATATGCTTCTTGGAATGGAATGACCAGAATAAGAGTTTTGTTGTTTTGGTTTCTTTTTAAATGGGGTGGTCCCTCCATGGATGCAATATAGAATATTACAGTGTTACTTTGTGTTTTGTTCTCTATGCCTTTAATAACACTATATGAACATTTTGAATGTCACTGGTCACCTAAGTGGTATTGTTTGATACTTGTCATGTTGGTTTCAAGATATTTTTCTTGACAGCTGATAAGTAACATTGTGCCCTTTGTATGTCCACAGAAAGGAGGACAGTCTATAAGAAGACGGTCTATAAGAAGGAAGGATGGGAAGACAGCATGGACACACTGGAATTATTTTTTTGAATTCACATTTTATACAGGTAGTCACTGACTTTCATGTATTGTTTTTTTTCCCTCTCAACATTGTAGGCTGTGAACTGTTCTGCAGTCGTCTTTCAGTTTAGTTTTGGCTCTCCTGGATAATCTTGGATCTTAACAAATTGCGTAACTTCACAACAGCTCACTGCTCTTAAACCTTGACAGAGCCCATCAGTTATTTCTGTCTGTTGTGACAACTGACTTTCCTACAGCTTGTTTAAATATCTAGAAAAGTTGATAATCCAGGGGGTGACTACCCACAGGACCTCCAACTACTGTTGAAATTTAGCAGTTTTGTACTTGAGCAGTTTTGTACTTCAGGAACGCCATCCAGTCTTGGAAGTTTGTTTACTGTTCAGTTTATCAATTTATTCTAAAATCTCTTTTTCCTTTAGTTTGTATTAATATGTTATTTTGCCTCTATTACTGCTGTATTTGGCCATGCTGATTTTTTCCTCATTCCTAGTCTTTTTAGGTCTGTTTTGGTTTACACTATTCAACTATTTGAGTCTTTAATATGGTGCCTGCAATCAGCTACGAGATCACTCCTCAATTTGATTGATTTGTTGATGGGCATTTCTCATTTTTAGAGTTAAATATTAATCTTTTATTAATGGCTTTATTACTCCTATAGGTGTTGAATTATGTACATTAAAGCATTATTAAAGCATCTCATATCTCCATTCCTACCTATAGCAGACAAGTCTCCACAAAAACACATTGCCAACCAGTTCTCTGTGCTTGATATCAGATTTCCAGCATTGTATCTCTCGTAGTCTCTGCCTTATTGAAAATCTTGTTCTTAGCTAATGTCTATAGGCAAGAAAAACAAAACAAAAAAATCTCCCAAAACAACCCCAACCCCTAGCAATTAAAGAAAAATAAATTATCATTGCTATCAATGTATTGCTGTAGAATTTGAGAATCTACCCAGCAAAAAAAGTAACTTTAAAAAAATGGAGATAATGTAGCTAAAAATACCTCCTTGACCCTGCTGTTTCAGTAGCTGAACAATTTACATCCCACAAAGATAAGCCTTTTACTTGTAACAGAAAGCTTTGTCAACTTACTGAATGTGATGTGTAACATATGGATAGAGGTGTTGGGCCTGTAGGTGCTCTAGACCTAATTGTCCTTTCTAACACTGCGCCTCCATGAGGTGTTACAGAGGAGGTTGCGAACTCAGTCATGGAAATGGGGAAGCATAGAGAGATCAGGCTGTGTCTCACAGAAATATGTTTGTGACCAGCAATGCTCATGATCTTGTGAATCTTTTAATTAGGTTTTCCGCAGAATCAAGATAAAGGTTCCCCGGAGATTGTGCTGGTTTTGGCTGAGATAGACTGAATTTTCTTGATAGTAGTTGGTATGGGGCTGTGTTTAGGATCTGTGCTGAAAACAGTTGATAACACAGGGATGTTTTAGTTATCCCTGAGCAGGGGTTCCACAGAGTCCAGGTCTTTTCTGCTCCTTACCCCATCAGCGAGGAGGCGGGGAGTGCACGAGGAGTTGTGAGGGGACACAGCCAGGATAGCTGACCCCAGCTGACCAAAGGGATATTCCAGACCATATGGCTTTGTGCTCAGCAATGTAAAGCTGGGGGAAGAAGAAAAAATGGGAGGGACACATTTGAAGTGCTGGCATTTTGTCTTGCCAAGTAACCATTACATGTAAGGCAGTTGTACTTTCCTGTTGGTTCGCGGCATTTTACAGTACTGAACTTCTTTTTTTTTTTTTAATAGCTTTTGCAATTTTCTACTCATGTTATTTAGTGATTTTTGTATTGACACGCGTTCCAGACAAGAAGTAGCTTTTGTGAGATGCATTTGATTACTACCTGGGGTAATAATAAATAAGAATATGAATGGTGGCAACGAAAGATAAAAAAGATACAAAGTGCTTTTTTGTTTTTAATCCAAATGACAGTATTTAGGCAATTCTTGTTCTGACATACAAGTCTTGGATTGAATGCAAATATCTGACATGGATTGTGTAGAGAGTTAGAAACTGAAGTCTTCTTTCAATTTTCACTATGTATCCTTGTCACTATTTTGCTCTCTTCCAACTAATCAAACTAGAAATTTTTTTTCTTAGGTCTTTCTTAAAAGACTTAAGAAAAAAAAAGTTTTAAAACTTTTTCTTAAGTCTTTAAGAATTCTTTTTCTTAAGTCTCATGTAGGCTGTGCCTAACTCGTGTGCATACCTAACTCATGCTCATGACTCAGTAGTAACCACTAATCTTCTGTTCACATCAGACTCCTTTTATATTTTTTACATTTACTTTGTGAAATGGGAGTTGCCAGATTGTGTGGGAGTTTCTCAGTAATCACACAAAGAGGATACACCTCCTTAGTCAATTAGAGAGTTTATTATGAAGGTAAATGCCGTAAGTTAAGCATCAATCACTTCCAAGTTCATCCAGGTGTGCTTTGTTTGCTGGCCTACTTTAATATTATTTGTATAATTGGAGTCAAGATAACATACAGGATTATATAAATACCGTTCAGCTTCATAAAACCAAATTCTGGTAGTTCAAAATTACTGAATTATTGCCTGCACCTTTCACAAAAATGTCATCTGGTCATCCCAATATAGAATGAGGTGAATTGCCCTTTTCAAGTACACTGTCCCCTCAGTTAAAAATCATTCTTTTTGTGTTTGCAGTTTATTTTGGCTCAGTTCCACATACTAGCTTACATGAGAGAGACCTAACAAGTCCAGGGTCATGACATGAAAATGGCAGTTTCAACCAAAGAGGAAGGTTTTTGTAGGACAGCTACAAAGTAGCTCCTATTAAGACTCGGATAATCCATGTTTTGTAATCTGTATTTCCATTCACATTCTGTGTGTTTGATAATAGGTTTGTGTATAATAAATACTGTCATTTGTATAAGTAGTAGCAAAATAAAATCTAGTACAACATCAGTCAGTTCAGGAATATTTTTGGCTTTGATTTGAATGACTCAATCTGAAACATTCCTGTGATGACAAAACCAAAAATAACCCCACCAAATTTAGGAAATTAAATTAAAGAGTTGAAGAACAGGCTTTTCTTTGACATATCTGTATTCCCATAAATTTCTTACAAAGAAAGGGAAAAGTTTGCTCCCAAATGCATGTAACAGTAACAGAAGACAATAATTTATCAGATGACTCCTAGAAGTATGATTTACATTTTATTTTATTATAATAGTCTTCTTCAAGAGCTCATGTGCCTGTCTCAGTCTTTCCATTTCTGTAATATCCTGAGATATGTTGAGCACTTTGTAATAAATGTACATTAAAGTCTGACCATTTCTTTATAATTTTTGTTGTTTTAAGCACCTTTTTTGAATGATGGGTGATTTACTGAAGAACATCTCCCTGTTGTCAGTGTTTAGCATTTGGACTCAATACTTTCAGAGTAAATGCCTATTTGCATTGTTAGTTTACAGACAAGCATGTTTAGTCTGGCCTAAAATACTAGGAAAAGATCTTTTATTAATCATGTGTCCCTTTGAGATGGTAAAGAGCTATTTCTGTAATAATTTATGTACAGGTGTGTGAGTTTACATGGTAAGATTTTGGTAGCAGCGGAGCTGCAGGGAGGCCTCTGTAGGAAGAGACTTGGACAGCCCTGTGCCAGACACAGCCACTGCCAGCTGGCTCCAGACCTACCACAGCACACAGCTGAGCCCATCAGCCACGCTGGTGGCTTGGAAATATATTTATGTATCTAGAATTACATTTAAGAAAGGCTAAAATGCTATGTAGCAGTTAGGGAGAGGAGGGAGAAACATCCTGTTGAGGGTGGGAAGTGAGAGAGCTGCTGGCTGACGGTTTGCAGTCAGCCAAGCTGAACCCATCACAGCTGGAAAAATAAAGATTCTTTGTGTCTAATGGCAGGTTTGCCAGACTACAGCAACACTTAATACAACATTGGTGAAGTACTGTTCTGAACTGGAAACTTTAGTCTGGTCTCTGTCTTGGGAAAGTACAGAGAAGATATTATCACTTATCTGCTGAACCTGCTTTTGATTTAACATTTTTATTAAGCTATTTGCCTACAGCAAACATCTCTTACAGAGCTGTTATGAAATACTTTTTCCTCTATAATGTTTCTAACTTACGTAAGCATTGCCAGAAAACTAACTGTTCTTCAGACTGGGCAGAGAAAGGGGATTGTACTCTGTTATCCATGTTCTTCATGCTCGTTCACATCAGCCATGTTCTGTTGTGGTATGTTCAGCTAAGTCTTACTTTCCAGGTCAAGATAAGAATTCAGCTTTTTTCTTTTTATAATCTTTCTCTTTGCATAATCTGAGAAACATCTTTGTAAGTAACCTTAAAAATTTGGGCTTACATCCATACCAAAGTTTCTATTCCCATGAACTATATTTTATATCAAATGTTTGGATGAAATGAGATCACGTCTCTCCTCCCTTTTCTCATCAGTAATTCCCTCTAATTTCTGCGTTATAGAGTCATGCTCATTCCAGCTTTCCTGGTCTTTGGAAAAGTGACAAAAGAAAGTATTGTGTGCAAAACCGAAGTGTTTCAAAATGAGGAAAGAGCCTTAGAGCTCAGGGATTCAGGTATTAAAACAGAATTGGTTGGTTATAAGGGACCTACAATAAACATCAAGTCCAACTGCATTCTCACAGGGAATTATAGAATGGTTTGGGTTGGAAGGGACCTTAGAGATCATTTACTTACAACTCCCCTACCATGGGCAGGGACAATTCCCACTAGAGCAGGTTGCTCAAAGGTTGCCATTTAACCTGGCTTTGAACACGTTCAGAGATGGGGCATCTACAGCTTACCTGGGCAACCTGCCCCAGTTTCTCACCCAGTTTCTTGCCCCCCTCAAAATAATGAATTTCTTTCTAGTATCTAATTTAAATCTACCCTCCTTCAGCTTAAAGTCATTCCCTCTTGTCCTGTCATTATATGCCCTTGTAAAAAGTCACTCTCCAGTTTCTTGCAGGTTTCCTTTCAGTACTGAAAGGTGCTTTAAGGTCTCTCCAGAGTTTTCTTTTCTCCAGGCTGATTTTCTCTTTTTTTAAGATTTTCCTCTTGCCTGGTGCAGGCATCTCTTTGCTCAGAATGCTGGATGTGTTATACATATTGGGACAGGAGTTTTTTAGAGGTGCATATATCAAAACTCAGATATTCTGATACTCTGGGTAACAGTTCTTTTGAACATTAATTACCCACAATTTGAAGTTATAATCATTTTTTTTCCAAACATTTTTTACCCAGCCCTTACAAAATTTGAATGTAGGTAGATCTAGTAGATGTAATGGACTGGATGGAATGGACTGTCAATCTCACTACTGGCATTTTGTAGTGCAGATGACTGATTTCTGGGAATTGACGTTTGAAAAAGCAGGAACTGCAAAGGAGAAGCAGGAAGGAATGCTCGAAAGTAATTTTTAGTTTTGCTTTCCTTTTCTCCCCTTTCAAAAGACACCTTGAGAGGTATCTGATTAAATTTTGAAAGTGCATGGAAAACAAACACAAATAGTGCAAAATACCATCGAAATGTGTAAAGGAAAATTTTTCTCAGGTTGTCGAATTCATCAGCTCTCAGAGAGTTCTTCAATATACTTTTTTATATTCACAATGCTGCTGTGATAAAGTGATGTATTGGCAATATTGTCTTTTCGATGATTCAAATGTTAGTTATAAAGTAATGTTGTTAGGAAATGTGCATGGCAGCTGGAAGGCTTGGGAACGAGTCAGACGTATTCTCTCGTTTGACGTAGTTATTCCCTGTCCTACCACACAGAAGACACTATTAACTACGTAACTGCTGACTAACATAACAGAAAAAAGTTAAACTTTACCATAACTGTGGCAAGTTTGCTATACTTTTGCAAGCACAGCAAATTATACCAGCAGGATTGTAATATTTGGTGGTGAGAAGAGGAAGACTAAAGATTCTTAGCAATTTTTACTTCAAATGAACTTAACTTTTCGTAATGTCCTGTGGAACCGTCACCATACCTTTACCACGGCTCAGAATATTGTTTATCTCAGCTATTTGATGTTAAATCTTAAACTTATGGAAATGTGTCACTTCAATAGAGCTGTTGACCACGTGCCATAAATTAAGCCATTCCATTAAGCATTGGGAAAAATGGAAAAAGTTTAATCTTTTAGCCAGGTGACCAGGCTGGCCATGCTGAAAAATACAATAATATTGAGCAGTAATATTGGGAGTGCCTTTCAAAAATTCTTGTTTTAAGAGCTAAAAAATAACGCATAGCAAATGTTAACTTGGAGACGATATGCTGCTGCAAAAAGGAAAGAAAGAGTGAAGGGTTTGCTCTCCGGTTTGTTGTGACAGTGAGTCTAATTTTCCATACAAAAATATTAAGTAAATGCAAATTTGCTTCTGTTCTACCTTCAGTGTCAATGGGAATTTTGAGACAAGGAGGTGGCAGAAAATATTAGTAGAGGAAATCTGCAATTAAAATAAGTATGCTTACTTCATTTCTTTTTCAAATTCTCTTTAACCTCTCCTAGATATGTGAGCTTCATTGAGAGAATACAGGTTCAGGTACTCAAGTTTTGTCTGGAATGTTTTCCAGCACCTTAGTGAGCTGTATTTTCAGAAAAAATCCTCTCCAGAGGACAGAGGGAAAAAAAGCACATTTTGCCAGTATTTCTTTTCCCAGTTTTTCCTACAGAGAAAAGAAAAGATTTGGAAAATCCCACTCCCCTGGGGTAAAATTACCAGAGTATGGTATGTGTATTACCAGAGTAAGGTATGTGAAGTGTAATTCCCTTGATGCCTTTTCCCTGCCATTTTTTCTTGGCTCAGTCCGTTTCCTTGTAGTAAATCCCACAGATGCTTGAGCAAAGGAGAACTGTTCTAATCTTATTTTAGATCAAGTATTTTTCCTTGTGTATTGATGTAGAAGCTGCTGTGCTGAGGCTTTTTGCAGACTAAAATTTTCTAGAAGCTAAGTGTTGGTAGAAAAGCTTTCTAGTTGAAGTTATTATTTCCTACATCCCTTTCTAATCTTCAGTAATTGTGCATCACGTGTTTATCCCCGCTTGCACCTGAATGGAAGAGAAGGAAATGTTCTGTAACTTTAGTCTTAGAGGATGAGCTGCTGACTTCCACAGAAGGAAGTACCATGAGTGGAAAATGGATGGTATTTTTAAAATTTCTATGCAAACCACTTAAAGAAGGGCATGTGAGAATGTTATACTCCAGCCAGCATCAGCAGATACCTTACACTATTGTATTTGTTGGAATGAAAAGTAATGTCCATAACCCAAAGGCTGCTCAAGGTCACAGTGATGAAATTAGAGATAGAGCTGAGATTAGTCCAATCAAATATCGAATCCCTTAGGGTAAAATGATAGGATAATTAATTGCATGATACTAGCCTGATTCCTGATACCCAGGATCAATCAAAAGTATATGGTTTTTTGTAACACTACCTTAAATAAAACCTTGACTGTTGAATACGTTTAAGTGGACATTCTGTCTATTAAAGTTCTTTCCATAAAAATAATAAGTAGCGGCTCCCCATTAGGAAGTATGGAAGAGCAATGGATTGGTTATAGGCATGCTTTTTGCCACTTGTTTCTAATTCTTTAAAAATAATTAGTAATTTCAGTAATTCTGTGTCAGTTTTACACCCATCTAAATATTGGCTCCTTTTGTGTTGATAATTTTGGATTAATCTCTTAACAGCATGCATGTCAAAATGAAATTCATCCTCATTACTTTTATGTCATTGCTTTAACATTCTTTCATGCACTTGTCAGCCTTCTGCTGCCTGTCTCTGTTGCTTGTTAAGTTTTTGTCAAGGTGTGCTCTAGAGGGCTTAAATGTCTCAAGGAAGTACAGTGATTGTGTACGATACATCTCCGAATTCATAATCTGACTAGTTTTGACCAGAGTTATTTTAGAATGGCTGCCAAAGGAGTTCTGACAACCCATCTCTGTGCTTGAAACAAAAGGAATGATGTGTATATTGTGGAGTTGTATGGTCATGTGTAAGGCTTTGTGTTCCCTGGTGAAATTCTGGCAGGCAGAAGAGTAGCAGAACAAAATCCTATGGCCACTTCTGCAGAACAACATTACTGATAGAACATTGCTTCTTGGTTTGGCAGCCTGTGATCAGCAAGTCAGGACTACAAAAGCAGATATGGAAAAGAACTCAGTTACCAAGTGCAATTGTACTTTTTGAGGTACTTGTACAGTGGTCATCCTGTGATTGCTGTGGCAAGACTGCAATTAGATTTCCTCTTGGTATGTTAAGCAATAGAAACAGACCCCATTCTTGAAAAATTGATTATTCTTCTTAAAACAATAAACCCAGTCAGGTCTCTGCTGAATTTTATCTTAAAATTATATAAATTATACATACAGGCCCTTTTCTTCTGCAGTGTGATTCAGAATGAAGATAATCTTCCATGTAGATTCTCTTTTTTAACAACAAGTATATTGCAAAATAAATTTACACTGTAACTAAATGAAATTTAAAGGTTAGCTATGCTGATGAAACGATTGGAAATAGTCTCATAAAAGTTTTGGAAATAGTCTCATAAAAGTTTAAGCATAGGGAAACAATGCATTGACATAACTATGACTCAAAACACAGCTTTTATCTCTCTTTCTGCATCTGCTGCTGTAACAAACACAGTTGCCATGCAACCAACTTTTCTTTTTTATGCTTTGGATTTTAGCAATGACTTTTGTAGCGCTGGTGTTGGAGCTCCTAGGTCAGACATATACTGAAAGCTTATGGGAAGTTGTATTGCTACTTGTGGGCTTCAGGGACTTTTAAAAAAACATCTCTGTTGAAACTCAACTGTGGAACCTAAATATGAAAATCCTTCTTCTTGTCACTAGCTCTGGTGCCACTTGCACAGTGATAGCAGGCAGAATTATAAGTAATATCTTTGGTAATAAAAGCACACGAACACTTGATATTGTAAAGAGGAAGGTGAATTCTGATTAAGGTGACTAGAAGCAAGGAATGGCATGAAGTTCCACAGAAAGGTCAACTCAGGTATAGATAACTTATGTATGCTTAGGGCAAAGATGATAATGATAAAGCAGAATTACCTTTGTTGCAAAATGATAGATTACTTCAGGTTGTCAAACAAATTTTGGTAAATAAATTAATGCATACATATGGATGTTATCTGTGCATTACCAGTAAGGTTCTTCTGGATTAAAATGTGTGGTCCAAAAAGTTTTAAGGTAGCTGAGCAAGAAATAGAGCAGGCTATGATCTCTACCTCAAAGACTGATTATTTCTGAAAGACATATGAAGCAGCTGGTAGACAGGATCATTACCCTTCTGGCAATAAGGAAACAGAGACAGTATGGTTTAGGACACCTTCTAATGCTAGCAAATGTACAAATACCTAGGACTTTGGAAGATAAGGATCTGTATTTACTTCACTTCAGCCATGGAAGCTCACGTGCAAATTCTCTAAGAGTGGTCTCAGTGCTTAAAGACATGTTGGTGTCCCTTATTCTCCAGTTTGGGATGTCACAGCAAGCCACATATATGTCAGAAGAAGGGACAATGGAAAGTTGTTGGTCACTCTGAGAAGCAAAGACTGCAGAAGGAATACAGTCCTGTGTAACTTCAGAGCTCAGGAAGGAATCATGCTCCCTGTACAGGCAGGACAAAGCTGGAGCACAGTAAATCAGTCTCTAAAATTTAGAGGTGCTTGGCTAAAAATAGGTCTTCTCCTGCACAGAATATATTAAAATTATAAAAATACCAGCATATTGAACTGAGGGATGGTGGTACTTTAGTTGAAGGATGATTACCTTTCTCAGTCCAAAGAAATGAATCAGACCGGTTCCAGATCTAGAAGTTTTGTGGCAAAGAAACCTGGATGGAAAATATGCAGGTTTCCACCTTACACCAGTCAGCATATACATCCAATTTAATCTAAAACGGGGTCAGGTTTGCTGTGTACATGGAGTTGCTGTTACAGTTTGCAAAGACTGTATAGGAATTAAGTAATGGAAACTCTTTTTTACTGAGGCAATAGTAGTTCTAGCCAGGAGACTACCTAGAAAAACACAGGGAGGAAAAGAAAAAGCTCAAAATACTGTCCTTTGGGAATCTCCTCAGTTTTTTTTTTTGTTTTTTTTTTTTTTTTAATTCCAAGCTAAGAATTTAAGTGGCATAAAAGACAGAAGATGCCAGGCTGGGAGATGTCTCTGAGGTATCATAAGAAGTTAGGTCTGCTGAAGTAACCACTGAGGAAAGATCTCTGTAGACCATGTTTCTTCTTTGTTTTCTATGAATGGTTGGTTCTAACTGGTTATTATTGGGTTTATTTTTATTTTCCAAGAAGGAAAATAAAATTACATTCTTCCAGTGACAGATTCATAAGGGAGAAAAGGGCTACTACTTAATTTCAGTCAGGATTGTTGAGTGATACGCTATGTAAGGGTAAGAGAAGTGCAAATTCATATTCTCAAATATAGAAAGGAGAAAATCTAAACCTTTTAAGATGTATTGAGGGAAAACAGGAAGATGTTCAGATAGAGTCTAGGCTATAGTTGAAATAAAACTATTAAATCAAAGAAAATATTAGTTAAAGAACATACTTTTATGATAAAAAGTTGTTTCTAGTTGACTAGAGCAGTCAAAAGGGCTAAGTAAAAAGTTTCCTTGATGTTTTGAAAAATATAGAAGTTCTACTTGTAATATGACCAATGAAAGTAAGAAATACTCTAAATGATCAAGAGGATTAGAGATTTCTGGACATTGCATTGAAAATCTTTTGATGAGAAAATCTAGAGCTTGCCCTGGGAGCTCTAAGAAGTAAACTCTGTTAGTACTATAAAGCAGATATATTAAAAGATGTCTTGAACTAAGTGTGCTTTACCTCAAGGAGCCTGCGTTTTGTCTTCTGAAGAGAGTTGCAGAAACACCTTGTCAAAGGAACTTTTCACCACAAAATAATGTGCATGTGGAAATGTTGTATTTCTGAAGCAGCATTCTGAACTGGTTCCTGGTTCTGTTTTCTGCTTGCTTTCTTCTTCTCCCAAGGACCCTCTCCATCTTTCTCTGCATGAAGCAAAGCTGATCCTATAGCTTTTGTAGGATGTGATGTGGGACAGCAGACTGTAAATTTATCATTTATGTAGAAAGTAAGCAAGTACGAGCAAGAATGTTTAGGGGGATTAAGGACAGTAATGTTTTCCCGTTTTTCCCTTTTTTAAACTTTTTCTCTAAAGCTTAATATGATGTGAGAATCTCTACAACTTTGATGGACTTTCTCTTGCGCCATGATGATGTTTGAAAGAGTACCTCTTTAACTGTAAGTTCCTTGAACTTACCTTGTCTCCCTGTCTCAATTATGTTTTGGGCACAATATGCAGTGTGGGCAGTATTTTGGTTTAGATGTTCCCAAGAGCTTTACAAATTAAAGGAATCCCATAATTGCCTGCGAAATAATTTTACAATTCATGATATGCCATTTTTATTTGTAAGCGTTATTGTTAACTACAAGGAGCTTCACAAGTGATAAATTAAATCACTTAATTTTTACAGAAATCATTCTATGTGTTGATGAAAAATGAAAAATTCTTTGGTTTTGAAGCCTTTATTTTAGGGTCTTCCCTTAAAAGTTCTTCAAGGGATTTCTTTATTCAGCCACCCCAAAATTCATTATTTGTTATAGGAGTTACTGAAGGTTAAACTTGGCGTGAGCATTTGAAGGATTTAAAAGCACAGCATCCTGTAGATGAAATAGAGCAATAAAAAATTACATGATTACTGAATCAATATTATACTGTTTCCTGTATGCTGAATTCCTTCATTTATGGTGAAAAATGATTGTCTGTTTACTTTTTATCTTCTGTAAATATCACACCTGTTTTTTTACCCATCCTCTTGCCTCCTCCCTTTGAATCTCCTCCCCTGTGATAGAATCAATTGCCTCAGTGGGTATTATAAAAAGCCGAGTTTCCAGTGGAACTTCCATTCACCCACCTTAGCCACCATGGGGCTAAGAGCGGCCAGCCTCTTCCTACTCTGGCTGGCTCTTTCTTCTGCTAATGAAATAAGAAAAGGTAAGCTCTAGAGATGAAAAGGTAGCAGATTGCCTCCTAGAAAAGAGGGAGAGAATTAGAATATCGCTGCAGAGCTAGAACGAAGCAGTGCATTTCAATAATTCTCTGGAGTTTTAGGATGCCCTAAATTTCTTAAGCTTTCAAATACTGAGGCTGCATGGCTCAAACAAAATTGGCAGATACTACTTTGTTTGGAGAGATTAGTGCCTGTATCTACTGCTTTGATTTCTAGTTTGATGTGCTTGGAAAATATTTTCGATATTTCTTTTCTTTCCATGCATTGAGTCTTTACTAAGTATGGCAACTACTTGGCAGAAAGCAACTGTAGGAGTTTGAGAGGTTCATTGTTAAAGCAATGAAGGAAGTGGATGATTGTGTCTTCTGTTACTTTGGAACAACATAAATTGTTCTTCAAAAATGAATGTAGTAACCTTGAAAAACTAATTTTGTCATTTAGGACATTATTAATCTTATGTAAAAGCTTTAACTTACTGTATTTGCTATCAACTTTGAAGTGATACATCCATGGACCACTCTTACTGAAAACTGCTTCTCAGAGGAATAGGTGATTAATTTTATCCAACGGTCGGGTTTGGGCTATTGAGCTTGGTCTGCTGCATCTTGAATTCAGCAATGGGAGGAAAGCGTTACCTTGCATTTGGTCTCCCAGTTGTGAGCTCTGGGAGGATCTCTGTGCAGCCTTCCTTCTGGGGAGGGAAGTGTTCCAGCTTGGCTGGATGTATCTGATGTGACTGGTACCATCAAAGTACAGTAACCTAGAGGTTTTCTTAGTAATTTTGCTTTCTCATGGTAAATGCTGCAAGAAAATCTTGTGAAGATGAGATATATGTCAAGATTTCCAAGGATTCTCAGCTTTTATGATTCACCCCTAATCTACAGTATCTGGAGATTTACCAGATATTGTGTTAATTTGTATTATTTGTTGGTATAGATGGCGGGGAAAGGAACAAATTATCTTCATATTTTGTTATTGCAAAGACTTCTTTTTTTCCCTCCTACCATGGTTATTTTCTGACCTGTCTTCTGAGAAATTTTTGTCTTGCAGTAATAGAAATCACTACTGCTTTTAGGAAAAGAAATAATTCCCTGAAATCTCCTGTAGTGCACAAGCACTTTCATAACCTTTAAACTGTTTGCCTTCCAGAGTAGGTAGTAGTTTCTTGGTTTCCTACCTGTTTTGTTTCTAGTATGTGTTTCATCAGGGAAGAAGATAGTTCTTGGAAATATTTAATATTGGTAAAAATAATACTGTGATTCAGAATAAAATCATATGCTTGGCACGGAAGCTCCATTGCACTGATGCACCAACTTCTTAGTGCTCAGTATTAAGTTTCCCCACCTCATGCAGATAAGTTCCTTCACCTCAGTGAGGATTATAGGATATGCTCTGGTCTCAGAATTATTTATTAATATCTTATTTTCCATTAGAGATTTGCATATTTTCTGCTGAACTGGCAGATACTTGATCAGGCTTGAAATCTATGGAATCACTGCACATAATTGCAAGTGGTTCCTACTGTAAAATGGAACACTTATCTTTTTTCACACTAGATTGTTTATTGCACTTCTTTCTTTTCATCTCTATTTCTTTTTCGTCACTTAACAGGAAGGACAAGAAGCCATGGCCACTATGTCTGCAGCACTTGGGGAAACAACCATTTCAAAACTTTTGATGGAGACGTCTACCAATTCCCTGGCATTTGCGAGTATAATTTTGTTTCTGACTGCCGAGAGGCTTACAAGGAGTTCTCTGTCCACATCCAGCGTGCTCTCAACAGCAATGGCCACCCTGAGATCCAGTATATTCTGATGAAAATCAAGGATATTATGGTCTACCTGAAACCAAACATGGCTGTGGTGGATGGGCGGATGTAAGTTCCTTCAGTATAATGGTGTTTCAGAGAAATGTGCTGGGAAGATAAAAGCAGGATCAATTGATTCTTTACACAGCTGTCTATGTACCATTGTGCAAACTGCTGCAAAGCTTTTCCACAAACAAACAAACAAAAAAGCCTATTGAAATTAAGCATTAAAATTGCTTTGGGGAGGGGCTTAATATTAATTGTCATTTCTACACTGGCATAAGGGATTATTTAAATGCAAGTCAGGAATAGGTTTGAGTGAATTGCTCTTCCAGTTGTGCAGAAAATAGTGCAACTTGTGAGCCAGATCTTTCACTAGCTTAAAATGACATAGCTTCATTTGTTTCACGACATCACCTTGAGTTTACCTGAGCAGATGGTCTAGCAAATCCTTGAAAAGGAAATGCATTTCTCTGAGGTCTTTTCCTCTTATTTTGTGACAGAAAAGAGGTGGGTTTTTTCTGATCTTCATAAATAGTTCTTTAACATCTGATGGCCATTCCACAAGGGATTTTAGAGATATGACACATGTCAAAATTTACACTAGTTTATCTGCGGCAATATGTACTTTTTCATAGTAAGCAGTGTTATTTTTCTCCTCCTGTAACATGGTTACACAAGCAACTAGTCTGACACTATTACTGATGCTAAGTAGTGTCTTAACCTAGTCTTTCCTATCTTTAGCTTATCCTTTTAGTGTGTGCATTTATACTCTGAAGCAAGTGAAGCAACTCATGAACTAATTAGTATGTTTTAGTACAACTGAAAAAAAAGAAGAACTTTTTAATTGTCATTGTAGGACTTGGTTTTGCCCAGAATTCAGCTTTTGCTCTAAAGTTTGGAAGCCACTGTAATGAAAATATGTTCAAAGACTGAAAGTAGCATCTAATTTTCCAAAGATTGTACCAGAATGCATAATGAAATGACAGAAAGTTGTAAAAAATGCATTCTTGCCTCAAATTGAAAAAGCTCTTTATTGTGTACTCAAGTCCTAAAAAGAACTCTATGAAAAACAAGTTAGAAATCCTTTTACAACTGTTTCTCTTAAACCGAGCCTTTTTTGTCTTAGATAGTGTTCGTAAGGCAATAGAACCTTTCTGAACAGGTTTTTGCTACATGGGGATTTTATTTTTTGTAGAACTTCTTAAGTTTCCATATTGATCTTGAAATGATAAATGGTCAGTTGTCATATAAAATAGCATTTCACAGTACTCAAGTGAAAACTGTAAAGTAGAAAAGTGTATGGATTAGCCTTCAGGTACCTGATCTGCTGATTGATTGAATGTCTTACTGTTAGAAAAAAAGATAAGTATTCCATGCTGTGATAGCAGAAAGCTGAAAAGATGTCCAACATTTTATGGTCCCTCTCAAGAAACATAATCTCTCAAGACTTCATTGTTTATTGATGAACAATGCAGTCAAAAGTAGAAATAATGATCTGTGCGTTTGCACCTGGTACTTAGATGTGTAATTCATTTGGCCATGTTAAAAATGCCTGAGGTAAATAATTGGAAAAACCCCAGTGACAGGAAATCAGGAGATAAAGCTGTCCCAGTCAAAAGACTAGTTAAGAGATGTGCATACACATGCATGAATCCCAATGGATAGCAATTACATTGACAAATCTGTAGAAAATGAACCAGTTATTTTGACTGGGTTCCAGTTTACATTACTTCCGTTTGAACAGACTTTAGTTCTCTAGATTTTATAGGATGAGGCTGCCTGCCACAATCCCTTTGTTGCCGAATGAAATTCAGCAGTTCAGTTTACTTGTAAGACAGACATAAAAGAACAGGGAAGAGATCTGATGAATTTAATTGTTATCACACAAAAGTATCTATGCTCAGTCCTCTCCAAAGTGTCTTCTGTCACCATTAACAAGCTCAGTCCTGTCCACTAAAAACTAAGTAACTTAACTACTCAAAGAACTACTGAATTCCTCTCAACATGCTCCTTTCTTTTCAAAATTTTGTTGGCAGTCCCTGTATGCGCCTGTGCTTTCTGAACTCTCTCTTACGGAGGCAGTTCCTTGCAAGGGAACATTCAGTCTCTGAAATGGCTATGAGATATTTCAGTAAAGAAAAGCTTTCATTTATGTTGTAGTTTCTTTCATTGACGTAACTTATTAGTGAGTGAATATCCTCTGTTAATAGCACAATGATGATGGATTTTCCTTTGATTAATTTGAAGACATCTGACATTTTGATTTTTTTTAATTAAAGAGCCTGGAGTGTTGGGTAGGCTTTTCCTCTGAAATTGCTTTGCCTTTTAAGTGAGTTTGCCTTTGCAGTGAGTTATTGTCCCAAGTGTCAGAGACAGAGGACTTTATGCCTCATTAAAACAAGGCATCCTGTGCAGTTAGGACAAGGTTGTCAGACTAGTTTCTCTATTCCTTGGGGTATTTGGCCTATTACAGACATTCATGTCAGCCCTTGTGTTTCCTAACTAATGCAAAGTCTGATTTTCTTCCTAGTGTGAAGACCCCTTACTACACCTCTGGTGTCCTCATTGAGAGTGGTGAGATTTATACCAAGATTTATGCCAAATTAGGCATGGTTCTGATGTGGAACCAGCAGGATGCCCTGATGGTATGTGTGATCAAAGTATTTTTTATTGGTATTTCCTGGGTTTCCCGGGGTATTTCTCTATCTCAGTAGGAGAAAAAAAAAAAAAGGAGGGGAAAAAAGGAAAATATGAAGAAAAAAAAAATAATTCTTTTGTGGTTTTTCTTTTTCTTTTCATTATTTAGGTGGAGCTGGACAACAAATTTAATAACCATACCTGTGGTCTCTGTGGGGATTACAATGGAATTCCAATCTACAATGAGTTCATCAAAGGAGGTGAGTCGTCTCCCCATACTGGCAGTTGTCACTGAAGGTAGGCTGACAAGCACTGTGCATAGAAACATAACAGGAGAGCAAATTTCACTTGAGAGGTTTCTGTGATTGCCCCAGACTAAACATTAAGTTCCAGTGCTGCATTCCTAGTCTAAGTTTATTCTATTCCAGATTAATTTTTTGTTCGTTACTAGCCTTCTTTTCCTGTTTCCCCATTTTTAAGCACAGTTAGACATCATTCAGAGCAGATACCTGTGTCTAACAGACATGTTTGATACCATAGTAACTGTTTCCCTTGATCAGTAGAGGTCCAGGAATCAGATGCTCCTTGTTGTCAATTTTTGGGGCTCAGCAAGTTCTCTTTCTGTTTTTTTTTCCCATAGATGCAAGCTACAACTCAATTACATATGGGAATTTGCAGAAGATCAGCAAACCCAATGCCAAATGTGAAGATCCAGATGAAACTCAGGCTCTTCCAAGCTGTAATGAGCATGTAAGTATTTCTTGTGGTGAACTTCATTTGCATGGGCACATGGAGACATCCTTGTGCAACGGGGAGTTAGTTGCAAGGAGCTGGGAGGACTGTCCCTTCCAGGATAAATGGTTACTTTTTCCTTTCTTGAATAGCTGTTCAGAAGACAACAGGTTTTTTTGCAAGATAGGAAATGTCTAGAAGCTCAGATGCTTGCAAATTTCTTAAACATTGTTCCTCTTCCTCCTCAGCGTGACGAGTGTCAGAGGTTGCTGACTTCCCCCGCATTTGCTGATTGCCGGCTACGTCTCAATTTGGAAATGTACATCCAAGCCTGCATGCAGGACAAGTGTGCCTGTAATGGGAAGGAGGACTCCTTCTGCCTCTGCAGCACCATCTCCGAGTATTCCCGCCAGTGTTCGCATGCAGGCGGCCGCCCAGGAGAGTGGAGGACACAGAACTTTTGCCGTAAGCAGCTACACAAATTGTACAAAGATCCAAATGTTTCATGGATGTAGCACCACAAAATTGAAATTCATTACTTCTTTACAAAACTGTTGGCATGTATTACAAATTTTATGCCGGTGGTGCAAAAAAATATTATGTTTTCCCTGTTTTCTTCACCTGTTATTCTTGCTATTAAGAAATCTTTTTCAGCAAATGCTGTTCCCATTAAGAAACTAAGATCTGATGCTACAGGAGACGGGAATAATTTGATCTATTTGAAACCAAAAGAAGTAAATATAAAAACCAGGGAAAGCAGTTCAGAAACAGATGAACATGCTTTGCCGTGTGGAGTCTGGCTTGAGACACCAATGACTTGAAGGGAGTAGGGTGTATGATTTGTGCTTTCTGAGAAATGATGGACTTAACGTTCAAATAACTCTTGGTGTCTTTCTTATTCTTTCAGCCAAGAGCTGTCCTGCTACCATGGTCTATAGAGAAAGCAGCTCACCCTGCATGGATACTTGCTCACACTCGGATGTCAGCAGCCTTTGTGAGGAGCACTACATGGATGGCTGTTTCTGCCCTGAAGGCAAGTGTTATTCTAGCTGTTGCATGTAGGAAAAAGCCAAGAGCCCTGGCTAAGGAAGTCATACTAAAATACTACACGTAGTCAAATTGTATCTTAGAAATGAGTAGTGCTACTCATTATTTCCCCCCCCTAGGGGTAAATAACTGTAAAATTTTCTAAGGAGGTAATAACTGATTTATTAATTATTTTATAGTTCAAACATATTAACACAATGACAGGTAATAAACCTGTTTTTTAATTCTCAACAAGTGGGCTTTGATACTACATCGTAAATCATGCTTTTTAGTTTGAATAGTTCTGAGACAATGGAAATAATCTGCCCAGAGTGGCAGTGGGGGACAGTAAGTGAAATTCTCAGGAAAGAAGATTAGAGTAATAGTCTTCACAGTATGCCAAAAATGACTAAAAATCTAAACATATGACATTCAGGGATTGTTCCTATATGCTTGCAACAACCTTTTTATCTGTGTATAGTTATACAAATGGACAGACTTGGATTTTCAAAGCTGAATAAAAGTGCTTTCCATGTGTCTTTTATTACAAAAAGTAGAAATAGTATTCTTCATCATTTTAATAAACTCAGCCTGCGTGACAAGTTAGAGATTTTCCTCAGTGGAAATCGATTATTTGAAAAACAGCTGGAATAGTTAATGTTGTGTTTTATAGGAACTGTGTATGATGATATCAGTGAAAAAGGCTGCATCCCTGTTAGCCAGTGCCACTGCAAACTCGGTGGAAAGGCATATGCACCCGGAGAACGCGTTTCCAAAGAATGTGAAGAATGGTAAGGATCCTGGTTGTTATACACCTTTCTTGGAGTGATTGTAAATGGGTCTGCATTTTTCAAATTCCCACTCAGTCATAGGAGATGTCCTGAAAACATGCTGAATTTAATGTTTATGTTGCATGTCTATAGAACAAAATTTCTGAAAAGTTTTCTTGATTCTATGACATATGTCAGAGGGAAAATCTCAAGGAAATGGTCAACCATACAGTTTTAAAACACCTGGGATTATTTTGCTGTTAGCTAGGTGTACAGATACTTTCAGTGCTCTCAGCTCCTGTAATAACTACAAGCATTTTCTGTATTATTTGTCTGTTTATAGCACCTGTAATTCAGGCAGATGGACCTGCAAAGATTTACCCTGTCCAGGCACATGCTCAGTGGAAGGAGGTTCCCATATTACCACCTTTGATGGGAAGAAATACACATTCCATGGTGACTGCTACTATGTGTTGGCCAAGGTACTGTGTGCTGTGGGGCTGTTCGCTTGTAGAGTAAAACAAGTGTCTGTGGGCTGATATGTATCAGCTGGGAGTTATTGTTCTATTCCACTTCCATTGGGTGAGGGAAGCAGAAATGCTGAAAGAGGTACTAGAAAATTCAGGATTAGCTGTAATAACTGTAGGAGAAAGCCTGGGAATTATTGCAATGGGTGGTTAAATCAGTGAGATAGAAGACTATCTGTGCTGTCATTATCCAGTGGAGCCCTTTGTCTGTAAGAAATCAAAAGGTCTCAGGATTAGAAGTTCTTGGCCACTTCTGTAATAGCAATTTCTGAGTGTCAAAATCAGGTAGGGAAAAGAGGTAGGCAGCTGTTTCATTCATCTGTCCCTAAAATATCTGGTGTCCATTCTAGAGAACGACGAAAATCTTGTTGAGCTAGGAAGGCTATTGTAACTGATGAATTTAGTCTTTGTTGTGGGAATCATTCAATAAAGTTTTTAATTTGACTAATGGACATTTATTTCCCTGTGATTGTAGGGTACTGCAAATGAGAGTTCTGTTCTCCTGGCAGAACTGGTTCCCTGTGGCTCCACGGACAAACAGACCTGCTTGAAGACTGTTGTGCTGCTAGCAGATAACAAAAAAAATGTAAGTGTTGTTCTGTGGATTCTGCTAGATATTTTGAAAATTAGCATATTTCCCTTACTCAGGGTGAATACTTACTTCTTCTGGAGTCATCATTGTGGATAGATAAGGCACCTCAGACAGGCTGAAGAACAACACAGGTTTCTGCCTGGAGAATTCAAAATAGACCTAAACTTAAGAAAAGATGAGATTCAAAACAGCTGACATTACCCCCTCTTTCTTTCTCTGCTCTGTGTAATATGATTATTCTCACAGGATTCCCAGTGTCTCGAAGTAAGAGTACCATTCTTCTTCCCCTCATAGTATTTTACTTTATTCAGATATGATTTTATAGATCTAATTGAGTCTTTTTCAGAAGAAATCCTGTTTTTGAATGCTGATACAATCCAACCTTCTCGAATATTCACTTTAGTATTCTCTTTGTTTATGAAAATGCGTAGACTATATCTATACATAATTTACATCCATATACACATGATCTTCCTCACATATTTATGGACTTCCATGTGCTTGGCAGCTTAACTAGAACATAAGAAAACCAAATCAAAACCCAGTAATTTTATGTTTCTGTATGTACAGACTAGCATTTTATGACGAAATGTAATAAACTGCTTTCTTACCATTTCTTACCAGAATCATACTAAACCATTACACAGAAGCTGTGGCATGTGCTTTAATAAGGAATAAGAACTTGCTACAGATCCTGAAGACCTGTTATTTTCTGCTACTTGCTGAAACCAAAGTGCCCAATATAAATGAGTTTTGCATTCCATTACTGCTATGAGTTCTTGTAGGCAGGTGTAAGAGAAACAGTGAATAGCAAGACAAAACCTTACTTGTTACCCTATAGGGCTGCTGCCATATTCAGTTTTCAGACAGATTCTTCCTTTCAAAAATTTGTAGTTCTAGACACAGTGTAAATGTGTAAAATGTCCTTCCTGTTAATTTTCATTGTATTAGTTCATTTTCCTCAGTCCCTGGAAGCTCACTGATTCCATTTGCCATTACACAGGTGGTGGTTTTCAGATCAGACGGCAGCGTGCTACTGAATGAGATGACAGTGAATGTGCCTCATGTGTCAGGTGAGGGACACAGCCTCGTATGTCCAGTGTCACACACCGGACTTCTCATGTAGGGGTGTATTTTTTTAGAGGCAAAGGTGGAAGAGAGGTATTTAGCACTTTCCAAATCTGGCTACATGGTGTGGGCAAGCCCATTTGGTTCTGATCCCAGAGACCAGTGGTTATAGATAATCAGCTTGTTGAGTTAGTGAGGACCAGCATCATATCTAGTTGGCCAGTGACTTTTAAAGAAAAAAACTATTAATTTGATCCTGGTCTCAGAGTTTTCATGACAGGTGATACATGAGAATCTGGTAAGAAGTGTTTCTTTTGGCAGCCTGTGTGTATGTGTTTACTACAACAGTTCATGTTTTGTTTTTTAGCCAGCTTCTCAGTATTCAAGCCGTCTTCCAACTACTTGGTTGTGCAAACTTCTTTTGGGCTTCAGATGCAGATCCAGCTGTCTCGAGTCATGCAGCTGTTTGTGACTGTGGATCAATCGGTTCAAGGAAAACTTCAAGGCAAGTGTCTATGGAAAGGGGAAGCAAGTCCGTGCTGTTTCACAGCTGAATAGTCATGTATTCTTTATATGAGTGATAACTCATGCTACTTGTTGATTCAAGAGGAGAAAACTGAAAGAAAATTGACCCAAGCAAACTAGAAATGTGTTTTTGTTTTTTGATAAAATAGAAAATTTTATTGAAATGACCTATTACTCCGGTGCCAGTACACACTTGTTTCTTAGGATATTCATTATTTTTGTATTCAGTTTAATTTTTAACTATCCACAAAACCTGGTTTTTGGTGCATTTTGTGGTTTCAATATCATCAGAAAGCATAAAAAATACAGGTTAGGGTAGTAATCTCCTGAAACCTAGAAATATTCATGGTGACTGTTCTTGAAGATGTTGAAGATTTAAAACAAGGCTTCTAAAACTTCAGTATTTATAATATACATTAATATTGATGTGGAATAATCAGCTGTTTCTTGTGTTTGTGATCAGTTGTCCCTTTCCTTTGACCTTTTAGTATGAGAATAAGTACTGATTATGTAAAATTTTTACCTTGTTTTTGAATAGGTCTTTGTGGAAACTTCAATGGAATGGAAGGTGATGACTTTAGAACAACCAGCGGGCTGATTGAGGCTACAGGATCTGCCTTTGCTAACACGTGGAAAGCTCAGTCCACCTGCCCAGACCAGGCAGAAAAGCTGGAAGACCCCTGCA
Organism: Pachycephala philippinensis; assembly: GCA_013397055.1. Lineage (NCBI taxonomy): Eukaryota > Metazoa > Chordata > Aves > Passeriformes > Pachycephala > Pachycephala philippinensis. The sequence goes on from VWZT01013346.1 coordinate 92,198, forward strand.
GTCTCAGCATTGAAAGTGGTAAGCACATTAATAAGTCAGATGATTGGTTTCTGCCAGGATGAGCAGTGTCTGCTGTGCATTACTGCAATGGGGATGTAAGAGTTGTAGTGTGGCATTGAAGATTTTTTACAGGACTGTCAAATTAATTAATATCTGCAAGTATGTATACATAAAAGTACTGATTTCCCATCAAATTGAAGTGAAAGTTTAAGGGGTGATTGTAAAAGAATCCTAAGGTGGGAGACTGGGAAAAACAGTCATTAATTTGTATTATCTGCAAAGACAGCTTGTATCTCCTAGTTATTTATCCTTATGTTTAACGTAGCTTTATGGTCCCCAAATGGAAAGATCTGTCACAATTCCATGTAAACAAGTTGCAACAATAAGATACAATTTTTGATTTTGTGATTGCATGTCTCTGAATTAAGGAACAGAAATACATGTACAGTGATTGCATGTAGTTTCTCCACTCCCCAAAATGCACACAGTTCTCTCATTTGTGTTGTTGCACTGCATTTATGTGTCAGCATAACAAAACATGGCACAAGAAAGATAAGGAAATGTGATGAATTTCTTTTTCTTTTTGCAGCAAATTACGCTGAACATTGGTGTTCTTTGCTGAGAAACCCAAAGGGTCCTTTTGCAAGATGTCACTCAGTCATTGATCCTTCAGAATACTATAAGGTATTGTAATTTTGCACTCTTTTAGTACTGCATTATTTCGGATGGTTAACTGTAGACATTTATCATTGTTTGAACATTTGAGACATCTCTGAGTAGCTTGTCCATAAGAGCTGCTGAAGTTTTTGCATTGACTGATTGAAGCAGCATAGCATCCGAAGTACCTCCCATGAGGAGATCCTTATGGGCTGCTGCTGAAGGAAAGTGTACATTTGTGTTTTTGCTTTCTTATGTTTTGTGTTTAATGTATGTTTTTATGGGCTTGGATATTTGGACTGAAAAGAAGTTTCAAGAGATGCAGATGTGCACAGTTTAAGCCTACCCTTAAACATTAGGTTCTATAAAGTTGGGGGAAAAAAGTTTCCATGTATTTGTTGGAATGTAACACCAAATCATTTTCATGCCAGAATTTCCATGAATTTTTTTCCCCCATGCTCCTCTCTATTGAGCAGTAAGTGAGGCTTACCTGAGGAAAAGGAATTCCAAAATCATTGCTTCTCCTTGGAAGTCAGTGTGAGCTCAAATGTTGTGAAGGTCTTCATAGACCTGGTTAATATTTTGCCTTTATGATTTCTAGTTTTTGTGGATCTCTGTATTTCTAATTAGTAACTGAGAACTAATAGTATCAATATCCTTTGTAAAAGCTGTTCTTAGGAGGCTGACTACTTTTTAAAGATTCAAGAAGCTTAGGTTAGAATAAGCATCTAAATATTTTCATGGTGTATGAAATGAAGCAGTGCTTTAAGTCTCTGGTCTTTGTCCGTTCCTTCCATTGTTCTCTGGTCACGGGAATTAATATAAACAACGTAGTGAAAAGCAGACAGGACATTTTGTAGCAACCAAGTTGCAATTGCCCTTTGATTTCCTGTGGACTTATTGACCCTTTTGTTCTTTTTTTCAGAAATGTAAATATGACACCTGCCTCTGTGAAGACAATGAAGAATGTTTGTGTGCTTCCCTGTCCTCTTACTCAAGAGCCTGTGCTTTCAAAGGGATCATACTGGGAGGCTGGAGAAAGAGTGTCTGCAGTAAGTAGTGGATCAGTAACCCCTGTGGAAATAATTAACCATGAGAAATAAGCAGGCTCTCTCTGAGTTTGGTTGTCAGTCATCTCAGTGTTAAGGGATTTGGAGTATCTTAGAAGTGTCTAATGGACCTAAAAGAGACAATGCTTATAATGTTTACTAATTCATGTTATATTCTTCAGATGTAATTTGATCATGACATACTTAAACGTAGAAAGCAATCATTTTAATTTTCACCTTCTTTCCTCAGTTTAGCGAATATCATTCCATTTACTAATGGAGCCATCAAGGCTTTTACCATGTGTTTGTTTATCAGTGTCTTTGTTTCTCATTGTTCTTGCTTTTCATCAACAGTTCAGTATGTTTCAGACTAGGAGTTTATTGTATTGTGCTCTCTATCTGATTATCAGTATGTGAAACAAATAGGGGTATGAAAGTAGAAACTATTAGTAGCAGTTAAAAATAAGTCTTCAACTTAAAGTTGAACTTAAAGGTAAAGTTAGGTTAGTGTTACTTGTGACTTCTGATATTTTTGTTCTTTAATAAGATCTAAGGGAATGTTTTTGTCATTACATTCGGCACAGCCAAAGAAACCACAATGGAAATGTCAAGGCCATATTGTCCATCCTGCATCCCTTATTTATCAGTTTGGTTTTTCTCTCTCCAGGTAGCGAAACATCTTCTTGCCCAGGAAATCAAGTCTTCCTTTACAATCTCACAAAGTGCCAGCAAACCTGTCGTTCCCTTGCTGATGGTGAAAAGTATTGCTTGCAAGACTTTGCTCCTGTGGATGGCTGTGGCTGCCCACCCAATACATACTTGGATGACCAGGATAGCTGTGTGCCCATCTCCCAGTGCCCATGTTATTACAAGGGGTCATACCTGGAACCTGGCCAATATTTCACAAAAGATGGAGAACGCTGGTATGTTTTATTTTGGCTTCTTGTTTGTGGGAAAAAGCCCTTTAAAAAATTGCTTATTAGGTGTAAGGTGCTTAGCTTTTTTGGTACTTTAATGAGTAATTGTAATGCATTTCACAACATCTTCATGCTGAGCAAAGCGTTATCCTGTTGCAATGCAATTCATCAATAATTGGGAAGAACAGCTTGCTTTGGAGGTGTGAGTACTGGCTTTCACAGATAAATGTTATTCTGAAGCTGCACTTTTAATAAGGCTTTGTTAAGCAGAAGGCTGAAAGGAAGATAAAAGGCCAGCTATATGTCATGTTTCCTTTTCCAGCAGGCACAGATTGCTTGTGTTTTCCACTGGAGGAAGGTCCCCTTGATATATATTTACTGTATCAGAGGCTTTTGGAAACAACCTTCATGATTCTGTCATATTTTGCCATGAACTCTGGCAACTGTTTGCTGCCCGAGTCATCCGTGCAAACAGTGAAATGCCTTCTCTCATCCAGCAGAAGAAGCATATAAATCAACAAATTTGCAGCATATGAGTTGAATAGGCATGAAAATACACTGTGTATCCAAACAGAGGCTTTGGTTTAAATTATCATTATTTGTTTCATTATTATCTAATTCCTGAGTTGTCATAAAACATAATATTAAGGATTAATAGAATAGCTGTCATTCCTTAAAACATAACCTTTCTGTGCATTATGCCTAAAATCTTGCAACACTTTTTCTCCAACGAAAAATTCATGTGTGATTCAATAGAATTGACCTTGAAATTTCAATAGAAATTATGCAGTACATCTTTGATAAATACTCTTAAATTTATATAAACAAATCCTTAGACTTAAATTGAAGATACTGAGCTTGCTTTTTTTTTTAAATTTCTACTTCACTTTTCTAGTGTTTGTCGAAATGCAAAGATCCAGTGCACTTCAGTGAAACTAAGAATGAGAAGTAAGTAACATTCTCTAAACTAAACTAGAATAAAACCCTTAACCAACCTTTCAACCCAAACCTACTTCCCTTTTGAATTTTCCACTTACTTGTTCTGAGTGTTTTTTTCTCTTTATGTAAAACAGTAGCACATTTTCACTTTGTTCTTTCTTCACTGAGCCTATTTTTTTCATAAGGATAGACTGAGATTTCTGTCTCAGAAACTACCACCTTTCACTCACATTTCTTTTGCCTTTTCTTGATTGATCTAAACCAACAATGTACCTTTCAGGTGAAAAAGAATGTTCTTCTAACAAGACATACTTCGACTGCAATGCATCCTCGAAGTGGACTTCGCAAACACCTGTACAACTTAGCTGTCATACCCGTCAATCTGATCATGTATGTATTCAACTTCTCTTTGTGTCATGCTTTCTTTAATCTGTATCCTTTGAATGACATGGTGCTACACAGAAAATACAGTTGTAACTAACAGTTTCTTTCTCTTTGGTTTAACCCCCTTTTTTCCCCCGTTGCAATTTTCATGATGATTCCCCTTATAGTTTCCCTCTCCTTTCTTTTTACTGTGTCTTCAGTAGAGTCATAATTTCCAAGTGAAAAAGAATTTGGGTTCTTAGACAATCAAAAAAGAAAAGAAAAATATTAGAAACCTATTAAAAAAGAACCTTATAAAACTAATCAGTATTAGGCTGTGTGGTTGTAAATGCAGTTTTTAAAGACGGCTTGTGAAGAAGTGGAATTAAGATGCAGTGCTTTATCATAAGGTAACCATTTCTCCTTATATTCCTTAGTTCCAGACAGAGTGTGTCTCAGGCTGTGTGTGTCCCGAAGGTCTATTTGATGATGGCAAAGGGGGCTGTGTTGAGCAAAAGGACTGCCCATGCATTCATAACAACGAGTGGTATTCTTCTGGAGAGAAGATAAAAGTGGACTGCAACACCTGGTAAGTTATAATTTTATATTCTCTTCCAGAATATATTCTATGCAGTATATTAATAGTTCATGTCTAGGGTTATGTACTACAGTGGCTGCAAAAACTGGAAGTATCATCAGTTTTTAGGAATGTTTATTGCTGTCTGAGAAAATACAGATTCTGCTGAAAATATGGGGGTAGTAGTTACCTCTGTTTTCAGTAGGCATCTCTTGTTGGGAAAACTCACTCATTTTTTAAATACAAATGCTATCAGATCTAAAGATTGTAGCTGAACAGAGTAAAAATGTTACAGGCTTAAAAACAGGCTAAACAATTGAAGCTGAAGCTTGGATATTTTGCACATTATCACATTATATCAGGCAACTGCTTGGTTTGTTCTGCAGTTTTTCAAGCCGCACATTCTTGATGAGATCTGAAAACTCAACTTTTGTGCTCTTTTCTAGTACCTGCCAGAAAGGGACTTGGAAATGCACTGATGATGTGTGCTTTGGGACTTGCATGATATATGGAAGTGGCCATTACAACACTTTTGATGGGAAATTCTATGACTTTGATGGGAGCTGTGAATATGTGGCTACTCAGGTAATGCTCATCAGGATGGCTGAAATGGAATTTGATTGCCTTGAAAATCTACTTTCCTCTTCGGTTTTGTTATTCCTTATTGCCTGCCATCACTGTTCCTGAGGTGTTCGCACACATTCTGCCAGGATAAATTGTGTATTTTTAGTGCAGGCAAGCTGTGTGAATGTGGCTTTTTTTTTCAGATATAGATATAATAAATTATATGTAACAGAACGATGTTATAGTGAGAGCTAACTATCATTTGTGAAATAAATCCAAATTCTAAGCTTGGAAATTTCAAACTTATATTTAAAGATATGTTCATAATTTTGTTTTATTGTCCCATTCTTTTTCCCAGACTGAGACTGTTTATATGTATGCATAGAAGTATGCATATATGACTGTGCATCTGTAAAAATATGTGTATGTAGGATGTCACATTTGAAGTAGCAGTAACTATGTATACATTATGAAGATTTAAATCATTGCAATTATTATGAGATTGAACTAAAAGGAAATATTCTACCCAATTTTCTCATGTTCTTTTTTTTTTCTGTTTCAATAGGACTTCTGTGGTGACAAAAATTCCAGTGGCTCATTCAGTATCATCACAGAGAATGTCCCTTGTGGAACTACAGGAGTCACCTGCTCAAAGGCTATCAAAATGTTCCTAGGGGTGAGTGATGGTAGTCAGTACATATCAGTAATCAAGTATTAGCAAAAAAGTAATGCTCCAAAGTCACGCCCCTAAAAGCAGCTGTAACAAGCATTAGAAGCCCTATCAAATTATTCTGTAAAGGTGTAGGTTTCAGGTGATGAAAGCTCTCTCAAACAGAAGCCCTACACCACTCCCTGCCATCTTGGAAGTTGTTCCAGAGTTTGAGCTATTGGATTCAGAATCAGTTGCATTGTTACGAGTGTCTAATATTTTATCTCATCATAGAAGTTAGTGTTACAATACTTCTCTTTTTACCTTTCAGAAAACTGAACTGAAATTGGAGAACAAAGAGTACAAAGAAATTCAGCGAGATGTTGGTGATGATGTGCAGTATTGGAACAGGACAGTCGGCTTGTACCTGGTTATTGAAGCTAGCAACGGTGTGATACTGATCTGGGACAAGAAGACTACTGTTTTCATCAAGCTGAGCCCTGATTACAAAGTTAGTGCCTGTCTGTCTTTTTCTGAAGTAGTATTATGAATAGACAAGGACACATAAAAGTTCTTTTATTCTGACTCCATGTCTAATTCCTATATCCTCTGTGCGCTGATAATTAGCTTGCATTATTACCATCACAGCTTGCCGAAGTGCTTCTGGGGTTTCTTAGAGTCTATCACAATGCATTGCACAGAGTGCATAGGATGATATTGCAATAGAGATAAACATCTCAGGCACTCTGGAGTTTGTGAGTATGGATAGTCAATCATCCAGACTAATTTAGGAAATATGGACTGACTGCACATGCGCTTGGAAACCTACATGCAATCTCAGCCGTGTGTTAAAACCAAACTCCCTATGCAATGTATGGCTATGGTACTGCTTCCTGAAAACCAGCATGCTGAATTGGAGAGTATTGAGGCATTGTACAAACAATGACATACCGTTTCTTGAGGGGACTGGTGGACCTTAAATAACACTACCAAAAATTTACTCTTGAGGGCAGATTGATACATTTTCTTTCAAGAAAAGTGGGTCCCTGTCATTTCTTTTCCATGAATGAAGAAACGGTGCTCATTATGTTAGAAACCTTTAAGAAAAACAGCTTTGAGCAGAAATGAATTACCTCAGGCTTATATTAATAGGTGAGTTAGGATAAATTGAGAAGAATGGAGAATAAATTAATTCTTCTCAGCTGTAAGAGGCTTGGGCACCCTTTAATGTTTTAAGTTAGATATGGAGACAGAGATATGGAAATACACTAGATATAATTGCCTTCAGGGAGGGAAGACATGGCAGCTGAATAGTTTGCTGAGGATGGGCAAATAAAGATTTATTTTCTGTACAAATTATTTGACAGTAAAGAGGAAAGTCATCATTTACACAGACAGTCATTTGTCATTTTTCATGTCAATATTTTGCTCTTACTTTACCAGAGCCTGTTTCTCACTTCCATGGTATATTTAAAAACTCAATTTTATTTTCCAGGGCAAAGTGTGTGGTCTGTGTGGCAACTTTGATGACAAGGCAAACAATGACTTTACAACAAGGAGTGGACTGCAGGAGTCTAATCCTCTGAATTTTGGAAATTCCTGGAAACAGTCTCCCATGTGCCCAGATGTCACACAAGAGATTAAGCCCTGTGATCTGAAACCACACCGGAAGTCCTGGGCAGAGAAAGAATGCAGCATCATCCAGAGTGAAGTCTTCAAAATTTGTCATTCCAAGGTTTGTAGAAGACAGTAGGTGATGGGACAGCACAGTGAATTTCTCATAATGCAGAACCAAAAAGACCATCAGAAATGAATGAAGAGATGGTTAAATAGTGATCTTCAATTAAGTCCTCAGTACAGCTACAGGTGTCAGCACATGTCACATGGCCTTAGTCAAAATAATTTGGGTCTCAGTGGCAATGGGACTGTCAGTGGTGGTGGCAGCCCCAGCTGTACAAACCCATGTGCATCACCACAGTTTCACTGCTACTGCTCTGCAAGTTAGCTTCAGAAATGCAGCCTGAACAGGTCTGTGTTTGCTGCAGTTGCACCGTCTCTTGTTGAAAGACAGTATTATAAGTACTGAAGGACCTTACAATCATCAGACCCATCTCCTGATGGAAATTCATACTAAACTTGAAAGGTGGCTGTTGAAGAGGCTACTACTCCTTGTAGTATTCAACCCACAAAAGGATCTTCTTGGAGACCACCGACATCACATAGTTCAGACAGACAGCTGCTGGTACTGTGCCTCCAAATAGCCACAGCAAACACTGTGACAGCCCACAGCTTCCAGAGTACAGCACACAGAGAGCACTCCTCTTTATTTCTCATCTCTTTCCTGAAGTATGGTAATATTAACAACAGTTTGTTCTTAACTCACAGTGGAAAAGTCACAAACAATTATTAACTTAACTAATTTCTTACATGTTTCTACATGGTTTACTTCAGCAGCAAAAATCCAATCTAAGTTTCTCCTCTTGCGGTCTCAAACAGAAAAAAAAATGCTTTTTTTTAATGTGTCATTGGAAAAACTCCAAAAACTGACAGGCACAAAATTATATGCTTCATATTTGCTGTGAATGCAGCCTTTCTGACATTGTTCACCATTTGGTTGGCAAAGCTTGCTGGCATCAATTCAACTTCGTTTTGAGAGCACTAAAATGGAACTCTTAGAAAATTTGGGCACTGTCAAGGACTCTTACTTTGTTTTTTCAGTCATAGCAACTTGTGAAGGAGCTATATTATTTTGAGTCTATTATTCCCCAAAATATACTGAGCAGCTTTGAGCCTGAAAATGTTCATTTGTAATTTGATAACTCTTAGACACAGTCTCAATCCTTCCCATGTATCAAGAGCTGTCAAATGTATTAGTTTAAAAACTAATTTGGAGATGAACTGGGACATCCGTTCTTCCCCTGACAGGTGAACCCACATCCCTTCTATGAAGCTTGTGTTCATGATGCCTGCTCTTGTGACAGCGGTGGAGATTGCGAGTGCTTCTGCTCTGCAGTTGCTGCGTACGCCCAGGAGTGTATCAAGGCTGAGGCCTGTGTTTTCTGGAGAACTCCTGATATCTGCCGTGAGTAACAGATAAACACAACTGTATCTTTCTAGCTAGTCAAATAAATCATTAGTACTGTCACTGTGAGGTCATGCTAGCTGCTCGATGAAATCTATTTTCTCAGCTGATTATCAGGGAACAAACAGGGCTAGTAAATTTGTGTATTTCAATTGTCTTTCATTTAGCCTGGCTTCTCCTCTTCTCTTCTCTTCTCTTCTCTTCTCTTCTCTTCTCTTCTCTTCTCTTCTCTTCTCTTCTCTTCTCTTCTCTTCTCTTCTCTTCTCTTCTCTTCTCTTCTCTTCTCTTCTCTTCTCTTCTCTTCTCTTCTCTTCTCTTCTCTTCTCTTCTTCATCTCTTCTCTTCTCTTCGTCATCTCTCTCCTCTCTCAGTTCTTCAAATTATTCAGAATTTGATTTTAGCAAAAAAGTATATAGCACTCCCATGCTTTAGCACTGAACCAGTGTTAGCACTAATCGGTGTTATGTATATTAAGCAGTGTCCATTGGTGGTGCTGATACTCATACCAATACATCATAAATTAATGTAAAATAATATTTAAAATAATATTACCGAAAAAGCACTCAATTCAAAATTTTGAGGTTCTAAGTAGCAGAAACTTAAAATTTTTTAATTTTAAAAATTCATTCAGATTCAGAATTTGGACTAATTGGAGTTTTTAAGTGTAAGAAGCCAGTGAAACAAAAATTTTAAGTTACATTCAGCTCTGATATATAAGTTAGGAAAGCTCCTTCCTCTGTCTGTAGCTATCTCAGCGGAATTCAAGTTGTATTTATAATGTCTCATATGCTTCCTCTTGGACTCTCAGCCTATGTGGTACAACTAGATGGAACTATTTTGTATAAAATGCAAAAATATTTAGGAGTTTGTTAGTAGCTACAGAAGAAAACTACTCTCAGAAATATACCCTTAATTTTAAATTAATTTTTTTTTCTTCATGATTTGAGGCATTTTTACCCAGTGGCTTGAATATTTAAGATGAAAATCTTGGGCACCAGTGTTTTAATGTATCCTAAGTTTAAGCAGAGTAGCAGAAAGTACAAGTCTTGTACCTCAAGAGAAATTTGACTGGCTTAACTTGCATATTCATGTAGCTTGCATCTTTAAAGGCCTGCTCAGAACTGCATTCTGGTGACCTTGTTTTTAATCAGCTTCTCTCTTTTCTCATCAGCGATATTCTGTGACTACTACAACCCTCGCAATGAGTGTGACTGGCACTATGAGCCTTGTGGCAGTAATATCACAACCTGCAGGATGATCAATAATGTCAGCACCAACTTTACAGTACCATTACTGGAAGGTAATAAATTCCTTGCCATTTTATATTGTGCTTCATACAACTTTGTTCAGGTATCTTTTAATAATTATGGATATGGACTAGTCAGTCAACTTGATGAGAAGTTCCTAAATCTGCTATGTTGAATTTGCCTCTAGTCGTACATGAACGTTTCCTATAGTGTAATTGATTACTTATTAACATCAATAAGTGATAGTTAAATTCCTGTCAGCCATAAAACTAGGTCTCTGCTTGGATAATATCCTGAAACATGCAATATAATTACATCGTGGTTATTTTGAATCCCATGCTAAACTGTTTCAAAAGAAAGAAAATCTTTGATATGGCAAAGAAGCAAGTCACTGATAGTTGGGGGTTTTTAAACTTACCATTTTTTATGCATCAGATCATCTTGCCTTTGCTAGATTAATGTGCATCATTCACCTACCTTTACACTGGAAAATAAATATCTTTTGTAGCAGACACACTGATGCTGCTATATATTGGATTCTTAATGGAGATTCTATTTCATTTGCAGATGCGAAATTAGTAGGTGACAGTCCTTGTGGCTGATAATGGAACAGGAATTTTACATTAAAGGGATTGCAATGATCCAAGAATGTGAAAGACTTTACAAGTGTCTTCTGGTTTACCACATGGTAAAACTGGAGAAAAAAGCCGTATTTTTAGCCATATAGTCTTTTTGGTCTGGACGTGAAGCACTCACCTCCAGTTTAGGGATTGGCAAGAAATGCCTTGAGTTTGACTTTGCTTTGAACTGCTGATAAAAAAATTAAAAGAAAAAATCAAACAAACCAAAACTCAAGAGAAACAAAGCAAAACAAAACAAAAAACACCAAAAAACCCCACTAAAAAAAAACCAACAAAAATCCCTAACCAAGATATTTTTTAAAAACCCAACAAATCTCTGTGTTTTAAAATAAATTGCCTTGTATTATTAGAAAGATTTGGGAAGTGTCAGAAGGCAGATTATTGTATATCCCATTATCTTTCTGAATTATTTTTGTTGTTTAATTTCAATAGAAATATTGAGTACACCTATTTTTGTAAGGACATCTTAAGTAAAGTGACTTTTAAGTACCAGTTAATTATGTGGTGCTTCAGTTTAAATGCTATTTAGAACTCCAATACAGTATAAAGACGGCTTCATGTCATTAATAATTGGACTTAATAAGAGTTTATTTGGAGGAAGGAGATATAATACTAATAACAGAATAATACTTTTAAGTGTATTTACGTGAAAAATTGAATGAGAATTGACAGTCAATTAATCCCTTGCAGTGACGTTTGGATCACTGCCCAAGGGTAAGGAAAAACACAGATAAATTATCTGTTTGAGACAGAGATACCTGGTGTATTTAAGGCTTATAAAAAAGATCTAATGTTCCAAGAAATGTAGTGAAAAACCTGTTTGTTAGTGAATCTTGATATAGTGATCTATACAAAAATTGGGGTGTTTCATTGTTTTAAAACTACTAGCTGCCCATAGAAATGAGTATAAATTGGGGATTTCTCCAAGGTATTGAACTAAGAAAAAGAACCATCACTAGTTTTCATAAAAAAACCTCTTAATCCTCCTCACCTCAGTATTATCAATGAGAACTGTTTAAGTCTTTTGGAAGGACTAATTATCCACAGTTTGATTTGAATTGGAAGTTTTAGATTTCTTTCACTATGCTTGATTCAGTGAGAATAATTTATCTTCAGAAGGTAACATATTGCTGAGTTAACTTTTTATACTTTTTCTTCATCCTGTGTTCTGTTCTACCTGTCATCAATAGGTTGCTACCCCAGATGCCCTATAGACAAGCCTATTTATAATGAAGAGACAAAGGAATGTGTGACTGAAGATCAATGTGGGTGTTACATTGAAGGTGGAATCCATATACCCCCTGGGCAAGAAGTACCCACAGAAGAAAACTGTACAATATGGTATATAAAAATTACTTGCAGTAATTCAGGAAATTATTTGTGTATGCTGAGTCCCTCGTTTACTTTACTGGGCCTCAAACAAATAGAGATGCAACTTCAGCTGAAGAGCTGGTATATTCTTGCATTTCATAATTTTCCAAACCCATAATTATCCAGATTTCAGGTTGGTAGTGTTATTATAATAAGTGTATTAGCAAATTCACTAATTATACCTGTCAACTGTCATAAATTATATAATGGCATGAAACCTGGGTGAACTTCTAAAACTACCTTTATATTCTCATGACTCTTTGGGAAGAGAGGGGCTGCTCTGCCTTGCAGTCTCACTTAAAACTGGGACTTAGAAATCACTGTAATCTGAAATACTCTTGCCCTGAAAGAGATAGATGAGTCTCAACTGTTCATGCTTAGAGTGTTAGCAATTACAGCACTTATACCTCTGGCTCCACATGGTGACCAGAGAATTATCTGATCTAGCTTTAAGTTCACTCTGCAAAACAGTTGTTACTGCAGTACTGCAACTTGCAACACAAAGTGTTTCATGACAGTTTTAAGATGTTGTACTAAAAGTGGTGACTTAGTTTGAAAGAAAAATGGTAGGCAATACTAGAAAATATACCCAGAAAAATATCCAGTAGTGTGAATGAAGATCAAATGACAAATATCTGTTTCTGTGCTTTTGACTCTGCTAAGAGGTGTCATCAAACATCAGCAACATTTTAATTTTTGAAAATTTTTCTTTTAGTGTCTGTGTCCCCTCAGGATCCATAGAGTGTAAACCACTCCCAGGTAAATAACGTTTGGGTTTTTCTGGAAACAAAAGAAAAAAAGTGCATAGAACTGCTATGTCTGACTCTACAAAAGACTTAATATTGATTTAGACTAATTCTTTCCAGTGCTAGTGAAAGTTGTGACTAAAGAAAATTCAGCAGCACTTTTGTTGAACCTTGCTGTTACTGCTTCTGGCTCAGCCTTTTTCTCATGTCCCTTCATTCTTTCTCCCCATGTCCCATATCCAAACTAATGGATTTCACTACAAGAGTTTGCACTTCCTGAATGTGTAGTTACTATATAAAAGTGTCAGATAGCAAATTGCAATTATTATTTCTCTCAGAACATTTTAAAACCTACTTTCTAAGTCTGCACCACCAGGCATTTTATGCAGGACTTGATTAAATATGTTCTAACATAGCTTTAAATGTAAAGATAAATTAGCACAATATAGTAGATCTAAGCTCCAGGTACAGCTCTGAAAAAGATGCATGATGCATGTAAATGCTCTCTTGTCCATAAGTACTTTTCCTCTGCCTCTTACATGGTAGTAGAAAAATGGCACAGTAAAGCTCTTTCTTGCAGGGTGTCCTTGTGTCATCAATGGAACGAGTTATGAAGTGGGTGCTACTGTGGGACAAGTACAGGATGGCGACATATGTATAACATACATTTGTGCAGAAAATGGTTCTGTAGTTCCTGGTGAAGTCTATCCTTGTCCAACCTCTTCACCTACAACCATTTCAACCTCCTCCCCTGCCAGTACTCTTACCACCACCACCACAGGTAAATCATTAATACAGATGTGATCTAAAAATTGTTTTCTTTAAGGAAAGTAATTTAAATACAGAATGTACAATTATATGGGGTTTTAGTTGACGCAGAGCAATATTTATGGATTGTTTTATCACACCACACTAAGAAAGACATCTAGCATTTTGAGTTGATTTATTTCTTATGAAAGAAATTTTAAGTATAAATGTACAGGGTGCCTTCCTATTTCTGAAAAACCATGTTAGCTTTTCAATATCCTAATGGGATAGTAGAAGTATTGTCAACCCCAGCCAGATCAAAATATAATATTATATTTCTTTTGAAATGATAGAGTAATCTCTTTTTTTTTCTATTTCAGTAACCACTACAAGCCATCCAATAACTACAAGTAAGTTATAAATATAAACCAAAGCTGTTAAAAATGTCAAATGAATATTTAAAGGAAGAGTAAATTAAAGACAATTACTACAGAAAAACATATTTTAAACAAAAATGAATAGTTTTTTTATAATTTCAAAGGTGTCATTAGTATAGAGAGAAGAAGGATCTTTAAAGCCTTCCACTTGGTGATTTTATTTTGATGCAAAACTTCCAGTTTAAAGACCTGGTAATACAGAACCTATTTTAGAACTCTTTTCTTTGGAAAGATGACAAATTGCAATGCACTCCTCTAGTCCTTAATGGAAGAAGATAAAAAAATGGATCTTCTCAGGATGTTCTCTGTAAAGTCTGAAATCTCTGTCTTTTCTTGCAGCTCCATGCTTTGGACTAATCTGTAACTGGACTGAGTGGTTTGATGTTAGTAACCCTGACGAAGGTGATGGTGACTATGAAACATATGATGAAATAAGAAAACATGGAAACAAAATATGTACAGCTCCTGAAGAAATTGAATGCAGGGCTAAGGATAAACCTGGTGTGAGTTTAGAAGAACTTGGTCAGAAAGTAGAGTGTAATGTTACATATGGACTAATCTGTAAAAATGAGGAGCAAGATATAACTATGGTGCAACTTTGCTATAATTATGAAATCAGAGTAAACTGTTGTGAGTGGCAAGAAATTCCATGTGGATCTACAACTATACCTACTATACCACAAACTGCAATTTCAACCACCACCAAGACAACAATACCCACCACCACTACAACGAGGACTTCAACAGAAATTACCACCCCGCCCATACACATCCATTCCACAACAAGTGAGCAAACACCATCAGTCCCCACCCCAGTAACTTCAACATCTACAGGTATTTAACAGAAAAATACTCTGTCATACTTTGCCTTACTTACCTTACTTGTCTTTGCCATTGGAGAAATAAAGGTCTATCGGCTACTAAAGGCGGGTCACAGCTATAGAAAACGTTGATCTGGAAGGAAGTCTTACTTAGGAGGGTTTGGAGTTTTAAGTTTCTGCTGGAGACAATACTCCCAGAAGGACCTGCTGTGTGAGAAGAGTAGGCCATGCTTCAAACTCCTGTTGCTAGAGGCATTTTCTGTCTGGAGCTGCGTAGACTTCCTTCTTCAGGCTGACATGGTCTTTCTGATTTTGGCACCTTCCAGCACCACGCCTAATCTCTTCACTAGGAAAGGAGGGCCATGACACTCTCTGTGCATGGATGTCAAGGATTCTGCATTCTGGGGCCAGAAAGGAAGGGCTGGTGCTAGGGACCTTTGCTGTGCTAAGGGTGGGCTGACCTGTCTATGTTTGTGGCAGCTGCCTCATACGCAGCTTCTGTCCAGTTCCTATTGAGTCTCACTCATGCCTTTGTGTCTTTGTCTGTTTTCTCTGTCCCTGCTGTTTCTAACAGGCACACCTCCATCCACACCGAGCACACCAGAATCGACAACCAGTCCCTCGCCACCGGACACTCGCACCACCACCACCAGCCCTCTGAGCACAACCACCACTGTTACTGGATCATCAACACCCACCACAACTACTTCAAGCACATCCTCACCAACACCAACGTACACCACCACCCTACCAACTCCAGGTACTTCTCTGGCCTATGCTCTGATGTGTTCCTTTGCTATGGAAGAAATGAAGGTGCCTTAGCGCCTCCTTTAGTGTGTCCCCATGGGATTGCAGATTGGAGTAACTACTGTGCATCCCCTGAAGTGGCTGTACTCAAAGCTGGCCTTGTGGCTGGCTGGTTTAGAAGAAAAAGGATTTAGGGGTCCTAGGGTGAAGGTCTTGTCTTCCCTGACTCAACAAGGCTCCAATGAGAAATTTCATGCTGGTGCGCAGCTTAGACAAATGCTGAACTGATGGGAAATGTTGCTTTTGCTGCTGTTGGACCGTGTCCCTCAGGTGGCCAGAATGTAGTCACTGGACTCATGGAGGGCAGTTGGAGTGGGGCTTTAGTCTGTGACACTCTCATTCTAGGAACAGCTGTGCAGATTTTCTTCCCTTTCTCCTCCTCCTTTGGCATGTGAGTGCAAGTGGATGCCAGTGGTTCCATATCTTAGAAGCAACGATTTCCCTGGGAGACTTTCAGAAACAGTTTTGGACTGAAGAATGCCACTTGCTGTGAGCTGTAGCCTTTTGCTGATGCCGTCAGCTAGAATTCTGGGAAGCCCTTCATCAGGCTGACATTCCACCACAGGGAAATTTCATGACAGTCAGACAGGAACTGATACCTCTTCATACTTCCATCTTTGACCACGGATTAGCCTCACAGCTCTTACTTTAGGGATTTGTGAGGTATTTGGGTAATGAGGCAGAGATAGAAAGCCCCAGCCAGATCCAAAACATTACTCCACGTCATCTCTTCCCTATTGGTAGGTCTCTCTGATTTTGTGAGAAGCACCTTCCAGAACCATCCACAGTCTCTTCACAAGGAAAGGAGGGCCATGACCTTCTCTGTGCGTGGATGTCAAGGATTCTGCTTTCTGGGGCCAGAAAGGAAGGACTGGTGCTAGGGACCTTTGCTGTGCTAAGGATGGGCTGACCCGTCCATGTTTGTGGCAGCTGCCTCATGTGCAGCTTCAGTGCAGCTCCTATGGAGTTTCACTCATGCCTTTGTGCCTTTG
>VWZT01013350.1:7533-37335 GCA_013397055.1 Pachycephala philippinensis
GCTGCTGTTTTGGGACTCCCGATTTTCTTCTCACAGTGTGATAGCCTTTATTTAATCTTCCAGAGAGTTTCTAGTGACACTGTAAATTCGGGGTTTTTTTGAAAGCTTTTTTGTGCTTTTTTTTGCTAAGATACTGACAAGTGTGTTAGATATATATGTCCCTTAACTTCTAAAAATTACTGCTACTGTGTAACACTTAATTGCAGCCATCTCTTGTTATCTGCCCCAGAGTGTTGTGAGCAGGTTTTAAAAATGAAATTATTTTGAGACATATTTGTGTTTGAAAATTATGAAGATAGCAAAACTATATAAATGAATTGTGTTTGTATGATAACTTAGATTTTTTTTTGTGATTTGCAGGAGGAAGCTGCTCTGCCCAATTTGCTAGTTGTTTGTGGGGATCATGGGATGTCTGAAACAGGCAGTCATGGTGGTTCTTCAGAAGGAGAAGTGCACACACCACTGCTGTTTATCAGCTCTGCTTTTGAAAAGAGAAGTGGTAAAGATCAAAGAAGCATGACCTTTTTTAGAACTGTCTTAGTTTCAGCTGGAATAGAGGTAATTTTCTTCTTAGTAGCTGGTACAGGGCTGTTTTTTGGATTCAGTATGACAATAATGTCGATAACACACTGGTGTTTTAGTGTTTACTCTGAATCAAGGACTTTTCTGTTTCCCATGTTCTGCCAGTGAGCAGGTGCAAAAGGAGCCATTAAGGAGCGTAGCTAGGACAGCTGACCTGAACTGGCCAAAGGGATATTTCATACCATGGAACATCATGCCTAGGATATAAACTGGGGCTGCCAGTCGCTGCTTGGGGATGGACTGTACATTGGTCAGCAGGTGGTGACAAATTTTGTTGTGAATCACTTGTTTCTCTTGGGTTTTATTTTTCTCCCTGTCTTCCCTTTTTCATTACTATTATTTCATTTTGTTTCAATTATTAAACTCTTCTAGTCTCAACCTGTGAGGTTTACCTTTTCTTTCTGATTCTCCTCCCCACCAGGATGGGGGTTGTGAGTGAGTGAGTGGCTGCATGGTTCTTGGTGTAAGGCTTTGGTAGATACCAGTGCATAGTGTACTCTGATAGGATGAGAACACTACTCCTGTATGTAACTGTTACAAGAACAGCAATAATAATTATATGTCGATTATAGTAGTTATTATTGTAATGGAAAGGGGAGAGGGAGAGGAATAAAACCTAAGAGAGGGAGAGGAATAAAACCCAAGAGAAACATGTGGTGCACAATACTATTGCTCACCACCTGCTGATCAGTGCCCAACCCATCTTCAAGCAACAATCCACAGCCCCCAGTCAACTCCCTCCAGTTTGTATACTGGCTACGATGCTCTCTGGTATGGACTATTCCTTCGACCAGCTCAGGTCAGCTGCCCCAACTGCGTTCCTTCCCAGCTTCTCATGCATCTTCTCACTGGCAGAACATAGGAGGTGCGAAAGTTCTTGGTTTGGAGTAAACCCTCGCTACCAACAGCTAAAACATCAGTGTGTTATCAACATTATTCTCATACTGAATCCAAAACACAGCCCCTGTACCAGATACTAGGAGGAAAAGTAACTGTCCCAGTTGAAACCAGGACAAGAACACACTGGCAACTCTAATTTATAATATTCTAGAATTCTTCCTGAAAAGTGCTTTGGTTTGTTCTACAGCTGTTTGGGAAAGCCCAAATTCTGTGTGATACACAACTGCTTTTAGCCAAAGTTAGCATCTGTATCTTGGTGAAACCACGAATCAAGCTTTGTAACCACTGAGAGAATTGTGTATTTCTTAGATGCTAATCTTTTACAGCACTGTCCTATCTGAGTTTTGAGAGCTAATGAGATCTGTTGTCAGGATCCTGGGCTAATTGTAAATGAATAGGTTTAGATGCAAAATCCTATTTGAAATGAGTTTAAATTTTACCTTTCATGGCCAGAATATTTCCTTGGCCTCCATTCTTCCCTCTGACACAGCTAGGATAGAGGAATGAATAACAATTTCTCACACAGTTAACCAGAAGGAGGAAGAAAGCCCTTGGGAGACTAGAGACTATTAAAAATAGCATTATTTTTTCATATTAAATTGATCTGACCCTTGTGAAAGGGTGAGAGGTGATGGCAGTGATAACATGACTATTGATTACTAAGTCTTAAGGACAGAATATGGAGCATGAGTGTGTTTACTGTATGGGCCAGTTAATTTTATATCACTGATGTGAGTTTACATGTTTCTGAAGCTGATTTTCTGTTTGTAGATAATAATAAAAAATAAAAGCCAGATAGCTAAAGGCAAGAGGCAATAAAGAAATGGAGTGGTAGAGAATCTTTGGTCTACTTTGTAGAATTGTGCTTAAATAAACTCCTTGACTGAGTGAATCGGTGGAATGTAGTTATACCAGGAGTGAATATTTTTCCCAAAGTAATACTCCCTTCTACCTTTCATTCTGCCACTTGCTCATTTCCATCTGATTTCTTCTAAAGCCTGTGCACAGAACCTTGATTTATTTATCTTGCTGGAGGTTCCTGCAGCACAGTGCAGGTAGATTTTTCTGTCTGTGGTTTATAAAGCTGTTATCCAGCTGGAGTAGGAAGCATTGCTTGAGGAGTCATTGATCTCTTCTCAGGTCTGAAAACAAAACAAAGTCAAGAGTGGATCAAAGCTCTTGGCTAAGTTTTTATTTTATGAATTTCACTGGCATTTGTTGACAGCAAGGCCACAAGAGTATAGATTCTGTAAATGCAGTCTCCTGCTCATTGGAATTAGTTTCTATGAGGTTTAAACTCAACGAGCCGTTTTTACAATACAGTGAAATGTATCTATTTACCTGTCTTTTGGGATAGAGTTTGTGATTTCTAATGCCTTTGTAAATATCCAGCAGTTTACTTTTCATCGGTACAGTAATCAGGATTCTATTGACTGCTCCTTATGATCCTACTGTAAACAAAATGTACTGTGGTTAATTTGGTAGATCTCAAAATAGTAATCCTGTGGGCTTTTTGCATTTAGTATGCTGTCAGAGTATTACTTGTATAGCCTTCTACAGAGATGTGTCACCCATGAATGGCTAAATGTGTTTGGTAGTTTGGCTTTTTTTAACCAGTTAAGAACTTGCCTTTAAAGATAAAATCTGAAAACTGCTGACATACAGGCACTCATGCAAAGAGGCTTTACGGATTATAGATGGCATTCTGTACAAGTATGGGATTAATCGGAGCTAGATGAGAAATGAGGGAAATTTTAATGCTCTTAAAGGGAGCCTTGAGAGGAATAAAGACTATATAGGGTTCTTTCTATATAGTATTTAAGTCAAAACACTCAATGCCTGAAGTTACAAAGAGAATGAAATAAAAGCATAATAGAAAAACACTGTTACCTACCTAGTTCAACAGGAAAAGAAACAGCTGGCAAAACAATCTTAAACAAAAAGTTACTTACGTTGATAAAATCATTCACATGTGTAGATTTCTGTGGGACTGACAGCTAATCCTGATAACTGCAGTAAGTTAATGGAATCCTGCACAGGACCCTTTAAAAATCACTGGGTTTGCCTGCATGTAGCCATGGATTTNTTTAATTCTGTTTGCCTAGCAACCTGATATTAATTAAATCTTGAGCTGTCGTCGTTATGTCGAGAAGCTTCTAGAATGCTGTCAACATTATTTTAGATTTTCATTCTTTGTTCATACATTAAATTAGCCTACTGTAGTGCTTTCTATTATTTCTAATGTAAAAGTTATGAAACTCTCTTAGGATGTAGGCTGCAACTTGATATTAAGGTGATCTCCTAGACCATCTGTTTTCTTACTTGTACTTGTGTAACATTTATGTTGTGTTTACAGTAGTTGTTAGCATTGAAGAGTCATGCTGGCTAAGAATTCTAATAAAATTTGGATTTACAGCAGCAGGGGACAGCAGCTGAAAAAGATCAGTCAGCTCTCTGCAGACCACTTAAAATAGCTAATCTAACACCAATGAAACTATTTTGAAACTAATAAGGTGCCAGCTGTCTCTGGAGAAATAGAATGGGCCTGTTACTGAAATTCTTTTCCTCTCTCTTTTTCTTTCTTGTTATTTATTTATTTATTTATTTATTATGATGATTCTAGGTCCTCTGGCCCAACCTGAACATGTGCAACAAACAGATTTAGCCAGCACACTGGCAATAGCTCTTGGTCTACCAATTTCAAGAAACAGTGTTGGGAACCTTATATTGCCAGTTGTTGAAGGCAAGACAATGAGAGAACAGCTACGTTTTGTGCACTTGAATGGATTCCAGCTTAGCAGATTGCTACAAGAGAACACACCTGCATATGAAAAAGGTAAATGAGCTAAAAAAAATGTTACAGGTATACTAAAAGGAGATCGTTTATGAAACAGTTTGGGCGTTAAAATTCAGTAGTATGGCATTTAACTGCAAATTAGCTACTCTTTTGAGAGAAGTATTCGGAACAATTGTACTGAATTCAATCTTTACTGCAACCTACTTTGATACGCTGCTTCTGAATACAGTTTTTGTAATGACTAGTAATGTTCCTAGTAGGCAAAAGAGCAAAAATAATGATGGAGTAAGGTTAAAGTAAAACTGCCTGTGTAGTTAAATCTCAGTGGTTTCGTAACTGCTCTTTGTGAGGTGTCCTACATAGGGCACTGACTCTGAGCTATTTGGAGAGTTAACACAATGAAGTGAATTTTCTAGTTTGAATAAAAAGATTCTTCAAGTAAAGCTGTGAGATAATTTAGGGTAAGTTATCTTTTTCATTTTTATGTATGAATTTACTTGGAGTGAGAACCTAGAGAACTGCTTATTAAAAATTCATGTGTGTATGTGTGTGTATTTGGAGGAAAGAATAAAAAACAAGTAGAAAAAATACACCAAACCTAGCAAAATGCGGTGTCTCATTAGGAAACATGATACAAACTGCAGTATAAATAATGAAGTTAATATGATAATTTTGTGAAAAAAATTGAGTCAGAGGGTGAAGGAGAATATTTTACCATTGACATTAGAAGATGTTGTTGTCTTAAAATGACTGTGAAGCTTGTCAATTGATTTATAATCTGTTGAATTATTAAAATAACTAGATGAGAATGTGGAGTTGTTTTACAGCTAGGAATAATTAAAGTGGATAGCAACATAAATTTTAGCAAGATGATCATTGTAGGTCAAGAATCAATTATCTTTCAACATCACTGCTTCTAATCATAATTAAACCTTGTCCAGGAATCTCAACAGAACAAATTCTGCTTGTTGCAGCAACATGCCTATAGCAGGACCCATGCTCCATCTCTTCTGGTGTTCTTTTTCTGCACAGATTTCCTCACTTAACCGAATTGTGACAAGTGAGGAACTTGCCGTGTTGGGGGCTTTCAGGATATGACTGTGTTGCTGAAAATGCCATTACAAAACTCCATCTGACAGTATTTCTGCAAACACTGATGAAACAGACTGAAGTTTCTACCAGCTTCTGGTTTATATCTTTATTTTCATGTTATTTTTTGTCTGGGAACAGTGTAATTTTGACTTGTAGCTTTCATCTGAGAAATGAAAGTCAAAATTGCTGAGGATAAAAATGTGAGAATTTTTTGTGCTACTTGCTTGCGTCTGCAAACTTATTAGAGGTGCTACCTTACTGGGAAAAAGGTTGGGAGGCAAAGCATCCTCCCTGACTTTCCTTTTCTGAACTTCTCAGTAACATGGTGCAAGTCTAGGTCCAAGTCACGGTAGCTTTTTTTTCAGAGTCTTAATGTCAATTTCCCCTGTTTCTGCAGACTTCTTAGAGGGGTCTTGTTTTTCTTGGACTGCCCTAGATGTGCAAGGCTATAGGTTAATGCTTTGGTCTGTGCAGTTAAGATTGGCAGGGAAACAGGATGTTCTGTTTGTTTAGCATTGTTTGATTGATGTGGATACTTCAGGTTTAGAAATACTAAAGAAAATGTCACTAACTCAGTGACTAATATATGTAACTTAAGAGCATGCATGAATGGCCATTTGTTTTGTATGGTTTTTAAGTGGAGATAAATGCCATCCCACTACCCCACTACAGGCACATACACATCTGTCAGGATTCCCCTAGAAAGAGGTTACCTTGCAGAGAAGTCATTATATTCGGTAATCTGATTCGTGTTCAAGGAGGTTGCCCTCTTTTTAAAAAAGGTAAAAAGAAGGATCCTGGGAACTATTTAACAGTCAGCCTCACCTCTGTGCTTCATAAGATCACAAAACAGATCTTCCTGGAAGATATATCAAAACACATGGAAGACAAAAAGGTTATTGGAGATGACTGGCACTACTTTGCCGAGGGCAAATTGTGCCTGACTAATTTAGTGTCCTTCTATGATGGAGTAAATACATCAGTGGACAAAAGAAGATGTGTCATCTACTTAGACTTCTGTAAAGCCTTTGGTAAGGCCTCCCTCAACATTCCTGCTGCTGTTGTTAGAGTGATATGGTTTGACAAATGGACTCTGTAATGAATAAGAAATTGGCTGCATGTCTGTAAAGTCAGTGGCTTAATGTCTGATTGGAAACCAGTAATGAGTGGTGATTTAGTAAAAGATGTCTCCATTAACAGTGCTGGGGGTGAATGAGATAATCTCTAAAGCCACCTTCCAGCCTGAACAATTCTACAATTCTAAGATGGTAAGTTGGGAATGTGAGGAGGGAAAATTGATCTTTATGTGAGAGAGTGGTGACAGGCATGGAGCTCTGCCTGGGAGTGGATGATGAAACAGTTGAGAACTTCTGGGTCAGGAACGGTGCACACACCAACAAGGGCAATATTGTTATGGGTGTCTAGTGCAGACAGTCCAATTGTAAGGGATTCGTAGATTTTCAGACAACTAGAGGAAGTCTTGTGTTCACCATCCATGGTGCTCATAGGGTGCTTCAGCCATCCTGTTGCATTTCAGGCTAGATAACTGGACAGTGAGATGGAGTGAAAAGTGGCTCAGCTGCTGGGTTGATGTGAATGTGATCAGCAACACAGAGTCCACTTGAAGGCTAGTCACTTGTGATCAGCTACAGGGCTTGACTCGGGCCAGAACTATTTAACATCTTCATCAGTGATCTGGGCGGTGGGACAAAGTGGCCCCTCAGCAAGGGAAGGACACAATAGAAACCTGGGAGAAGTGCTTGATGCAGTAGGTGGGTCTGCTGCCTCCCAGAGGTACCTTGCTAGGCTGGAGAAATGGGCTGACAGAAACCTCTTAAGGTTCAGCAAAGGGAAATGCCAAATCCTGCAACTGGGAAGAAGTAATCCCAACATACAAGTGCGGACTGGATATTGACTAACTGGAAACAGCTTGGTGAAGAACCACCAAGGGGTGACAGGGACACCAAGCTGAAGATCAGGCAGCAGAGCACTGTCGTGACAGAACGGCAATAGCATCTAAGGTGGCATTAGGAAGACGGTGATCGGCAGGTCAGTCCTTCCTCTTGTATCAGCTGTGGTGAGCCGACATCAGGAGTCTTGGGTCTGGTTCTGGGCTCCTCAATACCACAATTTAGTGGGTATAATATAGTGAGTGCGGTGCATGGCCATGAAGGGGTTGGAACGTCTGTCATACAAGGAGGGGCTGAGGGTGCAAAGACTGTTCAGCAGGGATCTTATCAATGTAGGTAATATGCGATGGGAGGGAATAAACAAGATGGAATCAGGGTCTAATTGGTGGTCCCCACAAAAAATTTAGAGGAAACCTTTAAGGTGAGGTTTCTCAAACACTGGAATGAGTCGGCAAGAGGGGTTGTGGAAACTTCATACCTGGAAACGTTCAAGACCTGACTGGACACAGATCTGAGCAATCTTCTTTAGCTCACCCTGCTCAGAGCCTTTTGATCTTTATTTGTAGAACATCTGAACACTCATCAGAGTTGTGCTGACAGCTCTTGGGCTATATCATTTCTGAATTCCAAAGACAAGGTCTGCTGCCAGGTTTTTTGAGGGAAAGAAACCCCAGAAGATAGTTGGAGTCAGTCGGACATCACTCATATTTGCTGCTGCAGTTTCAAGCTTTCCAGTGCATATTCTCAGCTAGTAACAACTAGGGAATCATAACATTTCAGTTGAATGCTAAGAGAAATGCCTATGACTGGAACTTCAGTTTAAATTGAAAGATATGCTTTCAAATACTTGCAAAGATAGCATAAGCGTTGCTGATTTTTTTTAAAAAAATTATTATTTTCAACTCTTGAGGTCAAAATCAGTAAGCTCTACTGAAGGGGAAAACATGGCATTCCTGTCCAGTGTTGTAATTTACAGCACGGGTTAGAGCACCAGCTGTTGGGACCATGAGGATGATGACTGAGTCAGTCAAAGGAGGAAAAGATTCACCCGTTGTAAGCTATAGCATAACATATACATTTATTTTTGGTGCAATATTAGTTTCCTTCTTAACACAATGAGATGAAGTCAGATGTCAGTTGAATTGAATTGCCGTCAGATGGGAAGGCAGAATGACCTTTACAAGCTGTTTCATAAAGAAGCCGTGGAGTTCCCTTGATTCAGCTGCTCCGATGTTAAGAACAAACCGTAACAGTACATAAAAATTTGTTTTCTTTTTCAAGTGCCAGTTAATAAACTGCAGAATGAAGGCAGGTCAGTAACTTTTTCCCCCCAGTGGTAGTTCATATAAACATGCATTTTCAAACTAAGGTGTACAAGATTTAATGGGACTTGGGCTTTGCTTTATTGAGGTACAAAAGAATCCTCATAGTTAAACCTATCTTCGAATAAATTAAATTTTACATGAGAAACTTGAAGCTTGACTAAGGGCTTTATTATTTTAAACATAGCTTTTTGAAACATGCTAATAAATTATAATGTGAGGCATGAAGTTCTGATAGATATGGATACATGCAGCTAAAGAAAAAGTCTGAAAACAAGAATAAAAATAGCTGGCAAAAATTAAGAAGCTGAAAGAAGTAGTATCTAAAAACACACTTGGGGGTTTTGAGCAAGTTCTTATGTCAGTGTGAGATAGGCAGCTCTAGGTATCTAGCAATGCTTCCCGCAAGTTCTGAACTTCTGAACATGTAGTTGAATAATAAACTAGGACTGTTTGTTTGGAAGACATTTTACAGTGGAATGAAGAGTCATGCTTGAGAGCAAGTTGGGTGTTATTAAAATGAGTGCAAGCTTTTCAATTTGGGACTGATCCTGAACTTGTATTAGATTTAAATAATTTGACTTTTACTGGGACATTTATATATTGAGACTAGAGAAGTCACTTTTACATTATTCATTCTTTTCTTATAACTCTTTTTAAATGATTGCTGCCTATGTCTGGAACTAAGTGAAATTGTTGTCAAACAGATGATTGCAAAGCTTATCCATCTGCTTGTGATAAGATGGTAGTGAGGCTGAAGCACAAATTGCTAATGTAATATTATGCAAGTAAAACATTGCCAGTGCTTTGGGAAATGTGCAGCTGGGCAAGCTTGCTTTGGATTTTTCTTCAATTTTGACTTGTCTTATGAGTATCCCATGCAGGAGTGACTTGCCAGTATTACCTGCCTGTTACCAAAGTGCTTCTCTGACAATTTAATGTCCATGACCCTTCGTTTTATACTTCCTGCATTGCCATTGAAGCAATATTACTGGAGTTCTCAAATGAAATTTGGCAACCATGGTCCTTTATTCCTGTCTGCAAGATCTTTAAATCATTCACTCATGAGGGTTTGACTAAAAGTCATCATTCACAACATGGACACAATGGTTTTGGTGAGCAGTTAACATGGAAAGAAGTAGGTGAGAATGAAATAAAATTGCTAAAAGGAATGAAGAGGGAGACTAGTCAGAAGCATGAAAAGGAAGCAGAACAGGAGCAGATGTGGAGGGAATTTATTTATGTTTCAAAACATAGATTGAACTCATTTCAATGTTCTGTATAATGAAAAAGTGTTATGTCAAATCTCAGTTTGATTAAAGCTCATTTTAGATGATCCTTTATGGATGTCCTCAAACGTATGAATATTTAACTCTTATTTCAAATGTACTGGAAGAGACACTTTACAGGGAAGTTCAGAGAATTACAGGAAGGAAATGAAATCCTCTCTGTACACTGGCAACTCTCTTGATGTACAAGTGTTTTGCTGCTGGCTGGATTGTACTTTCTAGCAGATCCCTGCAAGCCCCCTGCATAGCAGGATCAGCATGCCTTGGAGTCTGCTAGAAGTCTTGGGAGAACAGACTGGACATTCTGAGTTAAACACTGCCTTTTGAAACTCTCACTTGGAAAGTAGTTGACGAAGTGTTTTGTATGATAAGAGACTTACAAATAGTAAGCACAATTCTTTCATGACTATACAAGAATTGTGAATAGAAATACTTCATTCATCTTCATTCACTTGAAATAAAATCTAAAATGTTTCTGGATTTAATAATGTACTTTTGCTGAAAAGGCTTAACAAAAAATAAAGTGGGTTTTTTCCAAGTAGAATATACTATTCATCTACAAGGAGTGAAAAAGAGCTGTAGCTTAAATCTTTATGACACCAAAGTTATTTCAGTCATTGTTTTAACCTTTCTTGTCTGAAACTTTACAGCAAATGTTTCACCCTGCTTTCAGGTAAGAAGGGAAGAACAGCAAGTTATATAAAGATTTCCAAATTGACCTTTTGTACTTAAGTTATCATTACCTTTCAAGTCAAATTGCAGGGAAATAGCAAGTACTATTAGTGTGAAGTGAAACTAAACATTTATTTTTTGAAAAAAAGGCAGATAAATGTGAATATTCATGCATAGCATAATGTCCAGTGAGATACGAGTTTCTGAAAGTTACTCTGTTGCTTTTCATGTGTTATCAACTGAATTTGTGTTGTGATTGCATATTGTATTCAATGACCAATGTTTGAAAGCGGAATCACAGATCAGGTAAAGTAGGAATGGGTCACTGCAGGTTATCTAGTCCAACCTCCCTGCTCAAGGAGGATCCCCCACAGCACATTACTCAGGAATGTGTTCAGACAACTTTTGCATATTTTGAGAGAAGGGCTCTGCAACCTCTCCATGCAACCTGTTCCAGTGTTTGGCCACCCACAGAGTAAAGAAGTTCTTCCTTGTGTTTAGGTAAAACTTCCTGTGTTTTATTTCTGCCAGTTGCCTCTTGTCAACAGGCAGACAGCTGCCTGTTGCTGGGCACCACTGGGAAGAGCCTGGCTCCATCCTCTTGACACCCTCCCTTCAGATACTGATAGACATTGATGAGGTCCCTTCTCAGCCATCGCTTCTCGAGGCTGAACAGGCCCAGCTCCCTCAGCCTTTCCTCGTAAGAGAGATGCTCCAGTCCCCTAATCATCTTTGTTGCCCTCCACTGGAGGTGCTCCAGGATCTCTATGTCTCTCTTCTACTGAGGAGCCCAGACCTGGACCCAGCTCTCCAGATGTGCCTCACCAGGGCTGAGTGGAGGGACACCTCCCTCGACCTGCTGGCAATGCTCTTCCTAATGCACCCCAGGATCCCATTGGCCTTCTTGGCCCCCAGGACACACTGCTGGCTCATGGACAGCTTGTCCACCAGGACCCTCCAGGTCCTTCTCCACAGAGCTGCTTTCCAGCAGGTCACCCCCAGCTTGTGCTGGTGCCTGGGGTTATTTCTCCCCAGGTGCCGGATCCTGCACTTGCCTTTGTTGCATTTCAAATGGTTCTTGCCTTCCCATCCTTCCAGCCTGTCCAGTCCTTCTGAAGGGCTGCACATCCCTCTGGGGTATTAGCCACTCCTCCCAGCTTTGTGTCATTAGGAAACTTCCTGAGGAGGCCTCTCTTCCTTCATCCGAGTCATTGGTAAATAAATTAAACTACAGTGGACCCAGTGTTGACCCTTAAGGGACACTGCTACTAACAGGCCTCCAACTAGATAGATTTTACACTGCTTATTAAAACCCTCTGAGCTCTGCCATTCATTCAGTTATCAGTCCACCTCACCATCTGCTCATGCAGCCTGCACTACCAGCTGATGTCGTGTGTGTGTTGTCTCCTTTGGTGTTTTCCCTAGGCATCGGCTATGTGATCATTTCCCACTTAGCTTATACAATGTGTTCTGGATAATGAGTAGTTTCAGTGGAAAACATTACTTCCTTTTTTTCCCTTCCTCCCCCCAGTATCTAAAGCATTTCAATTGTTTGTCCTGGAAACCCTCTGTAAAAATGAATAGTTATTTTAATAAGTTTGTCAATTGTTAGAGGTCTTGACAGTTTATTAGGTTAGAATTAATTGCTTTTATTCCAAGCAAGTGGTATTGCTGCAGGAAGATAGTGTAATTTTGTACCTGTGAAAAACCGCCATAGCAATTATATATTTTTATACACTATACAAGCAAATATAAAAATAGGATCATGTCTCTGAGTAATCTTTCTTTGTTCATGGATTCTCTTGCTTCTTTTCTTTTCTCCCCTTCTCTTCAGATCCTGGATATGAACATTTTAAGATAGCAGAAAAATCCCATGGTAATTGGATCAAACTGTATTTAGAGGGGAATAATTCAGAAATACTCTTAAATCTTGGCAAGAAGGTCCTGAAGCTATACTTGGAGGCCCTCAAGACTTTGAGTTCTTCATTAAGCAAACAAGTGGCACAATATGACATGTATTCGATGATGGTGGGGACTGTGATCATTATGGAGGTATGAAAATAGATCGTTCTGTGAAAAAGTTAAATGCACAAAAATAAAAGTAGCTTAGTTTTGGATATGTAATGTATAAACTTACTGGTCTTTAAAATTACTGAGTATTGATTTTTAGGGTTGATTGACATTCTGCTTGGATGAGATTAATACTCTTTAAAAAGTAAAATCTGGCCTTTGAAATGATTCGAGAGTGCTTTAGATATGAATTACTTATGTTTTAGTGTAGCTAGTTACAGTAGATATGCAGATGTGCTACAACTTAAATTGCTCCCATATCAGTTAGCCTTCTATTTTTGAATAGCTTTATTGCATTAGGAAAAAAAGGTCTGGCAAGTAAATTCCTAGCTGTTCCTCTTTATCTAACATTGAGAATAGCTGCTGCAAACAGGCAATACCTTATATGGAAAATTTTCACAGTTCCAGGAATTGTTCTTTATACAAGAGCCCTGAAATAAATACTAGCTGTAGAGTCACCTCTTCATATCTCCTGTAGTTATAAGGATAAGTGGATCTCTCCAACCGATGTTTTGGGCAAAACTCAAGTTATAAAGATAAGCGGATCTCTCCAACCGATGTTTTGGACAAAACTCAAGTGCTGGAAATAGTCTCAAAAGCTTGGAAATATTAATGCTTTGAGAACCTTTTGAAAGGATACTATGATACCATGTCTGGACACTGAAGTGCCAAAGTTTGCACTGGCCTTTTAGATTACAAGATTGCCAGCTTTTCTAACGTTGTTCTCTAGGATGGAAGTACCTACCAGAAGCTTAACTTAGTCCTTGAATGTGTGTAGTTCTGTCCAAGGCTGTACTTGGTATAGCTCTGTTCCTGTTTAGTGCTTAGAACTAATAACAAAGTGTGAGCAGCCAGCTGATACTTGAGTCTCCTTTGTCCTGGCAGGGCTCTTAGCCTTGTCTCCCATGCACTGGTTTCTGCATACAGAGTGCTTCTGAAATGGCTTTCTGGTAGACTGCTCAGTGGGGTTTGTCACTCTGCTGATCACTTCACAGGAATGAGTTCCACGGTGCCCTTGGGTAGATGAGATGGTAGGTTCTGTTCCTACTCCACAGATGGAAGATCTGGAGGTGGACAAATTTCAGTGCAAAGCTGAAGGGGCTTATCTTTCTAAGGTCCTTTGTTTTCAGAACCTATGCATTCGTGCTGTTGACAGTTACTTTAGATCTGAAGCACTGGATTTTTTTTTTCTGGAATGCAGTTGTAGATGGTTACTATTTCTAGAAAACAAATCTTAAGTGTTATATGCAATCAGCCTTCATCTAAGAAATACGCAGCTACAAACCACAGAAATTTCTGCTGAGAAGTGTATGCTCAGCATCACTGTAAGACTCCAGCAAAATTGCTGGGGTTTTTTCTTTTCTCCAGTGCAATACTCAAGAAACTGCCTTGCTTTCCAAAATGTTTTGTCTTGATGTCGATTTTCCACCTTCACCAAATAAATAAGTGTACACACGTCACTTCAAACTACACTATGCTGTAAATGCCAATTATCCTGTATTTCGCATGAGGGCAATACCTCTGGGACATGAACTGATAACAGTGCATTTGCTCAAAAGACCTAAATTTAGTTTGGTAGATATCTACAGTTTGAGCATTTTCCTGCCATGAGTGCTGTCTTACTTTTAATTTTAAGTGCTGGGCTGAAATGTAAGACTTAAGCCAGTGTGATACTCGAAACTGCCTATTTTCATAACTAAATGAAATATGAAGTAGAATATGAAGAAGAAGCAGACTACTGCAAAGCATTTGATTTTTTTTGGTCTACTTTACTATGTCTCACTGTAGTGTGGGAAAAATTTTAGGCATAGGTCTTTGCAAGTGACAGTGAAAGATTACAGGTTGACAATGGTCTGATAAAGTTGTTTTTATTTTGATTTGTTTTAATCTTGCCCTAGCACAAGCTCATTGAGGTCAGTCTAGTCCTAGCTCTTTATCTGCCTCTTGCATTTTAGCAGATGACTGAACTTCCCCTTTTTTTGTAAAGGTTTGTATACAAGTAGCAGAAAGTTTCATTGTACTGTTCATCTCTGCTGCAACAGTTACATAAGAGAAAGATTGGAGTTCTGCTTGATCTGTGTGAGACGTGGATGATAACGGCATGATTTTTTGTGTGAATTCTTACTGTATGTTTTAGCTAACCCCAATTTTTAAAGTATTAATCCTCTGGTTTTTTTCTAGGTTCTGCTACTGCTTTTGCTCAGTGTTCCAAAAGCCCTGAGCAAACGGGCAGAATTTGAAGTGCCCCTCTCTCCTCCACTATTCTCTCTGCTGTTTTACTTGATGTGTCTGCTGCTGTGTGCTGTTCATGTCGTTGTATGCACATCAGCAGAAAGTTTGTGCTATTTCTGCAGTATGTCCTGGTTAACAGCAGTTGGAGTGATGATGCTGATTTCTGCACTTATGTGTGGTATTTTATCTGCTATTGCAAAGATCTTTGAGAATTCCAGACTTCCACCAAAGGTAAGAGCATGCATTAATTATGGTTAAATATGGTTTGTTTTTCATGGTATGCTGTGAAGTAAAATTTTGTTACATTTTCTCTGTGTGTGCTTAAAGAAATTCTTATTTGTAAAGTAATTTGAATAGTTTAAAATTGTAGTTCAAATGGGCTGTTTTCACTGTGGCATGATACCTACTGATGAAGATCTAAGAAGTGCTTATTTTGACATAATTTGGAGAAGTATTTTAAATACTGTACAATATTTTTCAGTTGACTTTGTGAGATTGAAAACAACTATCCTGTGTACAAATACTGTGCTGTTACACAGTTATGTTTCACAATTGCAGTTAAAGCAAGATGTATAGTACTTGACAACAGTAAGCACAAAGGACAGTGATGATCGTTCAACAGACAGTAACGCTCTAAGAAGAATTTACTTTGCCAGTATACCTTTTCTTATATTGGTATTATTAATGTTTGGGTTTTGTTGTTTTTTATTTTTTTAATAGTTTTGAAAATGGAACAGAGGGAGCTACTTTAATCTGTTTTTCCTACTTTTTAAGTTTAAGAAAGAGAGTTTGTTAAAATCTTTGGAGTTGTTGAAGTGTTCTCAGTGCAAGGAGTTATGTTCTGTAAGTTACTTGATGAGTTTTATTGTTGTGTTGAATAGAATACAGGTAATTCCAAGAATATAGAATTTGCAATGTCTTTTTTTCCACTGAAACGTAGTGTGCCTAGAGCTGACAGTCACACCATAAAATCAGCTTCTAGCTGTTTTTCTACCGCTTGTCAGTCATATTTTTCAAAGGTCTCTGATGTTCAATAGCTTCAAAGCTCATAGTACTTCGTTGGATGATGCAACCTCTGTGCAGTACAGTCCTTCATCAATCTGTGTTTCTTAGAATCATGCTTGGGGGTTTAGTACCTTTTTTAAAAATATGTGACAAAGTATGACAAGTACCTTGCTTTAATGATATGACGACATGTTCCATCAAGATAAAAAGCAAGCCTTCTGACTTGAAGAAACATTTAGTATGTTCTGTATTTTCAGAAAATTCAGTATTCCTGAGTAAAGATTAATTTTGCACTCTGTGCAGATATGTGCTGTAATTTCTGTGTAGATTTAAATCTAAATTCTTAAAAGTAAGGTTGCTAATACTTTTTATTCAAACTATACCAGATTATAATTTTGTTTCTGTAGTTTCTGATTTGGTGTTCTTTTTCTTAGAAAAAGAAGAAGAATATAGCCTTGAAATAATAATTAATGCTCCAGTGTATTCTGTAGAGATCTCACATGTGCTTGTTGTGCAATGACAAACAAACACAACTAAGAAAGATAAACTTGTTTTTCATCTTGTTACCAGTTTTTCTAATTTTAGTAAACAGTAAAAATCTAGATATGATGAGTGTTGCAGACCTGCATAAAATTTACATACATTCCACTTCAGTAGCATGCAGAGCAGTGACAACAGATGATACATTTCTTCTCCAGGTGGATAGTCTCAAAGAATCACAGAATGTTAGAATGGTCTGGGTTGGAAGGGATCTGAAAGCTCATCCAGTTCCAAATCCCTTCCACGGGCAGTGACACATTCCACTGGACCAAGTTGCTCAGAGCTCTGTCCAGCCTGACCTTGAGCACTTCCAGGGATGGGGCATCCACAGCTTCTCTGGGCAACCTATTCTAGTGTCTCACCACAGTCAGATCATCTGCTTCAAGCTGATAATACACAAATTAGGTTTTCAGCAATGTTTTCCAGATTTGTATGTGTGTTTGTTTTTTCAGGGCTGGGGCAGAGAGAAATAAAAAATACTGGGTTCTCCATCCCAGGTTGGTCTGTGATCATAGACCATATATCCTACCATATATATCCTACCTGAGATATATCTGAAAATGTGGGAAGCTTAAGGATGTGTTATGAAGTGTAGGCAATAGTAATTCTGGCTGAGGCAGACATGACTTTGAATTCAGACCTGTAGAAACACATTTTTGTCTGTCATCCTGTCTTCAGTCCTATTCCATAGGTGACTGAATTTCTGAATGTATATCTCATGTCATCAGTCAGGGAGGCTTTGCTGTCTCTGTTCAAGTTCCAAAGAAAGCTTGAAAAACTTTGTAGGTTTAGTTACTATGTACCTTCATTCCAGACATGAATAAAAGCAGTGACTTGGTTCTGATTAATGTTTTTACCAGTCTCGGGGCTGTTGTAGAATGATATGGTGGGGTTTTTTTGGGTTTTGTTGTTTAGACAAACACAGAGCCTGGAGAAGGTGAAAGGAGCAGTGTATAAATGTGGTGCTGCTTGTAATATGGATGTGTTACAAACATTCATCTCCGTCTTTCATCCCCTTTCCAGTAGAATGCCTAGGTTTTTGGGGGTGAAACGGATTGTTTTTATATGCTGTGTGTTGATCTCAAAGGGCCTTTTGTGTGACTTATCAGTATCACACTAAAATATCTCTGAATCCAAGTGTTTTGTGACCTGTGCGTCTCCATATTGTGAATCTGCTTGTGGGGTCCACTTTGGAAAGAATTCTGAAGCCCTGGTCTTCTAATGGTGGGAGTAGGATCCTGAATCATGGTCTTTGTGGTTAAAAAAAAAAAGCTAAAAAGCCTTTCCTAAGCTGAAGCTGTACGATAAAATGTAGGTATTTTAAAAGTAATTAAGATAAGCTCTCCTGTTAATGGCTTCAGAGCTTTTTTCCTTCAAATTGTTTCCGTTCACATCTAGAGATTTCTCTGAAGTGCTTCTCATTTGTAATGCTTTTTTTTCCCCACTGTGGCTGAATATAGAAACTGATTACCAAGTTCATGAATTTTCTGAAGACCAGTGCAGGCAGTATTAGCATCTGCTTCCTGACTGTTATTTATAGATTCTGATTGCTATGTTTCTAGCAGCACCAGTCCTTTCTTTTAATGATACTTCAGGTTTTAAATAGTTCTGCAGCCCTTTATGAATTACAGAAAATTGTTAAAAATTTTAACTTCTTGTTCATAGTTCCACTGTAATTGCATGGTAGTTGATTTAAGTGTGGTATTTACTATTACTAGTTGTGTTCCCTGCCACTCCCCCCCACCATTTCTGATAGAAATAAAAACTAACTTTTTTTTGAAACTAGAACACAGAAGTTAAGGCTTATCTAGTAGAGGTCTTGAGAATTTTCATCATGCAGAATTATAGTGGGTTTTTTATTACATCTACAAAATGTCCTTCTTTCTGTTTATTTTAAAGCACCTGTTCATTTAACAGTATTTTTGGTTTTCCTCCTTTGTTTGATATTCTTGATGAGTTGAACAATGTTACATTTTTATGCAATTGCACCTAAAATATTTTTGGCATTTTTTGACTTGCGGAGAAAAAAGCTGATTGGGTGGTGTCTTTACCAGATAGCTTTCAAAAATATTCCCAGACTGCTGTGAAAATGTAGGAGCAAGTGTGATCTGCAGTATTTTGTCATGGAAAAGTTACCATCATAGAGAATCAAGACTAGGTTCAGGAAGCTCAAGTATCAGAAGGGAACATAATGATAAGTGTTTAAATTGTGAGCATGAAAAACAAAATGTTTCTTACCTGACAAGTAGTTGCAGAATTTCTCAGGCATTAACTGTGGATGGTTAACCACAAAAAAACCTAATAACTGGAATAAGACTCAGAACATAGACTACAGGAGGTTTTGTTTCAAAGTGAAGAAATTTCAAAATTTAATGGTCAAAGGTGCATATATTCCATTGTTTATGTACTGGCACTTCTGCAAGCTAGCAAGGTATGTTCAAAGATAGGGCAGAGAGGTCACTTTCTGTATTGCTTAAATACTAGTGCTGATACATCAGTTGTTGAAGCGGCCTTGTTTTGGGAGATGATATGCTTACATCATTTGAAGCCTGGGATTTTTCTGTATTAAGTTTGTTTGCCAAGATATCAAACAAACTGAGAGTCATACGGGTTTTTTGGTATCTGGAGTGTCTGCTGAGTTCCTGAGGGTTGGACATGTTCAGCAGCTGGAAGAACAGAGCTGTAAATATCAGAGTAAGACCTACATTTCAATGCCTTTAAACCAAATCTAAAAACTAGGTACAATCTAAGTAATCTAAGGTCAGACTCTATATGACACCATACTCATGGCATTCCTAATCAGGCACAGTTCATATATAAGGGATGAGATGTAAATTTAGAAAACTTTCATGGAGGTATTTTCAGAATTTCTTAAGATTATCAAGGCTCAGGAGATTATAATAGCATCATAATTTTTAATTTTGCATAGTGATTTAACTCTAATCTGAAATGTGGTTTAGCAGTAAATGTCATTGAATTGTAATCCTTTGATGTGAATGTGAGAGTAATTTTTTTCTCTTTTCACTGAAGTTGTGAGAGACAAGCAGGCAAGAAATACAGATTTCTGACCCTGGGACATTTCACATTAATGCCATCATTTTAATGAGGTTTTTGTATGTTCCCCATTGATAATGCATCACTTCTTCGGTTTTCATATCAGTTGCTGACAGCAACCAGGTACAAGAGACCAATCCTTCTATAGATTTTATGTTTTGTCTTACAAAGAAGACAAATTATATCACAAACTTGTTCATTCTCATTTATTTAGGATCTCAGATTCCTTTGTCTCTGCAAGCAGATGGTGCTTACATGCTCATTTATTTAGTTAGCCAAGATCTTTAAGGTCAGCATGATAGAATTATTGGAATTTAAACTTGCTGAAGATCAGTCATGTACTGTTCTTGTCTTAGCTTTGTGAATTTCATGCTCTTTGGTCTTTGCACAGACAACCTTGTCCTTTTGTTCCAAATACCAGCTTATGGTATTTGCTTTTCGGAATAGCGTACTAAACAAACCTGAGTGGTCTTTAGAACACCAAAGAGATTTCAAATGCTGGTAAATTTAGATTGAAACTGGTCATTTTTTCAGATTGTTAGTATTTTTTCCCCATTATTGTTGTGTGTAACCTCATGGAGACTTTTTTGGTTGCGTGGGGTTTTGTTAGTGTGTTTGTTTGTTTGTGTTGTTGGTTTCTTTGAAGTGAAATAATTTGGTGTAATGTATTCTTTAACAACACAAAAAATGAAGGAGATGTGAATAGGTAATAATTGTAATTATAGCTCCCGCGTTCTTTCTCATAAATCTCATAAAATTTCAATTTTGCAAAAGTTTTTTTCCCTAAAGCAAAATTCCTAGTAATGTTAACAACCTTCTTGCATTGTGCGTTTGTTGTCTTCTCTGTGTTACATACTCTTGCTTATTGAACAAAAATACATGTGCTGCTGTCAGTAAGTCATAAACACAAGTGAGACTTGCATCTAAAATGCTCAGAGATACTTGTATTGTTTATACCTGTTTTCTTGTTACCTGCTCGAAGGTCAGTTTGTTTCGATTTTCTTTTAACAAGAAAAAAAATTCTTTTCTTTGATTTAAACAGTGCAGGAATTGTAGTACACTGTGCATCTTTTAATTTAGTATGTTCTCTGTGAAATTGATCCCTGTGAATATTCAAGATTTTTTATAAAGTTTGTTCATAGGTCAAATGTAGGAGGATGATGTGGTTAAAATACGCAGTTAAAGAAATGAATGTGAAAGTAGTTTCAGAGATCTTTGTTCTGAAGTAAAAATGGCGTGCAGTAATTTTGATGTGGCTTTTAAATTTTTGTTTTATTAGGTGCTTAAAATACCAGTTTAAGAGATACTCTATGATATTCACTAATAGAGCAAAAATAGAGAAAATAAAATAGTAATGTATGATTTTTGACAGTGTCTTTCCCAAAATTCTTCACAAGTACGTGTTATCCTATTTGTTAGGGTATGTTAGGAAGCTCCTGCTGTCCTCTGGGGCTGGGGTGTTTGTCTTGCCTTGTTGTTGGAGCACAGCTGTGTGTGCCCATCCTGGCTCACTGTCCCCACCTCTGGCTCTGACTTTGAGGGGAGGTTAAACAGACAGGTGTCTCCAGTCAGTGGCCCTGTGACCTCCCACACATAGGTGTGGACTCTGGGCCCTCCAGTTAATCATGCTGGCCTACAAGCTTGGTGATCCATGGTCTCTTTTCCCGTTGCTGACACCCTTACCTGTCTTGTATGTACTCTGATCCCTCCAGCTGCTGACACCTTGGGCTTGCAGTCCTAATGGCCAGTGGTCCCCTCTCCAGTCACTCTGGCACGTGCTGCAGTCATGGCACAGCAGATGTGTGGGTCTGGTGACCCAGGATCACTCTGCAGCTGCTGGCAACTGCTTTTACTTATTCTGGTCTCAGGTTGCTGACATGCAGGCGTGTCCCCAGCTACTTGCAGTGGCATCTTGCAACATCCACATTTGGGACAGGGTGTGGAGTTGCACAGAAAGATAGGAGAGGATTTAATAAGACAGGATAGACCACAGAGACCAGGCACAGGGCTCAGTCAGAACAGTTCACTGGCTCCTGCTTACATGTAACTGAATCCTTTCCCCTTTCTCCTCTTACTTTGCCCCTGTTTCCAGCATGTTCCTCATCACCTCCTCTTCCCCACCCTTGGTGCTTTCTTGAAGCTTTGCTTAATCAGTTGGTACAGATCCACAGGCGCCGTCAGATATCTGTAACACCCGTGTACTGTCACTTCCCCCTTATCTGTTACAGAGTCCAGACTGACGCGCTTCAGAGCTATGCCTGTTAT
This sequence comes from Pachycephala philippinensis, assembly GCA_013397055.1. Classification (NCBI taxonomy): domain Eukaryota; kingdom Metazoa; phylum Chordata; class Aves; order Passeriformes; genus Pachycephala; species Pachycephala philippinensis. Next base: position 29,264 of record VWZT01013350.1, read on the forward strand.
TTCTTATTGGCCTGTCAGTTAATGGCTGAAGGGTTTTGGTCATCTTTATGGTCTCCCTTAGTGCTTGCTTATCATGGTTGTGTCTCTGTGTGGTCTTTTTATGGCTTTCCCTGTGTGCTGAAAAGGTTCTTTACCTGATAACATCAATGAACCAGGTGCTCTCAACTTCCTCATGCCCTTATGCTTTCTCTTTAGCCCTATCATTGGAGGTAGTGATGATAAGGCAATTCCAATTAGCTGCTGAGAACAGGAAATTGAGCTTGTGGAGGCATTAGACAAAAAATACTGTGGTTTTAGATGGGCACAGTGTGTGAAGTAAATAATAGATGGGTAAAGGTTTAAAGTAGATTTTATGATGAAAGACTCATTTCAAGGTAAGCAAGGTCAAGGTGTGCCATCAGGCAGTAACTTTGTTAACTTGCGTAGTGAAGGCTGTCGCTGTATTGAGTTGAAGATATCACAGATTTGAACTGTTAGAGAATTACCTATTATCTATATCTCAAGTTTGATTTCTGCAGGATTTCTATTTTTACTTCTACAAATGTGCAACAGGGCATGAACTTACAGGGTGGTAGGGAATCTTAATCTGTACAGTTGTGATGATTATTCATAGAGAAGTTTTATTCCTTAGACAGAATACGATTTAAAAAAATATTACTATGTTGTAGTGTTAAGTATGCTTCTCTGAAATGATTCTTCTATAAATTTTTGAGATTTCTTAAGATAGAAATAAGTTATCCTGCTATTTATTTTGTTTTCGTTGCTGTAAGTACTCTATGAGTACTTAAAAGTGAAATTTTTACATACTCTTTCACCACTGCTTTTTTGTTTGTTTGTTTGTTTGTTTACAGAATCCTACTGTGTCCAGTTCTAGTTGGTCAGAAGTAGATGTGCTGATTCTGGCTGGAACTATTGGCCATGTTTTGAGCTTGGGGGCAAGCAGCTTCATAGAGGAGGAACATCAAACCTGGTATTTTCTTATCAATACACTTTGTTTGGTGCTGTGTCAGGAACTCTGTAGAAATTATTTTCTTCTGAAAGAATGTGACCCTCAACATAGCATGAATGTGAAACAAAATTTTGATAGTACCAGGGAAACCTCTGAGTGCAAGAATATAGACATTCCAGCAGCAAGTAATTCAAAACTGGGCAAGGCCACCTCTTCATCTGAATTCATAAAAGGATCAGACAAGTGGATAAGCTTAGCAACTCCATGGATCATCCTTACTTGCTGTCGACTGCTTCGATCCTTGAATCAGACAGGTGTCCAGTGGGCTCATCGGCCAGACTTTGGACACTGGTTGACAAGGTGGGTATCTGATTTGTTGTCACACTTTCTGCCTTATTTAAAAATAAATGTGTGTTTCATTTGGTGAAATATGTATACATTTCTGTATGGTTTCTGATCAGAAAGTGCTGCAAACATACAAAGCAGATAAATGGGGAAGTGACAAAAGGGATTTTTCATTGCTATTTCATGCAGGAGTAATTCCTTGTGTATTATCAATAGTTTATAATTTTTGCCCTGCACCACGACTTACCTAATTAATGCCAATTATACATGATAGGTTTATCAGAAGCAAAAAGTAAATATTTTCCATATGTAAGTCAACAGTGTCTGGTTTGAGAAATTAAAAATCACTTAATAGAATTAAACTCTTGAAATTAAGGCAGGAAGGTTCTGCATAATTCCAAACTTTATGAAGTCATAGGAGAAGATGCCACACATAAAATTCTTCCTTGTCTATCACATGCTTGTAATGTGTGAGTGAAAAGCTGAAGGAATTTTTTGAGTGTAATATGATAAACAAGAAAGGGAATTTTTTATAACTGAAAGTACAGTGGAGAAGGTTTCTGCTTTTTCTAATAACTTTCAGTATTTTTAAGAACTACAGTTATTATTCAGTGATACTTGAATTGTCTCATGTACTTCAGTTGGTGGATGGAGAAGCAATACTTTCTGACTGTCTAGTCAAGGTTTTGCAAACAGCAGATGAAGAGGCTCTGCTGTGTAAGATAAATAGATTTCTTGCCAGTGTCTTACAATACATGGATGAAATGTCATTCATCATTCATTAAAAATGACATGAGCAAATGGACTAATACGAGACTTGTTATTTATTGGCAGCCTCACAGATGAAATGCTAATTGCAGTGACAGGCATGATTGCTGAAAGACATGGGTTATGAGGGAATTTATCGTATTATAGCAGTTGTTCTATACCAGAGTTTTCACCATGCATTTTTGCTCTTGAGGTGAGGAAATGAAGAAAAAATGTTGTATTTCCTACATCAAGTCCATATGATAGATAACTCACTCCTTCATTATGAGCTAAGCCAATGTGTGAGCAGGATGAGGTGTGATTTGGTGTGACTGTGAGGATTTTTACAATTAATCCTGAGCATCTGCGAAAGATTGATTTGCCCAGTAATGTCCTGAGCCAGATTTTTTACTTCAGACTGTCAGTCCTTTTCTTTGGAGTGTGCTGGTGCCACAAGGCCATGAAACAAGGACCTGATACTCCTGCAGCTGAAAAATTTGGTTTGTTTCAGATATATGCTTTTACTCATCTGGTCCCCCAGAGATGTTTATTGACTCTTGGAAATGTTACCAGACTTCTAAAAACAGTGTGTACATTTATGGACTTAACTTCCAAAGATCCTGTCTCACTTTAATATGCTCCCACCTCTGATTTCAGGGTGCTAAGTATGCCTATAGAGCAGCAAAACCTTTTATGGCCTTGGGCTGTGAGGGTCTCAGGAAGATAACACAGGTGGAGTGTAGACTGCAGATGGAGCAGATGCTTCCTAATTTGTAACAAAAGTGGGAAATCCTGTATGCCCACCTCTAACACTGTTGCCTGTCAAGAACTTCCAAGCAACCCACTCAGATAAACCCAAGGTTTTTTACACCTGTTCTCACTTACCCTGTGGATTTTTTTTGTTGTTATTGTTGAGGAAGGAGCGGGAAGAAGGGAGAGAGGAGGCTATTTTTGTGTTTGATTTTTGTGAATTGGAATTCATGTGAATTTGAGTATGTCCGTATCTTCTTCTGTGCTGGGTAATCCATAGCTGGACCCATGGCTGAACACAGGGTAAGAAATAACCTTCCTCCATCTTCTGGTAACATTCTTCATATGCAGCTCCAAATGCTGTTTGTTGCCTTTGCTACAAGGGCATGTTGCATGCTGATTGTTGAGCCAGGGTCCACCCAGGCACTCAGAGTCATCTCTGAAAAGATGGTCAGCCTCCAGTCTATCCTGATGTGTGTAGCTGTTTGTTCCAAGGTGCAGCACTTCCGTCTTGCCCTTGTTGAACTTCATAAGATCCCTGGTGGTCAATTTCTCCAGCCTCTCAAGGGGCCTTTGAGTGTCAGCAGACCCACCTACTGTATCAGCCACTCCTCCCAGTTCTGAATTGTGTGCAGACTTGCTGAGGGGGCACTGCCCCATCGCCCAGGTCATTAGTCAAGACATCAAACTGTATTGGCCCCAGTGCGGGCCAACCCCCAAGTCCTGGGATTGACAGATAGTGACTGGCCTCCAGGTGGGCTTTGTGCTGCTAATGGCAATGCTGTGAATCCAGCATTTGAGTACTTTTCAGTCCACCTGAGTGTCCACTTTTCTAGCATGAGATTGCCTATGGGGTTGTTATGGGAGCTGGTGTTAAAAGCCTTGTTAAAGCACAGATAAATAGCAATGCCTGCTTTATGCACTTCCACTGACCTTGTCTCATCACAAAAATATGTCAGGTGGATAAAGTGTTCTCCTTTATAAAGCCATCACAACCCTATTATTAAAGCTGTCTGCCTCCCCCTTCAGTAAGGCTGAAGTACAGCAGCTAGAGATCAAAACAAAAAGGTCAGAATTTTACGGGTGAATTTCTTCCTCTTGTTTCCTATCAAAATATGGACTCACATTGAGTATATTTGCTTGGGTCTTGAAGCAAGTAGAAGAGAGAAGATTCTACAGCTTTCTCTTAGGCTACGACTGATTGTTTGGCTAAAATAGTATACTATAGGAGCTTTTGCCATACAAGGCAAGGAACTTGCTCTCTTTCTCCTTGCCTCACTGGCCCTGTAGTTTACCTGTTCCTGTGTCAGTATGGTGAACTAAATCACTGAATAGATGTGTCTGGAAAAATAACTCAAGATGGCATGGGAAACTCTTGGCTTTCGTTGGATCACTTCTCACTCGGATTTACCATCAGTCTTCACAGGCAAATAGGCTGGCTTAGTAACAGGAATGCAGGAAGGGAAGAGTGTACAAGTCAGCACTGCTGTTGTTGAAATTACTGTAAGAAGAGAATGTGGAAGTATCTGCATCTTTTGAAGTGCTGCAGACAAACAGTTTTTTCTTTCTGCCACTGTCAAGCATTCTTTACAAAAACCCACTTGCCTTTCAATTCTAATTCAGAAAGAAGCAATGATTCCCTACCTTGTACTGTGGGAGGCTTAAAAAGATTATGCAACAGTCCAGAATGTTGTGCCATGGCAGGCTAAGAGGCTGTGTGATTAGGACTGTCACTGTCACAGTTCTGCCTTCTCCCTTTCATTGGTGTAACTACTTCTGCTGTGTTTAGGGAGCAGGTGAAAGAACAGAACCCTGGCAGCCCTGGCACAGGTTAGCTCAGGCTGCTGTGGAGCTACATCCTGACTTAAAACAATGGAGCAATTTTCAGGCTAATAGGAGAATATTATGTATGTGTCCATGCTGACATATACTTCATTTGCAAAATAGGGTTAAAAGATGAGTAGTATTTGAAGTATTACAGTTTTTGGACTTGAACGATGGGATGTAGTTGAGTTCTTGATTCTGTTATGGCTCACTGAACAAGCTTTAGAAGGATTAGTCAATGATGCAACTAAATCTTTACACATCCTGTGGTCTGTAAAGTGTCTGGGAATTCCTATTTGACCAGCATGCTTGCATTTTCTTTCACTGGGGGTTTTAACATCTTTGTTCTTTTTCCTTCACACAGTAACGGGGTTGTAGAGATGTCTGTTTCCCTAGGGATTTGATCAGGATTGAGATGATGTGTTTTCCTTATATCATGAGTTAAAAGTTTATGATAAACTGAGTTGCATAAAGCACTTACTCCTCTTCTCAAAATGCATTGCTAGTCTATAAGGTTGATTGTTACTCTATTTTTAGTATTAGTTTAATTGGCATAATTATGTCTTAATAGCATGTTTTTTACTAATAAGAATTTAGAACTGTACTTAGATCATGTGTGCCCTTGTTAGTTTGAGTTCAGGCTACTTAGGCTTTTTCTAGCCAGCCTTGTCTCTAAGATAAACTAATGAACAAACGGCCCTCTTTTTTTATTAGCTTGTATTTATCTTTTTGACATCTGTGCTCATGCTCAGACTAGTATTTTGCTTAACTAGACAGGGCTTAAGGGGCTCAGCATTTGAGACAGAGAGACTGTTGTCCAGGTTTTTCTGTTTGATGTAAGCATCAAAACACAGAAAATCAATCTACCTATAATGTGTTGAAACTGGCGACTAGGAATGCATTCAGCAGTGCTGAAATAAGGAAAATGTTCTTTGTTATTTGCAGACAGACTGTGAAACCTGAAAAATACTTTGATGGGAAAAAGAGCAAAAGAAAGTCAGGCAGTAGATGAAGTGGAAGAAAACATGCAATCTAAATCTGACTGGAAGTCAGGTTTTCTTTTTGATTGGTTGGTATTCAGTTAGCTTTATTTGGCTGTTAATCTTGGCCAGAGCTGATACTTGAAAGGTGTCAGAGCTGCTACATGGCAGTGTCAGCTTGAAGAGAAGTGACAAGAAGCATCAGCATGGGAAGATGATCGTATTTTCTTTTACTAATGTACTTAACCATCCCCAAATGCCCTTCCCCTCAAAGCTAGCGCACCTTGTGACTTCTGTGTATTCAGTTGTAAAATGAAAGAAAGAATTTAAAAAGGCCTTATACTCTTATGTTATTAATCATGCACATTTATAATTACCTTCACTCTACTTGTGTTTACAGTAATGAGGTGAGGTCCAAGCAGTGGAAGAAAATGTCTTCAACCTTCATTCTGTTACCGGAAGTATGAGTGTAGACCACAAGCTGTTACAGTAGGAGGATAGAGCCAAAGTGCTCTTTTTTCCTTCCCTTCTCACCAGGTTTTTTCTCAGGAAGCAATTGGTTCTTCACTTTAAATTTTGTGGTTTGTGCAAAACCCACTACATTGCAGCTGAGATCAGAGTAGCTTGTTTATGCTCGTATTTCTGAGCAGACTATCAAAATCATTTAGAACTTTGCTAAATGATTGGACTCTGTGTTGAGCAGCTACCATCTCCTTTCAAAATATATGCTAATTACATATGCTTTTAGCTACTTAACTGTAGGAACCTTGGCTGGAAAGCCTTGAAACTGTAGGTGATTTGTGCTGTCCTGACTTCGCTTGCTGTAAATCCTTTTCTTGTTTCTTCAGCAAATGCTACGAAACTATCGGGTAGGGTTTTTTTTTAACAAATCCGTATGGTTCTAAAAAATTCCAAATAGACATCACAGAGGACTGTTACCAGAAAACCTGGACATGAGGTGTATATTAGTCCCTGTGCTAGGGGTCAAGTATGCAAACTCAGTGTGTATTGAGTTTTTTAGACAAAGAGACACAGATGATGATGAGGATGTGCTGTTATTTATCCCTGATTTGTCTGGCTCTCATACAATGAATAGCCAAAGAGAATATGACCTGAAGGCTTAAAATTTTCTATAAATGCTCATTTGAAAGGTTTAGTGGCTGCTGAATTAGTTCATTATGTTTTGATAAAGGAGGTGGTGCTTGAGCTGTCTTCACAGGTTGCTGCAGGAGTCTGTTCACTGCTTCTGCTGTCTCCTTGTGTAGAGGAAGAACAATTGTAAGGAGAAACATCAAGACTACATTTTCTGTCTCATAGTGTTCTAGATCTTATTTCTCTTACTTTTTGCCACTGGCTTTCAGAGAGCAGTGCATCTCTTGGGAATCTTGTTAAGGTTTACGAACTATGACTGGGTTCTGCATGCAGAACAAACGGGACAATTTATCTGCCCTACAACCTTTCCTCTATGACTTTTCAAGCACAACAGCTGGAATAGCTATTGATCAAGCTCCTGATAAAGTGTATACTAGGGAATAGGAAAGTAAACCTGTTTGAAGTACAATAATTTTTATTAAATCAGAGATAAAATTGGAGGTTTGTAAGTGTGATTGGATTCAATGCAGGTAACAGTCCAGGCACACTGTTAGTTTCCTGAAATTAGTGATCTTTTATCACGGGATTTTGAGTTGTGGAAAACAGAAGATGGAGCCCTTAGCTCTCAAAATCTACATGATGTTCTTAACTGAAGGCAATCTAACGAAATTAGTGGTTTTATATCATTTGGGATACTGGGAGTATTTTCAGGAGGCATGGGTTTGCAATTCTTGGACTACAGCAGGCTTACTAAAACTACGTGTTAGGGGATGGTTGCAGATCTTTGCCTTACCCCTTACATTTTGCAGTGCTAATTCATGTTACTGAAGATTTAAATACATAACACTGGCAGCATGCTCAGTGAAATGCCCTTGATTCTGGAACAAGTGTTACCTGTTTAGGATGCAGGGGAACAAACAAACAAACTGTATCTGTAATCTTCTCTGCCAATGATGCAAATTTTGTGTCTATCTCTTGTATGTATTGACACAGTACAAGGTGCTGTAGTTGCATAAGTGAATCATATTGTGCTAATGAGTTTGTGTGTGTGTGTTTTAAACTATGTAAGTATATTTTTGGTCATTTTGGGTAGGTAATGTGTTCTGTAGGTAGTACGGTAGCTAATGTGTCTAAAATTAAACAAATACATATGCAGTTATTTCAAAAGACAGAATAGTTCTAATCCTGTAGCGCAAAAATCTTTTCTGTTGTGCTAGAAAATGAAATGCTGTAGTGTAAGCAAAACACACTTTTTAAAAATGTATAAATAACAAAACCCTAGTTTAAAAGCAGTAGACCCTTTTTCGTTATGCAATATGCAGCTCAGTTTTTATATAATTAACAAAATAACTAGCATATGGTAGAACACAATAATTACACTTTTA